>WUAM01000431.1:10643257-10668006 GCA_024336885.1 Actenoides hombroni
GCTTGGGGCGGGGGGGTGGGGGGGGGTGGGACAGGGGACAGGGGGAGAGAGAGTGATAGAGTGGCTTGGGGGGCACCTGGCACCCTGTCAAGGTCAATCCACCACAACTGTGCCAGATGGAGATGGTGGGCAGATTTACTGTGGTCTTACAACATTTTCCCTCCTTGCGTGGAGTCAGCAGCAACGGCATCCAGTATTTGGATAAACTGCTCTGACTGCTGGCAACAGCCTCTCAAACAATGACATGGGATGGTAGGAAGAGTTTTTCACAGAAAGAGATCCTGATAAGGCACTGCAGCCAATTAGTAAGAAAGTAAGAACAGAGCAGCTGCAGAACGCAAACAGAAAATGGCACACATGGGGAAGGCTATACTGGAACTGTCATCCTTCAGTGACCCTTCTGCTGCTCAGTCCTTTCCCCTTCCCTATTTTGAAGCTAGTCACTCAAAAAAGAATCATGATGTGTTGAGAAAGAGAAAATTTTCCTCTCCCTCAAGCTGTGAAACATCTTAGCTGAGCAATACTTAAATGTCAACACAAATGTGTTCTGGCGTACAGAAAAGAAAGAGTATTATTATTAGAAACCCCAGCTGCTATTGCATTTCATAGTCAGGTGGATTATGTTGTCTTGAAATAGTCTTTGAAACAGCTTTTTGAAGCACCAGCTACACCTCATAACCAATTTCACCTGCTCTATATGTAACCAAAACATACTAAAGGTCAGAATTTCTTACCTGGAGACCACCTTCTCCAAAGTTCAGATACCTTGTGATTAGAGGTTATGGCCTGAATTCAATTAAGTTAGCTTAATTTTGCCTAGCCGGCCATGACAATTAAAAGGCTGGTCCAAGCTCCTTGGACTGTAGGAGTTATCACAATGGTAGGACCACCTGCATTGCTTCCTCTGCCAGTGTTATTTGAGTAGTTTGGGTTTTGTTGGGGGGTTGGGTTTGTTTGTTTGATTTGTTGGGTTTGTGGTTTTTTTTCAGATAAACTTAACAGGTTTGGACTCACATTGTAGTAGGAAATTTCAGCTTCCCAAATGTATAAATAATCTAGACAAAGTGACCGATGTATTCCTGCCACTGTAAGAGGGAGCCAAAGGTTCAGCTAGTCTCGTGTTTAGAGCCTGGCTCACAAATCATCACCAACAGCATTCCTCTGGAGAAAGTGTTTTACTTCTAAACAAAAGCAAATCTGTAGATTTTTTGTTTGTTTTTTGAAAATTTATTTCTGTATTTTTGTCCAACTGTTTATTGCTCATCCCATTAAGATGTCAGAGTAAGCCCTGGCTTCCTCAACACTTGCCAATGTTTCCCTGCTCCTTTCTTTTTGGTCTCTCTTTTCCTCACAATACTTTTTAAACCTGGCAGGACTGCTTTGGACGTTCAAGTTTTGCAGTCTGTGCCTTTCTCTGTCAGGTTAGATTTGCAGATCGGCCAAAACCAAAAAGATAGGACTTGTCAATATTAATGGTCTTGGCACTGTCTCTTCACAATTCTTCAGCATTTGCTGTTTTACTAATCTGGTGTCATAAACTGCATTCTGCATCTGACTAAGAACCAGCTATCTCTAAAGCTTTCTCCTCTTTGCATGTGAACAAGATACATAATGGTGTTAAAGTCATCTATTCCTTTAAGAAATAACACTGCAATGACTACACCAGAATAAAGCATTCTGCAACTACTACAGATGGTTTCATGTGTGTTATTGAAAAGCTTCCACTTTAGTGCACCATGAATCAGACCCTAAACATGGTGCATTGAAACTAAATTACTAATGTTCAATCAATAAACACATTTACTATTCTCTAGTCTCGTTCATTATTAAATGGCTTGTAAGGTCACATAAACAACTTTCCATGACTTCCAAAATAATCATACCTGGCACTTAATTTCCTTTTTCTCCTTAAGCAATATTATTTTAGGATTGGCTTAAATGGATCTATGGTGTTCTCCCTTTGATATTAATTCTTAGAAGAAACAGGCTCTTCAACTGGTATCCAGTTTAGCAAAACAGTTGAAGAATCTGTTTCTTCTGGTATCTAGTTGACTAATCATATTAAAATATAGTTAATCATATTTTATAATTGATAATACAGACCTCATAACACCCACATTATACTTAGCTAATATTTTTAATTAGACAGTCATTGTTTAGTTGCTTATAGCTTTGGAAGACTGAACAATGGGGCTAAAATAATTTGCTTCATCTCCTGTTCTGTCAGTCTTCAGAAGAGGGGGTGGGAGAGACATCAAGCTCTTAGACTGAAATACTGATATTCAAAAACTAAATAAATAGAGTATTTTTTTTAAGTGCTAGCATTCTCTCACCTCCCTCTTCCACGTTCCCCACACTCTTTCTAGTCTACATTTTTTGTTTAAAAAAGGAGGGGATAGAGGAAAGAAGTCAAAAGCACTCATCCATGAAAATACATGCAAATTTGGTCAGGTTGAATCTATTAAAAATTGTTAGCTGTGGCTGATCCTAAACCTGACCTGCTATTCTTGCAAGAAAAAGCTGGCATAAAACCAATAACAACATGAACTCCACATCCATTTCCTCTGACATTCATATCAATAATGCTTTGTATTTTACTGGTACCATATAGAGCAAGATACAACTATAATTTAGCCTTCTTGTGGGTAATTAATTATATATTAAGCTTTCAGTCCTCTGTCTCAGATGGACAATGAGGCAGTAAACAATGCTGAGGACTGCAAGAAGTCTGAGAATAATCTTTGAAGGCTAGAGACACTGATCAAGAAAAAAAAACAACTTTGTTGTTTCTATTCCTGTATGATTGTGGGAAAGGACCCTATCATAACATCTGAAGATAATGGAAATAAATCTTCCTGGGCAACATTACAGTCAGCACTACCTGAGTTTTAGTGCTTGACTTCACAGCCTTAACATTATATGTGTGCTAAATTGTGAGAAGAACCATCTGAGATCAACGTAAACTTGTATCACTGTTCTGCAAAACAGTACCTAGCTTATCCACCACACTGAAAGGTGAACTGTACTTCAAGTCTGGACCCCAGTTGTTTGAAGACTGTATTTTCACTTACATTCAAATAAAGTTGTGTTGCTCCATGTTCTCCCTTTCTGCTAAAAAGCCTCAAATTTTACTTGCAAAGAAAAACAAAATGCAACTTCCTCATTTTACTAAGAGATGTTGGGTTTAGCTTACAGATATATTATATAATGAGGTTTCAAAAATTGCTCCTTGTCACCATTTAGCTGCATAAATGAAGCTTAATTTAAACCTGTGTATTTCACCTTTAAAAAAAATTCACTGTCATGTAAAAATTAAGACTGTTACGTTAAAGCAAAGAGCTATAAAACAAGGCACTGTAAAAGCTGTCTCTCCCTTTCCCTATGCATATAAAACCCTAATTTAGTGCGTGTTACAAGATGTACTTTCAGCAGCCAGGGCTATATCAAATGGTTAACTCTTTAAAGTCATCACTAGTGTAATTATCATTCAATACTACCATAGGATATCACTGCTGTAGCAGGTAAGACTTCATTCATAATGCACACCAAATTAAGTTTTATATGAGAAAATTGAAGAGTATTACTTAAAAGATTACTTCTGCTCTAGCTCTGAGTCGAAACCTCGCTTCCCCATCCTATTACAAAAAGGGGGAAAGAAGATTTATGCTTAAGTGTTAGAGCTGTTCATGTAATTGGACTCTTCCTGGCAAAAGCAATTTTCTTGGAAAAGCTAGTAATCATAGCTTCCATTTTTGTTGCTACATGGTTCATTTTTTAGAGTTTAGTATAAACTGCATACTATCTGACTATTTTTCATTTGTTTTCTTTTTCTCTCAGAAATGATTCATTTCAAGTTTGATCCATCTCATTAAAAACAAAGGAAAGATTCAAACCATCTATACTAATATTTGGATTGGTCCTTAAGGTCTAAGGAGCTACTGCCTCATCCATCATTCCTGTATATACAAATAAATAGATTTTTTAATATTTTTCCCTCTGAAGTAAGATGATAGAAGTAATATATCTTCCTGCACCTAAGCTACGATGAACAGTAACAGTCACAATAAAACAAAGTGACCTTAACAAAAGGGAAGATGATTCCAGTAACTACAGAGTCAGGTTAGCTTATCAAATACTAGCATCCAAGAAAATGTCACCTGCCAGGATGCAATCATTTACCATGCCAAGAATATCTAGACACTAAAAACTGATTAAAATTACTCTTTTTGTAACTTACAGTCTATTAAACTTCAAAGGCAGATTTTTGCTATTGCTCAAGCTAGCATAACAAAGTAGCATTTAAATTGCAGATTTAAGTAAGAGACAGGACTTCCTGTGAAGTCTTTATTTAAACTTCAGCAATGAACATGACAGGAATATAATGCTTCTGTGAGAAGTGAACACAGTATTGAAAATGGCAACACTGTTGTTCACCACTTCACCCTGTTACTTTTCCTGGTTGTTTGCCTTAGAAAGAACAAGACTTGAAAAAGTTTCTGTTTCTAAGCATTGGTTCAGAATTTTGCAAAGTATCCCAGAAGTGGGTTTTGCATGGAAATTGTCATCTTCTGCAATCCTGCAATAACTTCTTCTGATGTTGTGACTTTTAAAGATCCTATCACACATGGACAATAATGAATCATTGCCTGTTTGGGGACAAATCAGATGTCATAGTTTGACTTCTGCAAGAAGTGGACCTACCCGAAGGAGTCAGAAGGCAGCCACATGGAAGACCTCTGAAGAGTAAGATGAGTTCACCACCTTATTCCTTTGATTCCAGTTTTTGCTGCTGCTGCTCATCTGACTTCCTATCTTAGGATATCTCTTGCTCTGCTTTAACCTATGGATCCATAATCAAGGACTCCTGATCTTGATATAACCAGTATTGGGGTTTTTTTTCTCTCACTTCCCTGGCTTCTCTTCCTGACCCTGATGGCGAATTCAGCAGACGGATGTAGGCTTTTCTAATCAACAGACCCTCCCACCTCACCTGCAAGAAGCTTAAAGCAGGGAGACAACAGGAACACATGGCTGTTCTCTAAATTCTCTTTCCTGTTTAAAAGAGAACATAAGGCTATACTTGATTTACTGTATCCAAAATACTCTTTTCAACACTTTTTTAAACGATCTTTGCTTTTATCACCTATGTAGTTTACTTCCTCCTTTGTCTTTTCAGTAGCCCTAGACATGCATCTGTCCTTCTGCTGCATCTGTTACAGCCACAGAGGGGTAACACAGGAAGCCATATTTAAAGTTTCAAAGCTCAAAACAAAAATCAGCTTCATAGCTTAGGAGTAGTTAAAGTGTCATGACTGCAGGATGCATGAGGCTGACTATACTGGTTCTCCTGCCAGTGATGACATGGAGTCAGAACAGAGAGAGGGTCAGAAGTCAGAGAACATGAAATCACTCTGACCTCTTCACCACGAACACACAAATCTTAAGAGTTTTTTGGCAACTGCGGCATATTCACCATCTAAAAATGCCAAATAAGGAGTTTACAAAAGAGAAAAAAATACATTGAAATTTTGAAGTGCTTGCACTGATCTCATATAGAAAGCTATGATAGCCACACTATGGCAAAGGAAAGTGAAAGATACTCTTAAGTTAATACTTACAAATTAATTCTGTATCATTAAAGTTTTACTAACAAAATTTCTAGATGATGTTATAGAAGCAACCAAACCTGGGGGACTTCAGTGTTGGGAAATGGGGAAATTATTTCTCAGTTAAATAGTTAATTCCTGTGGTTCGTAAAATCCATTGTCAGAGAGACCATTTACTTTTATGTCTCACACATAGTTTACAATAATCCTTGATCATTAATTGTACTCATGCTGTGAAAAAACAAAAAGTTTTCTGTATAGCCCCCTGCAAATCATACTTAAATAGAGGCATACGTTTTAAAACCAAAGAGCAAGATGCTCTTCAGAAGATGCTTTTGATAACAAATACTATGAGCAGTTGTGTCATTTGATTCTTCCTGGACAAATTTTGTTTGAATTTATAAACAAAATAATCTGTAGCTCATTATAAAAGGGAGTATGTGTGTTTGGAAGGAAGGGAGGATAGCATCCTAGCCAATAACAATTTTATTTTCCAAGCTTTACATACTAACCATCCATAAAGACTCCAGTTAGTTTAATTATCATGAAAAATTACCTAACACTTCCACTTATGACTAATTTTGCCACCCTGTTGGTAGTAGATCAAATCTCTCTTGCTGCACATATGCTGAACACGTAGCTTCCAGAATGTCTGGCAAAACGCTTTTTCTTTACTTGGATTCATAAAGCATGTTATGTCACTGTCTTGCTTGGGCTTCTTCCACTTTTTCATCTTTCTGTTCTGGTATAAATGTCTGCATAAGGTAATTCAGAAAAAGGCTTATACTCTGTTAAGTGTTTTACAGGACTTAGTAAACACAATCAGAGAGGTCCCAGTGAGGCCAGTCATGCTGACATATCCTCAGGTACACCAAGCATCTCCCAGAATCCCTCTCAGAACTGCAGCAGGCTGTGGATTTCCAATGGCTCTTGTGTAGCACCCAGCAGCCACACAGAGATATCTCACACCACCTATGACATCTCGGAAAGAAGTAAGAGCCTCTGTGTGGGTAAATCATTCAACATCTTTCCTTGTAAAAGAAGGAAAAGCTGACAAAAATCCTGCAACAGTTAAATCTCAAGTTAGCAAAGAAAAGATCTGTCTCTGTTCAGACAAGGAAGTGCATGAGATCTCTCCTAAGTCTGAGCTCTCATTCTAATTTTTACAACTACTGCTCAGAGAAGATTCCTTAAAAGAACTTCCCCTTCCCATTTGTCCTCCATCACTTCTTTATCTGACTGGACACCTGCAAGTGTTCACCCACTTCCCATTTATTGGAAACATAAGCCTCACAGCATCGTGCCCTGTAACACTGTGCTAATGTTAACACAGTGAGTAGCCCTCTGTGGAGAGTAAGGGTCAGTAGTTGTAGTAACATTATCTATTATATACTTAATATATATCTTGGCTACATTTCCATTTTTTTATGGTATAGCTGTTAGAGACATGTAACACATTTCCAAAGTATCAATGTTTCTTCCCATTCTTTTCCATCCCTTATGCCTTTACAATATGATACAGACTAGTCTTCTGAGTCCTTTAAACCGCTTACATTGTCACTAACTTCTTAATGCTCAGGAAAAGGAAAATTCAATCAGCAAACTCGGTTCCTTAAACATCCTCTAGCTGAGGACAAGACCAAGAGACAAGTCTTTTTGAAGACATACAATACACAGCCTCCAAGCCACAACAGCAACAGCAGTGTGGTATTTTGAATTACTTAAATATAAACCCATTGCTTTTTTTAATCTTCTCTATGTAAGAGAAACAGTTCTCTGCAGAAGCACACAGTATTTTTAGTTTTCTGAGGTCCAACACGCACAGCTTAGAAAAATCTCTGTAGGTTGCATTTTCTGTACCTCCCATAAACCAGAGCTGCAGGCATAACTTGACGTGAACTGACAAAGTGACAGCGTATTGGGCAGTATCCCATGGAAAAACTGTAATGGGCATTGCTTACTACCTTTTCTACTTAATTACAGACATGGCAAGAAAGTGACTTGGCATTACTATTGAAGGAGACTGTATGGTATAATCAGACTGCAAAAAAACTGATTTCTTCCTTACTTAAACCATTGCTAAGACCAAACAGGTAAAATCTGTATTTCTGTAATGCAGGAGTAATCATTAACCATACAAGCTGCCACCTAGCAAACGAAGTAAAGGACTGGGGATGTAACAGCTCTACAGTTTCCAGGACTAGATATCACAGTATTCCCCCTCGCAGCCTTGGGCAAGTTACTTAACCTCTCCAGATGAAAGTCCCTGCCTGTAAAAACGAGGATAATGATATTTACTTACCTCTCTCAGAGGAGATGTGAAAACTAATTAAAATAATTTGTGTAAAGGGCTTTGAACCTGAAAAGCACTACATAAAGTGCTAAGAAAATAGTGTTTATATAAAAGACAGAGGGGAAAAGAAGATACAAGTTACACAGTAATGTATCAGCTTAAGAAACAGAGCCTGGTTTTCCTTTCTTCCATTTTTGTGGCAAATCAAAACTATAAAACTAAGATAACTTTCCTTCTATGAAATAAGTTGAGTTATAAAGGACATATGTATCAAGGCATTTTCATACTACCGACCATTTGTACTCCCCTTTAGTCTAAGCTTAGTCAAGGGGATGATCCAAGGAAGTATTTACCCTAATTACCCTTCAAAATTCCAAAATATGTCACATGGATAGATCAAAACTTCTTAGGAATATTGATGTTTTCTTATCCATAAGCATTGTGACACTTGTTTTGGACAAGGCCTGGATACTGTTTACCTCCCCTGAATTCAGTGAATGTCGTTGTCTTCATAAGGGATTAGATGAGGCCTTCACTATGTTATTTTACAGCTGTGGAAAAACAGTGTAAAATGAACATGGAGGAGTTGTCAGGAAGAGGCACATCACCCACACAACTGTGTGGCTGGATCTCAAGAGTATCTGAGCATTTCATTTAGACTGTTTGCAAATACTGAAGTGCTGTTTAATAACAGTAATTTACCTAGTGAGAGCAATGTGAATGTAGGTTAAACCATACCACTACTATAACAGAGCCTGACAATCCCTGGGAGTGAGATATTTATCAAACACAGCAACTCCTTTAGGAGAAAATGATGGGGTTTTTTTAGCAGAAAAAGATGATCTCCTTTTAATGTCACCCAAACACCAATTCAAATTAATTGATAATCTTCCAGACTACGGCAAAGTAAATCTTAGAACTGTATATTGAAGAATGATATCCCAAAGGTTGTAAAGACTTATTCTGGGCAAAAATACTTTGTCATAATTAATGCCATGACTAGATCTTAACATTGCTTGATTCCAGAGTGATATTTAGTAATAACCAAATAATCAGATATTTACTGTCAGTTCAGAAAGCAGCACAAAATTCATTAAAATAATCAGAAAGATAAAACAAATATACCTTCATTAGATATGTGAATTCTAATGGATGTTTTTGATCACTCTTTATTAATGTGATGGCATTACTGAGTCATTCTCTGTCAGAAAAATTACATGCATTGGATTAGGGTAAATTCTGTTTTCAAAGGCTTCCTGAGGAAAAGAATAGATGTAATATAAAGCTAAGTATTTACCTGTAGTACAGAAAAGCATTAAAAAAATAGCCAATATTCCATATTTTACTTATGGTTCCCTCCAAGTGCATGGCTGATGATTAAGAGAATGTGTGAGAAAGAAAGAAAACAGTTGTCATCCTAGCAAGAAGTAAATAAAAATTATTTTCACTATATACTTTTTGGCCAAGTCCACCACCTTCAACAGCATATCGAAAAATACTCATTTACTCTGTCCCCAGCTCAGAGAAGGTACAGAAGACCAAGGTGGAGCGTGTATACCAGGCAAGACAAGGTTTGTTTTTTGGATTTGGTTTGGGTTTGTTTGTGGGTTTTTTAAAGTTGTTTTAGCTTTTATTAGAAAAACAATAAACCAACCAAAGCAAGAAACCTGCTCATACACATTCAGGCACTACTGTAGGTTATTTTAGTGCTGACCATACAAGGTAGAAGACTGGACATGAAGCAGCATGGAGGGGTGGTTGATGGAGAGCCATCCCTATATGTCTGGCTCATTTAAAACCTCAGCAAACCAATGCACTCTTACATTAGGACAAGGGGCAACAGGTGCAAGCTGGAGCAGAATAGGTTCTGCAGAAGCATAAGGAGAAAATTTTTCACTGTGAGGGTGACAGAGCACTGGAACAGGGTGCCCAGAGGGGTTGTGGAGTCTCCTTCTCTGGAGACATTTAAAACCTGTGTGGATGCATTCCTATGTGACCTGCTCTAGATGGTCCTGCTCTAGCAGGGGGGTTGGACTAGATGATCTTTCAAGGTCCCTTCCAACACTTAACATTCTGTGATTCTGTGATCTTTGATCAACTAGTCTAGGCCATACACATTGTCTCTTTGAATCACAGAATCATTAAGGTTGGAAATGACCTTCAAGATCATCAAGTCCAATCATCTACTAAATATTATCAGGAACATTATACAGTGTCCCTAAGTGCCACATCTAGATGTTTTTTAAACACCTCCAGGGATGATGACTCCACCACCTCCCTGGGCAGCCTGTTCCAAGGCCTCATCACACTCTCAGTAAAAAAAAAAATGTTTCCTAATATCCAACCTAAATCTCCCCTGGTACAACTTAAGCCCATTTCCTCTTGTCCTATCACTAGACTCCTGGAAGAAGAGACCAACACCCACCTCACCACAACATCCTTTCAGGTAGTTGTGGATAACCATAAGGTCTCCTCTCAGCCTCCTCTTCTCCGGAATAAACAACCCTGGTCCCTCAGGCACTACTCATAAGACATTTTCTCCAGACCTTTTACCAGCTTACCTTGAGTACAGAGTTCAATTATTTTATTTACAATACATCTGTGTTTTCTTCCTTGCTTATGATTAAAAATTACTAATCAGACAGATCAGAACTGGTGATTAATGCACTTCATAATTACCAACAATTCTGTAGATGGCATAATTGCTTTAAAATGCATTTCTTTATTAGTATAAAAACATGAATAAAAGTTTTTGTCTAACAAGAAAAAAAAAGAAGTGACTGTACATGTATGCAACTTAACAACCCCCTCAGCATCACTATATCTGCTCTGGCATCCTAATACAAAATAAAGCATTAGCATTGTGAACCCCAGTGGAAAACAGCAACAAGAATTACCTCTAGTTTAATGCCTTTCTGGTTGCACAATTCTGTTATGATTTTCAGGGGGTACACTTTACAACTATTAGATACCATTTCAGGTTATCGATGTTGAAACTGAAACAACTAGAACTAATCTAGAAACCCATGTTGCTTCATCTTTTGTACTATAAGTTTTAATTATTCTGATACTTTATTACACTTTCCAAACAAAAATCAGCCTTGGGCAAAAAGATTAGAAAAGATGTTTATATCTCATAACACATTTTGGGTAGCATTGTGAGGCACGCATATCAAGTGTTTGTTGCAGGTCTCTCTCTCCACCCCACCCCCCACAAACAAGTCTGCGATGCATTTGTTACTTCTGCAAGTGGATTGCTAATCATCCACAGATATTAATATCCTGCTGGTCCATGTGTTGTTGAAAGGTTTTCTTAGTTGAGGTTTTTTGTGGTGTTTTTGTGGTTTTGTTTTGTTTTTTTTTTACAAGATAATTATCATTTTCAAACTCAAGATTAATTGATACTGTCAAAAAGTTATTCTGATCAGTTTTTTTTTTTTTTAAAAAGCAACATTTCAAGTAGAAAATTAAAATTATAGAAGAAGATGAATCCTAAAACATGTCAGCTATCCTGGGTAAAAAGAAAAAGCTCTGTGAACTCACTGACAAATTAACACTCCATGTGTTACTTCTTCTAAAGAAACAAGCATACTTTTGGTCATTTTAAACATGGCCTATATTACTTCCATAAATGCTGCTACTGCTAGGTTTTAAGTTTTGTATCAAAGCTCATATTCATGTTTCCTAAATGTCGATATATTTAATCTGTAAGTTACACAATTATTTCAATTGACTCCGTAAATCATGTAAGAGAAGCTAATTTAAATCACCACAAAAACATTCCTTTTCCTAAAATAAATCCATCCTCCATAAAAATGTAATTACAAAGTATTTTTCTTGGAATTTGCTCTTTGTTAAATCAAACCTTGAGTGATCATCAACAAGACCTTCCTGATAGACAATTTTAATTAAAAAGTGTTTGTTCATAAAGATTCACAGTTCTCTCCTGTCTTAGCACTCACATTACTATCTCAGCAATTACCTGAGAGGTGGCTATGTCATGACATATCTTTACCCTTTCACAGGCAGGACATGCAATGTTGTCATGGTTTAGGGTCAGGGTGGCCCCTTAGACCTATAACAGATGCTCTCTGTTAGCCCCCTCCCCCTCCTCAAAGGGGAAGAGAAAGGGAATAAGGGAGAGAGACTTAGCGATTAGAAAAGAAACTAGAACAGCTTTAATGAAAATGAAATTATTAATAATAAAAATGGAATATATATACAAATATATACAAAACCAGTATCAAACCCAGCCCCCCTGATGGTAATTACATCACTGTCACCACTGATGCTGTGGAGCAGGCACCAGGGGAGTCCAAGACTGGGTCCAGCAGCAGACAGGAGCTGTGTTCAGGAGCTGGATTCTGGTATCAGATTCAGGAACACATTGACTGGGATCAAAGGCAGAACAGACAGGGGCCTCCTTGGGTGCTCCGAGGAAAGAACCAAAAGAGGACCTGAGGCAAGCCAAGCAAAGCTGGCAAAGCAATCTAAGAGAGGAGAAGAGTCACAGACTCTTCGGATCCCTCAGCCTTATACTGAATATGACATACATGGGCTGGAATACCTCATTGGTCAGTTTGGGGTCACCTGTCCTGTCCACTCCTCCTGCAGGTGCAGCCTTTGCCCAAAGCAGGAAATACCCACAAAGTTTTCCCCAACAGATTCCTTTCATACACCACAGAGACTTTAAACCAGGACAAATGTGTTTCAAACATATCCCAGAACTGCTATCCCTCATATGACTTCAAGACAGAGTTAAACTCTGTCTCAAGTGCTACAAGACGAAACCTTTCCTCTTGGCACACAACAGCTTTCATTGTTGTTTTATACATATTTTATGTCCATACATATATATTTTTTTTTAATTTTTTTTTTCTTCCCTACAGAGAAAGCCAAGATTACTGCAGAATAGGTCAGACTCAACATGAGTGACAGATTTACTAACTGGAAAAAATGTGTGTTTTTTTGTTGAGACACAGCCTTTAAATAGGCTTATATAAGACATGGATAAAAGTATTATTTTATAAATCCTAACATTCATCAGCAAGTCAGCAGCCCAAATTACAATATGCAGTGTTAAAAAGTTGTTATCAGACCTTTAGATGAAAGGTGGATGGGATACAAAAAAAATGAACTTAAAAAAATAGAACAGTCTCCAGTGTAGTTCAAAAGCCCATGCAGCCTCAAATGAGGATTTATGAACTAATAAACTGTAACCATTCTTTTGTTCTTCAAGGCTGCACTGCAAACCTGAGAGACTGAAACTACAGTCTTATAAGAGGATAGAGTATTGATAATCTCTTTGCAAACTATTCAATTATTAGTCAGCATGTTTGAACAATTTTCACAGTGAAGGGGGTAGCAGTGCTGCAAATAGCTGCCACATTGAGCCTCAGAACTGCTGCTTGAAGGGTAGGGTCTGGCTACCATTTTCCTTCAGTTAGGGTTTTGATTTCATGGTGTCTGGTACTCACTCCAGGGCTCATCCACTCATTACTTGTACAGTGACAACCACATGAATTTCTATAGTATTTTCTTCATTCAAAGAGAAGCTGGCTTTCGAGGAAAGGTGTTTTGTTTTTTTTTTTCTTTTAACCTTTAGCAATAAAGGGCCCTCTTCTCTTTGATCCAATGGGGAGTGATTTTCTCTGTTTATAAAAAGCTCTGAAATTTTTTCAGTGGAGCTACAGACCTCAGTAGCTACAGTGCTGATTCTTGGCAATACAAATCACAAATATACACACATACTTAAAAATCACTTAGCATACAATGGTATAGTCACTATGAGTAAATGTCACTGTCAGGCCAACTAAGTAAAAGCACTGGCCTGTTAAGATTTTAATCATTCCTGAAGCTAAAATCTGAAACCAACTATCAGTGTCCATAAATTAGCTTTCAGTGAAGTTTTACATGTTGTAAGAGCTAATAATTGACATCAGGTATAACACCACACATCTCCTCAGTGGAGCCTTGCAACCAGACCTAGGACTTCTGAGGCAGAGAAGACATCATTATGTTTTGGTTTGGTTTCCATCTTCCTGTGACAAAAAAATTATTGATGGTAAATAGATGTTTCTAGTTACCATCTCAAATTACAAACTCTTTTGGATCTGTGTGAGTGGAACCAAATGTTTTAACAAGCGGCATTAACAACATCATTATTAATAATGCTTTAATAACAACATTTTACTGGTGAAAAGATAGAAGTGACATAATGAGAAGAATAGAATAAAGAAGATATAAAACAACCATGCTATTTCCAAATCCCATGTATATATTCAGATTTTTAAGTGTAGTCTGTCACACTGGTACTGCTGCAAAAGTGAATAAACAGAATAGGCTATAGGCATGAAGAAAGGTGGGGTTTTTCTTAGTAAATTCTGCATACCAATCTATTCTTACAAACCTATCATCAGTTTTAAAACATTAAGAAAATTAAATTTAAAAAAGAAGTATTTTAAATAAATCACTAAGCTCAAGCCACAAGTTGTTGCAATAGCATTTATGCAGTACATGGATGACAGTTTTTCTGTCGAGTCTACATATGTCACGCTCAAGGTGAAGATGAATCAGCTTCACATGGAAGAACTCACCAACAGTTGGTCTGATGAGGAAGTGTCTGTCCTGACCCACACCTCACAGTCATATCATGAAAAACAGAGTTCTTGCAGAAGCACAACCAAAGCTTCAGCTTGAATTTACAGTGCCTGTTTCCTCCCTTATTAAAGAGAGGAAAACCTCAATAATGTCAACATTTTTTGTCTACCAAAAAAAAAAAAGGATCCTAAGCCTTAAATTTATCACTGCGACCAGCATGTCATTCTCAACCATTTTCTGAGACTCACTGTCCAAATAGAGCAAGACAAATTTTCACTGTCTTCCATTAAGAACCTCTCTCAATGTGAGCACTCAGTCAAATGGTCTATGAGATAAGATAAAAAGCACTATAAGAACAGCAAAACACCAGAAGCTATACAAAGCAAAAACACAGTTTTCAACTGTTGCTCATGCCCTGGCCTACATAATATCACACAGTTACCTTTTACCTTTTTGGCTGGGTTTTTTACCCCTCCAAGTTTCTACATTTCCTCCATTGACAGGGATGAAACACCTAGCATCAAAATACTTGGAGTGGATTAACTTGGTTAACACACAGAAGAAAAACAAACCACCCCCTCAAAAAAAAAAATTCTACATAACACATGCTCAAGCAAGTACATTACCACTTTCCCCTCTTTCAGACTCTTTAAGACTGAATCAGTACCTATAGCTTTAGTAAACAAGGAAACAAACCAGAGAACAAAAATAAGCAAGACTGTGGCATATCTCAAATTGCTGAAAGAGGTCCTGTTTTTCCTATGTTCCTGTTATTTTTGTTAGGAACATTTTGTTAGACCTAGTTCTTTCACTTCTAGGCAGACAGTAGCTCTGGCAGGTCTTTTGATAGATAATATTATCAAAGATTTTTTTTTTTAGGAAGGACAAGGTACTTGCCTAGATGAAATAGATAAGACTTAGCTTAAAATATTGTCTCTTGATAATGTATTAAGTTACAAATATCTTCTTCAGGTCCATCAGGTTTTAAAAGTTTTAAAAACATCTAAATAAAACAAAAATAAACCCCAAAAACGTATATAAAGCACTGCAGAAAAACTTCAGTAGCTTTTATTCAGTAATTTGTGGAATTTATTTTAATTTTGTTGAATAGCGAAGTTTTACCTAGTTTTACCAGACAGGAGTTACTCAACACTGGCAAAGCTGTCTGTGGTACTAGGAAAGAGGAAATAAGCACACATTCTAAGGTTAGCCATCTAAACCAGGGCTAAAAGTACTTGCTTGCTCCTATAAGCATCTGTGAGATTTAGTGTTTAGGCATTTAACAAATACAGCAACATAAGATTAGTCTAAGTGGAAAAGTCACTGAAATTGGACTTAAATGTGGAGTCCATTCCTAACTCTGCAAGGAATTCAGCAGATGGCCTTCAAAAAGCCAGTTAAACTAGAAATTAATAAGTGCAATAGATTTTGAGTGGCTCATCTGAGTATGGAACCACACACACCCGTAGAGCTGACTCTCACAGAAATGCACATCTCATGACATGAATGGAACAAAGAAATCACACCTTGAAGTTGGAGCATTAGACTTCAGTCTTCATGAGGCTCTCAAATGTAATAAAAAAATTATAAATAAAATTGCAAATGCAGAGCATTATAATACAGAATGCCTAGTTACTTTGAGATATCTATGACAAGAGATCTCTAAATTAGTTTCCCCCCAGGTGAAGCACCAGCAGGTATGATGATCCAGTTCAGCAGTTTCAAAGTAATGACTTTTTAATGTCATCACATTAAATTTAAAGAAAATTTCTAGATTCCTCCCATCCAAAGAGAAAAGCAGTTTACAGAGTAATTTAGGATTATTCATTCCCACATATCCCTGCTCAAATCCACCTTCTGTGCCCTCTGCTTCTCTGTAATGGCAAGTCTCAGAAAGATGGAGTCATCATGATCACGGGAAACGCAACTTTTCCAACATCCCAAATAATAACATTCCTCCCGTCAAATATTAAAAAAACAAAACCAAAAAACCCAAACCAAACCCAAAAAAAGCAAACAAAGAAAGAATAAAAACCTGACACACACAAAATCACATACACACACAAAAACTAAAAACCAGAGGTCCAACTGCAAAGGAAGTCCTGATCATACTGGTAAACGCACACATGCAACACAAACAATGATAAGCAAGTGTTAACTGCTAAAATCTAAGGCTCTGATACAAGTCTTTTAGAAACACAACTCCCATTGATTTTAAGCCTGGACATTAACAATTATTCATGAGACAGTCCAATTAAAACACAGATGCAGTAGTGCATCTTCTGCTAAGATGTTGTTGATACTTTGTCCTGGTTTGAGTTAGAACAGAATTAATTATGTTCAGTGATTTTATTTTTCAGCTTCCTCTAACTGCATTTTCTACAACTAACAGCATATTTTCATGGACAGTGCCTGCCTCTGATATTGTTAACTAGTTACTAGCTAGTTACCATCAAGGACTGGTATGAAGACCAAGGTCACTGCTAAATCTTGTGTACCATGTTGAGTGTACAGACTATAGAAGGCCACACCTACAGGGAGGATCGAACAGGACAGGTGACCCTATACTGACCAACAAGCTACTCCATCCCATATACGTCATTTTCAGTATAAAACTGAGAGATCATGAGGGTCAAGCGCTCATCTTCAATCACTGGTATCTGAGGAGGAGGAGTCCATCCATTCTGCCTTTGATGCCAACCCATGTGTTCCTGACTCTAGCTCCAGAATCCAGCTCCTGAATCCAGTTCCCATCTGCCACTGAGTCCAGTCTGGGACTTCCCCAGTGCCTGCTCCACAGCATCAGCGGTGACAGTGATGTAGTTGCCATCAGTGGGGTTGGGTTCTGTACTGGGTTTGTACATATTTTATGTTTCATTTTATCATTTTCATTAAAGCTGTTTTATTTTTCTTTTCTAGTCCATAAGTCTCTCTCCCTTATTCCTTTGCTATTCCGCTTTGGGGAGGGAGAGGGGTTACCAGAGAGCATCTGATATAGGTCTAGTGGATGACCTTGATCATAAACCTTGACATACTCCTAGCAGAGTAAACATTTAATATTTACACAACAAGGTAAAATAAATTAAGGAATGGCCCATACGAGTTTCTTCTGAGAGCAATGACAGGAACTTGAAAATTTGTTGATAAAAAGTTATTAATTTATCCATTGTGTTTCCTCTGTTGTGCATGGGTCCAAAACCAAGACTCCCAGTTCTCAGCTGCTATCTACTGAAGCAACTGTAAGACCAGTGGATAGATGTGACTTTGGCCATTTATACTGTGTGAACGTACTCATTAGTCACCTGAAATCAGAAATCTATTAAGTGACATTTGACAGTGTACAGGCAAGATCTTTGTATTTTCCTCTGGCTTTCTGAATACATATTTGAGTTTACAAGAAACTGCATGAAGGCATAAAATCTGGCGCTCTCCTTGAAATTAGCATTTTGCACCATCAAGTGCTGAGTTACCTAGTGCCATACACTAATACCTGGATCGCTAACATGATCAAGATACATTACAGAAGGGAATAACTAGATTTGCTTCACTTCTATGCATGAATACACTGATGTAATCACTTATAAGCTATTAGTCTATGTATTGCACTGGGAAGAATGGCTATCAAAACCAAAAAAAAAAAAAGCAAGAATCTTCACAGATGCAGTAAAGAAGAGCTGCAGAGGAAGACATTTAGGAATGTCAAACTGGAAAAACATGATATCCCAAATGTAACATGAGGTACTTTCTCCAAGATAAGTGCCAAATCAACCGTTTTAATAAACAGGATTTAGCAATAGAAGAGTAAGTGTACTATTAGAAACAGTTAAATGTAACTTTGCAACAAGGAGAAACCTTGTTGCAAATCTCCCTTCCCTCCCCAACCACCTAACACAGAAAATCAATCCTCACTGCTATTAGCCCCTTAACTTGTCTAGAAAGTTACTACTTACTGTACAGCTCCATAGCAGCATATAAATGAAGGATCCTAGCTGCCTGCTCTTCTCCCTGCCCTTGGCCATGCAGTCGTGCCTCCTCCTCTGCACTGGCACTCATGCTCAAAGGAGTAGGTTGTGAGCAAGTCCAGTGATCTGAGCCAGCCAAAATAATTACTGTTTTTCCTCTCCTGGATCCACTTTGTTGGCTCATTTCCTTGAACTGACTTACCATCTGGTCATACAAGAGCAAGAAATGGCATGAGAGGGGGACAGGACCACAAAGTCAAGGGAGAACAGAAGGAGGGAAGGTTCAACGCAGTCCTGGCTGAGCTACCACAAGCTGGCACTCCCTCTATGGTGAAGGATGTCTCCTCCTAGATACCTCATTCACAAGAAAGCTGTAGTATACTATACAGTTGATTACATATGTGGAGACAAATTCTGCCACTGGACAAATACATCCCAATTCAGGCATAATTGGAGGAACTCACTTCTAAAGCATACATTTCATAAATTTGTTATTATTTAATTGCTAATAGACATCACATGACCTCTGCCTGCTGTAATTATTTACAGTCAACTAAATTCACACCAGAAAACCAGCATCCATTATTAATATCTGGATTTCCAGTGGTTAGGACAATAAATTCCTATAGATTTGTAGCATTTGGTAAAGTATTTCCACTGACAGCAAGACAGAATGAAGCAATGAAAAACTTGTTTTCAATATACGTCTGGTTTCTTACGTATAGCTAGCTATTCTATATAGTCATCCATAAAACAATAAAGTACATTCTTCTTCTGAATGCTTCAGAAAGAACCAGTAATACAGGAAGCAGGAATCTACTAGCATTAGTATTTCAAATCTTCCTTAATTTGTAAAAATGTTGCTCAGTTTTTAGCAGGTTAATAGAATAAATTTCCTTCTCCCTACTGCTGTTGTTTTGTGTGCACTTTTGCGTTTGCTCTCACCTTTCTTGTGGAAAGGGTTAACCCAGCCTCTAATTGTGAGCTTTCTTTAGCTAAAGATAAAGCAGGATTTAAAGACCATATTCAACTAGCTTAATAATACACTAAAAGGTCACTTGCTTGTTCGACTAATTCTGACTAAGTTCAATGGCTATTTTAAAGACACTGATCTTCAGACTACTTTTATTTATAGAATAAAGAAAATAAGCCCAGATTTAAAAAAAGTCCTAGCAAATGCCCTATAAATTTTTAATTTACCATGTTCTTCAATTAATTTACCATGTTCTTCAAATAATGCTTAAAAATATTTTCATCTTAATATTAAAAAATAGACTTTTCTAATCAACATATAGAGATGAGTCATTCTCATGATGAGAAAATAAGAGAAACAAAATTAAATAGCTACATCTGACCTGAACGTCATTTCTCTTTTATAGTCCACTTCATATATTTCCTTTATTATCATTAGAGAAAGAGAGCAGCCAATTGTTATCCAGTTCTCCTGGCAATACTAAAATATATTACAACTTCAAATTGTGCATGTTTCCTCTTTAAATTAACATATTAATCTAATATTTCTTCAGTATAAAAAAGTCACAACACAATTTAAGAGTTAAGAGTTAAATTCAACTACTGTTCAGGAAGCTGTGTCTACCTTTCAGATTGTGTTATTAATCTGGAAGCACTATTAAAGCTTGTTTCTGGGGAAATTCATTATTGGAAGAATTAACTTCATTTTTGTTTCATTTGCACTCCAGGTATTTCAAGATCAACAAATTTATTTTCTCAATTTGTATAAAATTACATATTGAAATTTTACTGTCAGAGTTGTGGAAGAGAAAGAGGAAGCAATATGAAATCTGCAACAATGTAGGAACCTGACGTCCTGGCTTATGTAGTTTCATATTCTAGAAAAGAGTGAGACTGCAGTATCTCACTTCAATTACATATTTATGTGAGTTCATTATAGATAAATATACACAGGTATCAAAATCTTATATAATACTATTACGGCTACACAGAGACCCCACATTCAAACCAGTATGTAAATGCATCTAGTGAAGTATTTCTGACCTATTTTGTTGAGTATATTTTTACATATATAATTGGGTCATGTTCCACTAATATCATGCTTTCCTCTTCAACTCATTTTTATTCATTTATTTTATCACATTTGAACAGCTTCTGCTAATCCTATTCTCTGTCATATTTGGATTAGAGCAGTGCAGAACTTTAACATCATTTTAGCTGACAGATAGGATTTCTGGCAACCCTAAAGATGTGGGCGGAAAAGGCTGCAGAGCAAAATGTTTTTCTCCATGTGCACCTATTAGTTACAGTCCCAGGCTGCATTAAGAGACCTGCAAACAAAGCTCCAGATTCAAATGCTTCAGTCCTTTTTATGATTAATATTTGTAATCCAACTCTTAAATAATTCACAAAGAGCGGTCACTTTCAGACTGTTAGGTGGGTCAACACACCTGGAAGCAACAACTATTTACGTAATATAGATGAAACCCTTGAAGAGATGTGCTGGAATTTATAAACCATTTTCATGGTAACTGTACCAGATATTTTGCAAGCATCTCCCTCCCACAATTCCTTCTTTAAGAAAGTCCCTTCCTAGATTTCTGTCTGAGTCTTTTCTTTTCATAGTATTTTGAAAGCAAAAATGATTAAGTAGCAGGCAAATTATCTCCTCAAATCAATGACACAATGAGGTCAGGAAGAGTTGTACTTCCATGGGAATATAGCAGGTTGAATGCTTCCTGCACACTCTACAGTTGTGCATATCATTTGCCTATATTTATCACAATCCTCCCCCAAACTTAGATTAAAATTAAGCGATGATAAAATAAGTCGCTAAGGTAAGTACTCTAAAGTTAAGAAAAGCCAGAAGTAAGATTGCTAGTGCAAAGTTAATTCAGTCCCCTAGTGCAACGCAGTCTTTAATTTTTTCAAGTCTCTACTATTTTTCTCCACAGAATCCTGCTTCATTTAGTGCACAGGCTGCTCTGGGGATTAATTTGAGTTATATAGTGAAAGAAACTGTCAGTAGAATTCCAGCTTCATTTGCTGCAGTAATAGGAAACTATGCAGTAAATGAAGCAGACGAGTGACTCTATCCCTTCCTTTCCATCATTCTCTCCTAGACCCATTCCCCTTTTCCTTCTTATTTCCCTGACTCACATTCACTGTCTCCAAAGTTATAAGGCCTTTGACCAGGCATTTCACTTCTTCCCTAAAACTCCTCATCTCCAAGAATGGCATCTGCCTCCAGGTTGGTGCCATCACGTGACAGACTCCCTACACATACTGTCTGGGCAGCTGCCAGGGGAAAGCACAAGCTCAGGAGAAATAGGATATGCAGTTTCCAAACCCAGGGCCCACTAGTCAAGATGAACTGTTGCGACAAGTTACTATCAGATCCCGTTATTACTAATATATGAACAGTAAGACAGAATGGCTATTACCTGTTTTGGTGGGACATGGCTCCCAGACTTTATGTTCTTGTTGCTTTGCCATTGAGTTCAAGGAGAAAAGTAACTGAAGTCAGCCTTGTCGGAAACATTTAATAGAAATACTTCCAGATTATTACTACACTATACTAATTCTTTTAATGAACTTATTCATATAACAATAACTATTCCAGGTATTATTACGCACCAACAGATCACAGCAAAGACATCTGAAACAATAAATGCTAAGAAGTAGCTATAGCCCAATGTCAGTTTTATACACAACCGACAAGAACAACTGGACTCAGCTTTTACTTCAGTAAATACTACTAGCAATATATTAAGCTTTTAAGAATTGTTATTCAATTTGAACCTATCACATCAAGGCAATGAAATCAGGTAGCAGCCTTTTTTACATGCCTAGATGCAACACTGAGTTTGCCAGGGTGTAGGTGGCAATGACAGAAGCGTGAAATCATTACTGAGAATTAGAATCACAAAGAGATCAATATGCAATTGTGGGAGTGAACAGCATACACAGTGTCTCCTATTAATTCAACTCTGCTTAGCTGAAACTCTCATGTGACATATTTCAGTCATATACCTTGGAGTTATATGTCGCTAAAGTAGTGGGCAGATGGCTAGTCTGAAAAATCAATTCTTTTCTATTTCTTGCACTTGGATTTTGGATTAGCAAAAGCATATACTGTAGCTCTATTCCTATCTTTCTAAATGATCCTATTCTATATATGTTTCATGTTACAACTACGGCATGACAATTGTAATACTTATTTGGGGTCTTTTTCCCTGAAATACTTAAACTCCATGAATCATGATTATGTGACTTTTCCTTAAGTAATAGGGTTTCTAGTCCCCAAATCAAAGAGCAGACAAACATTTCAAGTAATTTGTAAAACAGAATTTTCTCCCAGTTTCATATTTTAGGTCTAATTCATTATTTTTGGATGCCTATGATAAATATTCTTAAACTAGCTAAGGAACTTGTGAAAAATCAGCTCTGCTTTCTCCATGATGCTCAACACATGCTCCCACACACAACTAACTTCTGGAAACAATGAGGAATATATAATTAATAATCAAGGAATAAAAAGAACAAAGCAGTACCACGAACACAGGTGTATTTCTACGCTTGTTACAATTTCTATGCTTGGTACACATTTTCTAAAATTGCTTAACCTATCCATCAAAGTCCCAGTAAAACTGCAAATGCCTTTTGGGTCATCAGTTGAGACTGTTCTTCCCAAAGAGAAGAAAAAAAAAAAAAATTTTTTTCAGTTTCAGAACTCTTTAGAATTATTCCCACATCACAAAACTAATACAAAATTTAAGGCTGTATCAGGATCTTTCATAATGGAGACAGATATTAATAAAAAAAATAAAAACACACTGTTTCAGTATTAACTTTATCACTTCACTTACGTTTCTGCATGATAAGGGTTATAGCACTGCACCTTTTACATCCCTGCTGACTGGTACCCTTAGGGAATGCTGTGCTCCTTGTTGTCACATCTTGTGACAACTTCCTCACTCAGCGTACACAGTACACCTCTTGTATCCCATTCTCAAGGCCCACATGTTCCCATAGTTGTGAGCAGCCTCAGTGCTGGTTCAGTTGTCACTCTGGAATACTTATACTTTAAACTTGTGCTTCTCAGGTTTGTGGGTCCTTTATCTGTTCACATGTAATACTGGTTTTTACTCACCTCGAAAGCTACAACATCATTTTAAGCTATGCTATCAACTAATAAGAGACAATTTCTTTTACATGTCTTCATTCTTCTCTCTTTCGGTGTTTCAACTTTGTCTCTAACCACCATTTTTACTTTTCCTTTCTACAATAGCATTTAGCCAATGTTAACTCCCTAAAATACCCACACTAACTCTATTCCCTATATTCACCTGATTTTGTGAAGTTTCCCTGGAAAAAACTGCACAGAGCTAATTTGTAATAGCAATAAATTGAGTCAGAAGTACGTATTTGTTAAATTGAACCTCTTAGAAATTACAGTCATACACCAATAATATATTCTGCTTTTATAAAGTTATATTTGTAAACTTGCATTCTGATCTGACTGATCTAAACTGTTTTTCAACTTCTTTCACATTATGTAAGTCTCAGGCACACTAAAAAGGTTTCTTTCTAGTGCATGGTTTAGAGAGATTCATTAAATCTGTAAGGTTTAAGCAGCTCATAAAAACAAGACAGCAAAGCTAAATAGAGAACATCTCAAATTACTAGCAACATGACAGGAAACATCATATGTCTCCAGAACTACTGACTGCAAAATTATGATATTCCAGTTTTAACTATTTTTTTTTCCCCATACTACTTGATAAACTTACATTGGCTAAAGCTTCCAAGCTTTATTAAAGTAAATGTAGACCTGTAATGCACTTGTTTCTGAAGACAGGGAATATACGTAACTCAACCCTTTCTTGTTCACATTGCAGTTCCAAAAGTTCATCTTAAATCACAGTTCAATTTACTTCTGCCTTCTTCGGTAAGTTTCTGATAGGTCTCTTCTTTGGTTTACATGCTGAAACTGCCAAGTTTTCCACATACTTAACTTCTATGGAGCTTTATTCTTTACAGAACAATAATGCACAACACATCCTTTTTGCTTGCTTGCTCTTCTAATGTCTTCTGATTTCTTCACTAAAATATCCTTAAGACCACAGAGAATTTCTGATGCTGCATACAACCATTTTGGAAATTAATGACAGGTCAAGAACACAATTCCCAAGCCCCTTACCAAAGTGTTTGCAATCCACATCTTTCAGTTACGCTCTGTGTCCTGGTTTGAGTGAGAACAGAACTAATTCTGTTCAGTGATTTTACTTTTCAGCTCAGTTCTTCTAACTAACT
>WUAM01000431.1:10668106-10705376 GCA_024336885.1 Actenoides hombroni
CAGGGGTGGAGTCCCCGTGATCCCTGGAGGGGTTTCCAAGCCATAGAGCTGTGGTGCTGAGGGACAGGGGTCAGTGGTGCCCTGGCAGTGCTGGGGGAGCGGTTCGACTCCATCACTGATTCAAAGCACAAGCCCTGAGCCCACAGCCGTACAGAACAGTGGGGTTTATTCCTACAGCACCCTGGGAAATCAACACACAGTTTCTGCGGTGGGAGCAGCTCGGTCTGCTCTCAGGTGCCAAATTTCTTCTGTTGGATGGGCAGGGGGAGCTGGGTCTTGAAGTCCATGATGGGCCGCTCCACCATCACAAGGCAGTTCTCCTCCAGCAGATCCGCAAAGAGCAGGGGCTGCGGGACAGGGAAGGGGAGGGAGGTGTCAAGGGTGGTGCCATCACCCCCGGCTCAGCTGCCATCTCTGGCTCTGCCATAACCAGGGGCACTGCTCAGGGGCCACTGGGCTAACAAAGCCCATGAGATCACAGCAAGCAGCTGCACGGGGATGGGGACTGAGACCGAGCTCTGCTCTGGTGCTTGAGCTCCCCGCGCTGGGTCGGCACTGGGAACGAGTGGGCACAAGAGCAGGTGTGGCTGCAGGAACCAGGGGCACAGGGCACCCCTGGCACCTGCCCAGCGACACCATCACCCACCTGGAACTTCTTGCAGATCTTGAAGGCGTGGAGCTGCCGCTGCCGGGTGGTCTCTGGGAGCTGCTTCAGGGTGCTCTGGTTCATCAGGAGGGCACTGTTGTCTGGCAGGGGCTGCAGGGGGAGCACGCGGCTCGTGTCGGTGCTGCCCGGACCACCACTGCTCCCAGTAGGGATGGAGGCAGCCAGGCTGGGCAGTGGACATGCCCTGGGCACATTTTGACCCTCCCAACCAGACCCGTGGGCTCACCAGGGATTTGTCGAGGACGCAGAACATGTAGGTGTCGTGGAGCAGGATGTGCGAGGGGTTCTTGGGGTTGAAGGTGATGTGGGTGATGGGCGTGTCCCTCTCCAGCCAGGCCTTGTGCAGCCCGCGATTCTGCACCGTGCGGCTCCAGGCCGTGTACTGCTTCTTGGGGATGCTGAACTCAAACAGCTGGAGGGGCAGGAGAGGGGGCGGACAGAGCAGCACATGAGGTCTGGTCCACCCCCGGCATCACCCCCGCTCCAGCGCAGGGGCAGCCCCAGCTCTGGCCAGGCCTGGAATGCTGCGTGAGGACAGGGCCCTGCCGGGGACAGCCAGCGGGTCCCAGCGTCTCTGCTGTGGCCAGGCAAAGAGCCACGGGGAAGTGGCCAGGGCTGTGAGGGCTGCTACTGGGAGAGCTCCTACCTGCTGGTCCGAGTAGGCGATGACGAGGTTGTTGGTGGCGGGGTGGATGGCGATGGCCGTCACCGCGCAGCTGTAGGTGGGCACGGTGCAGTGATGCTGCAGGGCAGGAGGATGGTGCTGATGGAGCAACTGGGGCCTCCTCTGCACCCCCTATGCCCTCAACCCCCAGCCCAGCTCTGGGAACGGGACCTACGCGCTGAGCCCCGCGTCACCCAGCCCCCCAAGGCAGTGGTGCGCGGGGGTCACTCCTGCAGCACCCGCTCCTACCTTGAAGCATTTCAGGCTGTAGACGTGGATCACCCAGTCCCCGCCGACCGCGGCCAGCCACTGCCCATCGGCACTTGCCGCCAGCAGGTAAACGGCCTCGGGGGACCCTGCGGGAACAGATCGGCTCTGTGAACTTAGAAGGTCTCTCCCAACCAAAACCATCTGACGATTCTAAACACCCTCAGCAGCTTTAGTGGGCGCTTGGGCCCGCAAGGGACCCCAGACCCACCGCAGGGGACATCCAGACCCACATCCCCCCGGCCAACCTGGGCACCCTGTTCCCCCACCCATCAGGACATGAGGGCAACACAGACTCAGGGAGAGGCTGATGGTGATGGGAGGAAGGACTCGGACACCCCGGCGCAGGAAAGGGGACACACACTCAGCCCTGCACACCTCTCTCTGCATCCACGGCGTGGAGTGGATGCAGAGCCCAGGGACCCCCAGCACCTCCCCAAACCCCCCTGCTCCCCCCAGCCCGGACCTGAGGGAGGCTGAAGCGTGTGCAAGTGTCTGCAGCCCCCTGGCTCCAGCAGCTGGAGGACGTGGACGGAGCCTCGAGCCGAGGCAACAAAGAGGCTGCTGGAGTCGAAGGAGAACTGGAGCTGGTAGGCTGGGAGCAGCAGCTTGGGCACTTTGGGGACCTTGAAGCAGAGAGAAAGCAGGGTGGCAGTGATGAGTGGCTGCCACCCTTGCTCCTCGCGAGCCACGACGGATGTACCAGCCCCCAGAATCCCACAGCCACCCACTCCCCATCCCAGGACCTCAGAGCCACCCCCCACCCTCCCCGGCAGCGGGGCAGCCCGTCACCCCCCTCACCTTCTCGACGCTGATGCCGTCACCCTCGCACTGCACCCGGTAGAGGTGGAAGCGGGAGGCAGAGGAGTAGGTGACCCAGCTGCCACAGGGCGAGACGCAGCTGCAGTAGATGTGCTCTGGACCCTGGAAAGGCAGAGGGGCTGAGCGGGGACCTCGAGACCCCCCCCAGCAGCCCAGCACACGCAGCTCAGCCCTACCTTGCTCTTGAGCTGCAGGAGGTGCTCAGGCATGCGGCACAAGGGAAGGACCTCGCCGTCCTTGCCTGGGACGAGAAGACACCGCGCAGAGCATCAGCGAGGGTGGGGAAACTGCACGGGTCCTGCTGAGCAGCTGGGAAGCGGCAGCCGGACCCTTCCCCAACCTCCCCCGAGGCTGAGCCCCCCAGGACGGTTCATGCACCAAATCCTGCCGGCTCTGCCACGGGGCTCGCACCGAAGAGCTGGGTCTCACCACTCACCGGTCTCCTCGGTAGAGCCAAGTCTCCAGAGCTCCAGGTGCTGGGAAAACTGGAAGAGGAGCAGCCGGGCTTTCCTGGCGCAGGAGACGAGGCGTCGCTGTGAGCAGAGACCGGCAAGGCCGACCTGAACCCACGGCCTGGCAGACAGGGCTGTGCCAGAGCCGAAAGGCCCTGGGGTGCTGCAGACTCCGGGGCAGGGGAGAAGGAGGGACTCGGGTCCCACGGGAGGGGAGCCCACAGAGGGAGGCCCAGCAGGACCAGCAGGACAAGCTTGCCAACTTCTCCCCGCTCCGTGGCAGGAGCCTCCAGACGCGCGAGGGCTGGGGAGGGGACCTGGCGCGGCAGGGAGGGAACCCGGCGGGGTGGGGAGAGCCAGCCCTCTCCCACAGGAAGAACCAGCCCCACCAGCCTGCCCCATGACACCCCCCTGAGAGCGGCACTCACGTGGGGGAAGGTGAATTTGCGCAGCGCTGCCTCGTAGCCCTTCTTCTGCACCTTCTCCATCAGCGGGCGGATCACCAGCTGGGCGTCCAGGCCTGGAAGCCAAGCAGACATGAGGCAAGCTGGTAGCGGCGGGAGAGCTCCAAGCCCACCCTGTGCCGGCAGCCAGCCCTACCGCCGGAGATGAGAGCTGTCGAGCTGTGGGCCACGGCTCGGACGTCGTGGGTGTGATGCTGGAAGGGCTTCGTCCGCACCCAGCGCTTCTCCAGGCTGCCCATCTTCACCGGCAGCAGCTGGAACTGGTAGGTGGCCCCGCTGGAGGTGCCCACGATGATGCTGTCCTCCTTCTGGTGAGGGAAGCGGGCACGGGGTTTGCGGGAGGAACAAAAGGGCGGCACTGGAGGCGGCAGGCAGGGACGGGGCGGGACTGGCAGCCACCTCGCTCTCAGCCCTGCCCGAGGGCACCGAGCCAAGCGGCCCAGGAGACGGGAGCCCGAGGACTCGGGGGGACCCGCCAACCTCTGACACAGCTAGCGAGAGGACGGCCGAGGTGCTGACGGCGTGCGACTCCAGCAGCGTCCCTCGTTCCCAGTCCCAGAACTGCACCCTCCCGAAGGAGTCGGCGGTGACGACGGTGCCGCTGGAGAGGAAGGCGACGCTCCACACCACGCACTCACGCTTCACCTTCTGCACCTGGTAGTTCACCAGGATCCTCTGCACGGTTTGGCCTGAGAGGCGGGAAGGACGGATGGGGGTGATGAGGGGATCCCCTCAAAGCACGGGGTGCGGTGACGGTCCCCAGGGCTCGGCCCTCGGGGTGAGAGTCACCTGAAGAGACGTCGAAGACGCGGAGGATGTCGATGGAACCAGCCACTATGTGAGTGCCCGACGGGTGCCAGGACAGGCACAGGATGCGGCCTGCAGGGAAGGAAGCTCCAGATGTGACCCCATGGACGTTAGTGGGACCGGGACAGCCGGGATGGACAGGAGGGTTGGAGGGACAGAGGGACGATGCTGCTGCAGCACCGAGCCCTCGGGGACTCACCTTTCCGCCTGTCCAGGTTCCGCTCGAACTGGATCCCCCCGGGAATGACTTGGAAGAGCTTAACGGAGCCGTCCTCACAGCCGATCTGTGGGGGGGTCAGGGTCAGCCCTGGTGGGACAGGAGGACCCTTGCCCTCCACCCCTGCCCGGGGGCTGGGAGAGCCACCCCGGTGCCGGCCGCACTCACCGCCAGCTGCGTGCCGCTGCCGTTGGCCGCCATGCTCCAGATGGGCCCCCCGCAGCCGTCGACCGAGTGAGCCACGCACAGCCGCGCCAGGTCGTACTCGCTGACGTCCCCGCCGAGGCCGGCGCCGAAGAGCCGGTCTCCTGCCGCCCAGCACAGTGCTTCCACCGACCGGGTCTCGTGCCCCGGGATCACCTGCCGAGGGAGAGATGCCCAGTACGGCCCAGTACAACTTTGTACAGCCTGGTACAACTCAGCACCAGCTTCTACAGCTGGGTATCGTCCAGTACAACTCAGGAAAACCCAGTACAGTCCAGTACAGCCAGGTACGACCCAGTAAGGCTCAGTAAGTCTCGGTACAATCCATTACGGCTCAGTATGGCTCGGTGCGACCCAGCACGGCTTGTACGGCCGGGCACGGCCCGGTACAAGTCAGTACCACCCGGTCCAGCCCAATAGAGCTTGGTACAGGTGGGTACAACCTGGTACGGCTCGATACACCCCAGCACGGCCGGGTACGGCCCGGCCCGGCTCGGTACACCCCGGTAGGGCCGGGTACGGCCCGGCCCGGCTCGGTACACCCCGGTAGGGCCGGGTACGGTCCGGCACGGCTCGGTACACCCCGGCACGGCTTGGTACGGCCCGCTACACCCCGGTAGGGCCCGTCCCGACCCCCTCACCTTCTCCTGAAAGTAGTTGGCGGCGAAGTTGTAGACCTCGACGGTGCCGTCGGTGCGGGCCAGGGCCAGGCGGCCGCGGCGGGAAGGATGACGGAGGATTCGGGAGGGCTGCTGTCGGCCGTGCCCGGCGCGTCCCTCCTTCGCTCGGCTCGGCTCAGCTCAGCTCGGCGCGGCGCGGCGCTGCCTGCCGCCTCCCTCCCGCCCGCTCGCCGTCCCCTCTAGCCGGCGTGTGCTCGGCACAGCCCGGCGCTCACCCAGTTTCCATTGAGCCCCGGAGCCAAACCCACTGATGTCACCCAGCGCAGCCCCAGCCCTCCTCTTCCTCCGCCCGCCGTTAAAGGCGCAACCGCCCGCCGCCTTTCCCGCTGCTCTCCCGCCCCCCGCGCCCCCTTAGCCCCGCCGAAGGGGAGGCCCAAACCCCGACACGGGGTGGGTTTTGCGGGACGTTTCCCCTCGGCAGCCACCGGGATCTCTGCTGAAGGCTTCTCCTCGGCGGGGTCGGGGGGCAACAGCCCACCCATGGCACCCGACTGCAGCGGGGGGCAACCCTGATAATGGCACCATTGCCACCACAGCAGGGTCTTCGGCCCTTGGCCTTGCTTCGGGATCCTCAGACAAGGGCTGGGCCCCAGGTCCCATCGTGATGGCTGTGGATGCCAAGCAAGAGGTCCAACGGGAAGGTCCATGAGTCATCAGAGCCACCCCAAGCCCACAGAAAGAGTCAGGAGTCCTCAGCTTGCACATCTCAGGAGTGGGAAGCACCCCTTGGGTGAGGCACCTGCAAATCCACACAAATGTCAGCATGCTCATGTAAACCCTAATGTGGACGGACAGTGGTCCACAGGGTACCCACCCACAGACAGGTGCAAACCTGGGGCTACCTCCCAGCATGTCTGGGGGCCAGGTAGCCACCATGCACCGCAGCGAGCCCCAGAGCAGCTCAGAAAGAGACAGCGGAGTCGAGTGGGGGGGCTGCAGGTAGAGTGTATCAGACCTGCATCAGAGTGAAGAACAGAGCCCAGGCTGGGGAAACATCTGGGGGCTCCTGGGATTTGGGAGGTTGCGACCAGATGGGCAAAGGAGGACTGAGGCATTGTTGTGAGCTCTGAGAGCAGGAGTGGATTCTCCTGGTTATGTGTGGTTGTGGAGTCTCGTTCTCTGGAGATGTTCTAAACCTTCCTGGACACAATCCTGTACAATCTTCTCTAGGTGAACCTTCTTTAGCAGTGGGGTTGGACTAGATGATCTCCAGAGGTCCCCGCCAACCCCTACGATTCTGTGACTCTATGAGTGCAGGGGGAGGCTGGAGACCAGCATAGAGGGTGAGGAACAGGAACAGCAGTAGGTCCCGTGGAGCAAAAGCCAGACACTGCCAAGTTTCGCAGGCACCAGGATGCCTCGTTAGAGAGAAGCTGCTTCAGCACAGTCATCCCAAAGCCAAGAACTGCAGTTCCTGCAATCAGGTTAAGGGTGGAAGAGATAAGCACCATAAGGGAGAACTCAAGAGCTCCCTTACCAAGCCAGCCCCTTGGGTGCCCCTGGGCCGGGCGCCCCATGTCAATGTCCACATGCACAACGTAAGCACAGGCTGTTGGCACCAAGAGGCCCAAGTTGCAGCCCTGCTGGTACTATGTGATGTAGAAAGCAGTCCTTTCTGCAAGTCGTACCAAGATGGTGGGCCACAATGCATCTACGCCAAGCTGATGGGCTTTTGAGACCTGGGAATAGTTCCTGTTTTATGCAAGCCTTTTGGAACCAGCACTGCTTCCCTTTCTCACTGCTGAGCCAGTTTTATCACAGAACTTTGTCTCTGCTCCGAGAAGTTAAAATTTAATTGAGTTTTTCATAGTAATGACATTTCCTCACACATGCTCCATTGAACCTTTGTAGTTCCACAGCTTACGTAACAGTGAACAGATGGGAAGGTAGGTAATAAAGCACGCAGCCACTGCTGAATCCAGCCGAGGGCTTGCCCTCCTACCCTGGGTGGGCACGGATCAGCTGAGAGCCCAGCACTGCTCACAGCTTTGCTGTGAGTGGCAGGTCAGTACCAGCGCTGAGTGAGGTGGGCTCTGACAGAAAGGGCTTCTGGAAGGGGGGGATCTGAATCAGATCCCAGGGGAGGCAGCTGGTGGCTGGTGGGAGCGGAGTATTGGGGTGATGCTGCCTAGCAGGTGGGAGCAGGGTCTGGGGGGATGGTGGCCACGCCAGCTCTCTCCCTGTTGCTGGCTGAGGTGGTGGGAAGGAACTTGAAGAAATCCCAATCGTAGACACAGCCCTTGGGGATGAAATCAGAATGTGTGTATGGACACTTCACCTACCTTTATTTTAATCATTTAGGGCTTAAAATAAGAACTCTTTAATTAGAAACATTCCCTTAATTGAATTGTAATCAAGCTTTTAGTGCTGTTAGGCTGGCTAACCATGTGATCTCATAACACCCACCTTCTTCTCTCCAAGCATTGCCTAGTTACACCTCTTCCTATGGAGTGATTTATATTAGGCAGCCTGGGCCAGGGGCTGCTGGCTTTGGCTACAAGTGTAGCAGACAGTACCGCGGAGGCCCTGCCTGTATCGGGACTGTCAGTGTTCCAGTGGTACATCAGATAACTTCTGCCCCAGTGCCTAAAAAACTAGGTGTTCCATGTCACACAAGAAGCAGGACCCCAATTACAGAAGGGTTGGAAAGGGAAGGGAAGAAATTTGAGGGATAGTCAGAATCCATGTTCATAATCTGTCCTGGGTCATCTCCATTCCTCTCCAATTACCAAACTGGTGTGCAGCAGTAGCCACAAGCATCTTTTCCTCTCTGTTCACCTCTCCAAAAATGAACATCCCCTCAGGTCTATCCCCGTATTAGGCACCAGAATACAACACAAAGGTGCACTGAGACTTTGTTTAAACAGCAGCACCTGGAAGGCTGTCTAACCTCCCAGACCCAGCAGTGAGCCACAGCTGCACTCATAACCCATACCAAGATGAGCCCCTAGAAGGGCTCACCTCACCCCTTCTCCCTGGTTTCCCTGGGAAGGATCTGGTGGAGGATCTGGAAGGATTTGGGTGTAGAGCATGGAAGGCAGTGGAGGCTCCTTTTCACAGCAACTGGGAGACCTGCACCTGGGATTCCTCATGTCTACCTTTCACAGGGTTCAGTCAGAGACAAAGCATCTCTAGATGATCCAGGGAGTGCTGCTGCTGAAGGCAGGCAAAGCAGAAGATGGGCTACAGAGGGTGGCTCTGCTTGCAGGCCCTTTGGCTGCTGTCCTGTTCTCATGGGAAGGTCCTTGGACAGTCCCCAGAGCTCACACAGCAGAACTGCAGAGGGAACCCATGGCAATGTGTCTTGAGCTGTGTCTCGTGGGCTGGTGTATCCAAGGGGACCATACCTCACTGGGCACCCAGCCAGCCTCACCACTGTCTGCCATGTCATTCCTCAGGTAGCAAAGAAAAAGAAGGGGTAGAGTTGCCCTGTTCATTCACGATGTCACTGCTCTGTGGCCTTCCAGAGTCACCATGTATTATATTCATAGCACCCAGTAAAACTCATGGGAAAGCTGAGCTCCAGTGACCTAGAGGACCTCAGAGAACTGCCAGGTCGCATTTGGCAGCTCTGGTTGATTTACAGTGAGCAGAATCCCTTTTCACCCATTATGTGGAGAGGGAAGTGATGCTTTGAGGACCAAAGCCACTTCTTCCAAGAGAAACTTCCCTGTGCTGGGGGAGTGTGAGAAATCAGGGAAAGAGCAGAGAAAACTTCATCTCTGTGCTGAAGTTCTACTTCTGCGAGGCCAGTGAAAGCAACAAAAGATGAGAAGTGAGTGAGAGCACATTTCCACCTGCAACTCAAGAACAGAGGTTCCTGAGGACACAGGTACTTGTGGCTTGACACATCCAACAGAGCAGAACAGAGTTATTCAAAGCATTAACTCACAGTTTATTCAGAACATGCAGCCCCCACTCAAAAAAACAATGACTAATGTTCGCAGAGTCTTTTTCACAAGACACACACTCTAGTTTCTCAGTACTTTACAAATAATAAGAGATTTACCTTTTCAATACTCATAGCAAGCAAGAGAGCAGCATTTTAGGGAAGACCCAGCATTCCTTGGAGGGAAGGTCAACACAGCCTGCAAGGTGGGGATGCTGGTCTAAGTACTTTGCCAGAGCACTCTGCATTTCAAAGCCTTTTCTACAGTTAAGTGCAAGTCCCCATTCACATGCAGCATGGAGCAATAAATACTCCTGCAGATGAGACATCAGGATCACAGGACCACACAGGGCTAAAAACAAAGAAAACGCCAAAATAAATAAACATAGCTAATAGCTACCTCTGAAAAGGTTGCCATGAATGACTGCTCAGATTTGGGTAGGAAATCCACGGCTGGGGCATGGACCCAGGCCAACACACAACCGTCTCAGCAATGAGTCCCTCCTTTTTCTTCACACTTTTGGGGAGGGAAAAAAAAAAAAAAAAAAAGAGAGAGAGATGATGTTGAGTCCCTGCAATGAGCCTTCCTCATGACACAGCCCAGATTCATCTAAAACACCACCCAACCTGTGTGCTGCAGATGTCCTGTGGAAAATAAATCTGTGGCCACATAATTAAAGACTCAACTGTAATTCATATGCATGAGGACATTGAAGGGCAGTTGTACAGCCAGCCTTGGTGCTGCCATTTCTCAGTGATGAGAAATGTGTATTATGATATAATAGATAGCAGCAGTAGCCTGTTATCCTTAAAGAGGAGAAGAGCTGGTGACAGGTGAGACGTGCTGTCAGGCAAGAGCACGGGAGCAGTGAGGCTTGGGAGGAAGACTTTGGAAAATACTCGTTTGGGCAGTGGAGAAATCTGTGGTCCCAGAAATACAAGCTGATATGACTGTCCCCTCTGCTTACTTCATCCCCTCCAAGCTTTCACACTTCTGGTTTCCCTTCTTCAGGCTTGTCACAAAGCCCTGGGCTCTGGGCCAGCCATTGCTCCCTTCCAGGTCTACCTCACCAGACCTCTTCCCTGTCTCTTCCCCACTGCACCCCTGGAACGAGTCTCCCACCCAGACAGTACCAGTCTGGCCCAGATGTGTATTCCTGGACAGTCAGTCCTAGCCTTCCCACCACATGCCATCCCCCTCCACACAAGCTTCTCCCTGGCACCGATCCAAGCCTTCTTGGTCGGTCGGTCAGTGGCAGCTCCTCTCCATTCCCAATCCCTACCTGTCACCAGAACCCCCAACTCCCCAGTCAAATGGTCTGAACTCTTCCTACCTCCCTCCTGTCCTTCTGCCCACCCCACTGCCCATCACCACTTCCTCTGCTTTTCACATTCCCCATCTCTGATCACCATACCTCTTTCTTCCCATTTCCCATCTCACTGCCCCGGCCAGCCCAGCTTTCTGCTCCCAGTTTTTCCGCTCAGCCAGCCCAAGCCACTCCAGCTGTTCCCAGGCAATAGCCCCTTGCCCAACCAGCCCTGGCATCTCCCTGCGGCTCCTGGTCTCATATGCCTCCCAGTCTCCTTTGCTTTTCCTCTGATTTTTGGTCCTTTCCCTTTGATCCCTTCCCTATTCAAATCAGGGGCTTTCCTCCCACCGGGCTTCCCAAAAGCCAAAAGAGAAGTGGCCAGGAGCACAGGGCAGAGGGAAACATTGAGGATTCAGCCTGGTGTCTGACTCAGAGCAGCAGGATGCAGCCTTAGAAGGGAAAGCCCTCCCAGTTTCCTCCAGCCCTTCTCCTCTGTGGGGAAGCCCATATGCCGTCATGCCAGCCTCAGGAGCCAAGGGAATGTTAGGCAGGTTAGCAGAGGCTGGAATCTTTATGGATGTGAAGCTGAGACAAGTCTTCCTCCTGCCTTTAACAAAACCATGCAATTTGTCCATGCCGGTGGGGGAGAGCAGCGACGTTTCTTGGAGCTGGCAAAACACAGCCTCCACGACACAAAACCTGACATCCTGCCCAAGATCAAGCCCCTTGTTTGAATGCCCAGAAGATCCACAGCTTTCACCCCCTGAGCCATATGTATGCCCACCAGCTTGGGAAACCTGTGGTGGGCCAATGTTTTCAAAGAGTACTGAACAATTATGCCCAGTTCAAGCTGAGGCAGCCACTTTCTGTGGAAAATTTCTACTCCAATGGTGAAACTTTGACAAAGTTGTAAGCAAGTGAAAATAGGGTCTTCAAAAGGGAAGTGTTGGCACCCTTAATAACAGGAGCTGCTCCTGGCCACACCTGTAATTAAAGGCCTTTATTGCTTTTTTTTCCGTATACCTCACCTTTTTTATCCTTGTGGTACTCCCAGCTTCTGTCAGTTTGCAACTAATTCTCTTTACTACACCCACACTGGCTTGCTTTGGTTAAAAAAAAAAAAAGAAGAAGACCTAATGGGAGAAAAACAAGCAACAATATTCAGGTGCACCCTCAGAGCTGTGTCGGGCCAGGGCAGAGGTAGCAGAGGACCACAGAACAGGGCCAAGGTTCCTTGGGAGGAGCTAGACTCAGGGCTGAATTAGCAGGATCTTGCTTGAAGACATGTAACCTCATCCTCCTCACCTGCACGTTGAGTGCTTCCTGGACACAAAGGCATCTGAGTGCCTATAGGGTGGTGGAAAAACATGGCACAACAGCCTGGGCAAGATGCAGGAGAGGCACCACCTCTGCCTTGCCAAATCTTGTGGATTTCTCCTCACCTTGAAAGCAGCATGTCTTCCTCTAAGAAACTCCAACCCCTGTATTTTTTTGAGTAAAGGAGATGAACTATTTGGGCTTTTGTCCCATGGCCACATGCTGTGGTAGAGCCATCAGCTGGGGCAGCTCCATCCCATCCTCCTGGAGGGGTGGCATCAGGCTGCTCAGCTCTCCTCTACCTTCCTGCATGGCACTGGGGATGGATTTTGGCAACAGTGTGAACTTCTCAAAGCCTTTAGTGAGAGGATGTGCAGCCCAAGGAGAAGAGACACAACCCTAGGGCTCAGAGACACAGCCCTCTCTCTGTCCCTCTTAGGAATGGCAGGAGCAAAGCAATGGAGAACTGAGAAGCCACATTTACCTCTGTAGGAAGATTAGCAGGTCAGACCAAAAGAAGTGGTCAGGTAGGGGGTAATTCACCTGTGAAATGACTTGCATTTGGATCGCTGATTGGAGGAGAGGCTGGGTACAGAACTACAGATCAGAGGAAGCCACCCATGACTGGAGAAGGGTAAATACTGTGCTCTTCTTCAAAAAAGGTCAAAAGGTTGATGCTGGGAACTACTGGATGGTCAGAGGGCTCTGGAGTGGGTCCTCTTGAAACACATTTCTGTGCACACAAAGGAGAAAAGGGTGACTGGCAATTGTCAGCGTGGATTTACCCAGGGTAAATCGTGCCTGAACAATCTGATTGCTGCCTTCAATAAAATGACTGGATTTGTGGGTGAGGGGAGAACAGGGGAAATCCTTTACCTTAAATTCAGCCAGGCTTTCAACACAGTCTCCCACAATGTTCTGATATCCAAGTAAAGGTGTTGTGGTTCTCAATAGGTGGACATGCGGATGTGTAAAAAACTATTTGATCAAGCTTAGCGAGTAGCTTTTACTGGATTGCACTCTACCTAGAGGCTGGTACCAAATGGGGTACCTCAGGATGCTGTCCTGAGACCTACCCTGTTTAACAGGGTTAATGGTGACCTGGAGGAGGTAATGGGGTGCACTTCCACCAAGCTTGCAAATGACACCTAGATGGAGTGGGAACAAGTCAACATGCCCAAGGGCAGGGCTGCCATCAGAGGGACATAAATGTGCTGGAGGGATGAGCCTACAGGAACATTGTGAGTTCGGCAAGAGCAAATGCACAGCCCTGAACCTGACAAGGAAGAGGCGCTGGGTACGATACAGGCTGGGGACCTGCCAGATGGAGAAACAGCTCTGTGGGAAAGGACCTGGGAGTCTCGGTAAAAGACACAACCAAGCTCTTCACAATGTAGCACAGTGGAAGGATGAGAGACAACGAGCATGAGTTTAAACAGGAGAGGTCCAGCTTGGATACAAAGAAGATCTTTCTGTCCCCAAAGACAGTCAAGCGGGGGGAGAAGTTGCCCAGAAGGGCTGTGCAGTCTCCGTCCTTAGAGCTTTACAAGACCAGATAAAGCTCTGAGTGACTTTGCTTACCCTGCCTTGAGCAGGAGGCTGGACTAAAGCTGTTTTAAGGTCTCTTTCAACCTGAATTATTCTATGATGCACAGTGCCCATTTATGTATAGCATGTGTTTGGCACATGTCAGGTATGTACGCACCACACATATGTGTCCGTGGCAAGGGTGAGCTGCAAGTCTGTGTCCCGTGTGAAGAGTGCAGCTGACGGGGGACGAGCTATCGCACGTACATGGTGGGCCATGGGTGAGGAGCACACTGGCAGGGGAGCAGCTGAGGCAGTAGCTCTGAATGCCTGCGACAAGCGTGCCAGTTTTGTGCGTACCAGTGAGCTCAGCAAGCGTCACACGGGCACCAAGTGTGCTCGCAAGGAGCTTGTGATGTAAGCATGCGGTTGGGAGCGTGCGTGCGCGTGCCGGGGGAGAGAACATGTGGCCATAGTAGTGAACCGCGCGTGCAGCGCGCAGATGCTGCACGCATGGGCAAGGGGGAGAGCGACATTTGTGGGGGCTTGTTATTCACCTCCCATGTATGAACATCTCCCGTGTGGACTGAAGGGGTGGGGGGGACAGACTTAGCGCAGGCGGTTATGAAACCAGCTTGCCCAGTCAGGATAATTCACGTACTGCTGTGGGAGGGACGAGAGAGATAAACAACGCGAGATGGGAGGGCAGGGAGAGTGTCTTAAAATGCAGCTTCCCAGCATGCCCTGGTGGATTAGTTCAGCATCTCAGCCCAGCTCCTCTTTAATTCTTATGCAAGGGGTTTCTCTAGAAGGGACAGCCTGTCCTCGCCAGCTGAACACCAAGAGCGGGACACCAGTTAACAAAAGGCCATCTCACCACCCGTCCCACGCAGTGAAGGGCAAGAGGCAGCTGGGGACTTGCTCTCTGTGAGGACAGAAGTTGTGGATTTTTGTTTGTGCCTCACATTGTGCTGTTGCTTATCAGGGACTGCAGAACAGTCTTGTCTGAGCCTGCTGTGGCCTCCTAGTCGCTTCTGGGTGGGATTTGAAAGTGCTGATTTGTATCTGTAAAGCTACATGTAGAATACTTTTGGGGAAGTGATGTGGCCAGTTCCTACATCTAGATGATTGGAGGCCAGGGGTATCCGAGCTGGAAATACGGCACTACACTTGGTCTGTCAGAGCTGCTGTTTGCAGTCACGGGCAGTGGTATGAAGGTGATGGGCGTCATGTACGTACCTAGGGAAGTGCAACATTCTGGCCAGGGCTTCACCACAGCTGTGGATGTGGGACAGGCAGAGACCTATTCTAAGAACCATGCCTGGTTCATTTATCACTTGCAGTGTCCCCAGCCGTGCAGAGGTGACAGGTTAAACCCACAGTGGCAGGTTAAATTCCTCCTCCTGCTGCTGACTGCTTCATGATCTTGGGCAAGTCACTTTGCCTTGCTGTCAGCCACTACCACCTCCCTTTGCTTTTTTTCTGGCCGAGAACAGAAGCTGTCCCTTCTCTTGTGACTGCAGCAGCAAGCACAATGGGGCCATGGAAGATCTGAGGATTCTGGAGGCTTCTCCATGGGACAAATCATCAAATAATAGCAAGGACTCCGAAAATTCCATGTTTTTCACAAATGGTTCTTGCATTTTAACATCTGACAATGCATTTTAATCTCATAAGACCATCTGACAGTTGCAGGAGAGCCATGTCTCATAGCAGGCAGGGAGCATGCAGCTCCATCTGGCCAGTAGAACTCCACCAACAGAGCTTGTATCTCCTCTGCAGCAACCACTGCCAGCTACTCTTGCTGTGACTTCCCTCCACTGACCTCAGCCCACTCTGTCCCATTGGGACTTACCAGCTTGCCAAGCACTCCCGGCTCCTTGGGGACTCCAGGACTCCCAATGACTTAACCCTGTCACCCCCAGTGTAGCCAGTCACCCTGTGTCTGCAGCTTTCTGCTTCAAAGCTGTTTTTCATCACATCTCTTCCTTGCTTTCCCACAGCCTTGTGCAAGCTCTAGATGGGTCACATAAGTTCCTCTATTCAAAGCAGCCTGGTTGCTAGTGAGCACAACACTGTCCTGGAGAGCAAAAGGCACATGGTGTAACCCAGCAGCCTGGAGCTAAGCGATGGCTCCTCTTTGCTTACTTTTAATCAACTCCTTCTGTGTCATGCTAAGTGTTCAGCTATAGGTCTGCATCGCTTGTCATGTGCTCTCACCCACTCGCCAACTGATTCATTATTTTATCCCCGAGAGAAGCACGTGCAGGCTGCAGGTCATGTTATATATATCTTCAAAGTCTTCTCTGGAGTTCCTGTGTCAGCTTCTCCTCCTCTGTTTGATACCCCAGGAGTGGTGTGCAGGCCTGTGTCAGGTCCCTGACAGACACACAGAGCCTGTTGCTGGGCTGAGCATCTGATCACCTGTCAGGAGTAATTTCAAGCCCCTTTTTCTCTCAGTCACATGGCTTCTGTAACAAGACTTTGTTGCGTACAGGCCTTCAGCTGACTCTTTCAGTGACTGTAGTGCTGGGACATTCAAACAACTCTATCAATGCACCGCAGCCAGGGACTCAAATATTCCCAGGTTCCAGGTTTCAAGGAGTGCTATTTCAAATCTGGGACCAGCACCAAAATAATGCTGCTAATTTCAGAGGCCAAAAACATTTTTAAAGCTCAAATATCCCGTGTCTCACAGATTATTTCAGGATAATGTTTGTGTTCATCTTGAATTTCTTTGCAGGCATCAGGGTAGTGAAATCACATCACTCCACTTCTTTCCACACTGACCTGACTTTGGTAGAGAGTTGCTTGGGGTCTGTTTGCCCAGGATGCCCACAGAGCAGAGGCTCTGCCCACACTAAATTCTTCCTTCTGGAGGGGATGTGGTCAAAGGTAAGCAATGTACTCATGGCCCACTGACTGCTCTGCTGGTGTTGCTTTCCCCAGGAACTGGAAGAAACCCACAATCTGAGGTTCGGTACAGTTTGCAAGCTAGGCTGTCATTTTCTAATGTCCTTTGGGGGTATGAAAATGTTGGTTGCCAGAAGAGCTCTTGGGGCAGTGCAAACCCTCTACCTGAAAGCCCTCACACTGGTGAGGATATGTGCAAGTGGGGCATTTCTCCACTTCCATGCAATTTCACTGCCCTTCTCCCACGAAGGGAGTGTGCTGGCCAGCCTCCTGTGGCCAGGGCCAGGCAGCCTGAAACAGCCATAAGTTGTCCATGCCCCAGTGTCTTGGTCTGAGCTAGAACAGAACTAATTCTGTTCAGTGATTTTACTTTTCAGATGATCAGTTCTTCTAAGTAACTGCACTTTCTGAAGCTAGCAGCCTGTTCTCTCAGACAGTGTCTGCTAGCAGTGATAACACCCCATGGTTAGAGTTACTACCAAGGATTGGTGTGCAGACCAAGGCCACTGCTGGATCTTGTGTACCACATTGGGGGGTGCAGAAAAGTGAAAGGCTGCACCTGCAGGGAGGAGCGGCCAGGACAGGTGACCCCAAACTGACCAACGAGGTATTCCAGCCCATATACATCATATGCAGTATAAAGCTGAAGGATCTAAAGGGTCTGTGACTCTTCTCCCCTCTTGGACCACTTTGCCAGCTCTGCTCGGCTTGGCTCAGGTCCTCTTCTGGTTCCTTCCTCAGAGCATTCAAGGATGGCTCCGTCCGTTCTGCCTTCAACAGAATCGTCAAAAAAGGGTGTCAGCACTTGGTGTGGAGAAGAGCTTGGAAATTTGTGTTTGGGAAAGAAATAGCAAGTGACAGAGGATAACTCTTCCGAGGCTGCTTAATTTTTTTTAGTGCTTAACACCGGCATTACAATCATCAATTTGTAGCCTTTGTAGTTGCTTCTTTACATGTCATTTTATTGTGTTTTATTAAAAGAATATCTAATTTGCATAAAAAATAATTTAGGAGCTCTGAAACATTTATTCTAACTTGTTTAACTTAACTGACGGGCAGCTAATACAGGTAATTTGAACAGAATAATTACATATGCTCACGCTATCCTTAAGGACATAAAATACCCAGTATTGGTATACATATTTACATGCACATATTTACTACACCATGTAAATACACAAAGTCTATGGGGCCAGATGGAATCCACCCAAGGAGGGTACTGAGGGATCTGGCAGAAGTGCTCACCAAGGCACTTCCCATTATTTATCAGCAGTCCTGGTTAACTGGGGAAATCACAGCTGACTGGAAGTTTGCAAATGTGACACCCATCTCCAAGAAGGGCCAGAAGGAGGATCCAGGGAACTACAGACCTGTCAGCCTGACCTCAGTGACAGGGAAGGTTACGGAGCAGATCATCTTGAACATGATCACAAGGCACACACAGGACAACCAGGTGATCAGGCCCATTCCACATGGGTTTATGAAAGGCAAGTCCTGCTTAACTACCTGATCTCTTTCTATAACAAGGTGGCCTGCTTAGTAGATGAGGGAAAAGCTGTGGATATTGTCTACCTAGAATTTAGTAAAGCTTCTGCCACTGTTTCCCACAGCACTCTCCTGAGGAAACTGGCTGCTCAGGGCTTGGACTGACATTTATTTTGCTGGATAAAAAATTGTCTGGATGGCTGGGCCCAGAGAGTGGTGATAAATGGAGTTAAATCCATCTGGAAGCTGGTCACAAGTGGTGTTCCCCAGGGCTTGGGGCCAGTTCTCTTCAATAACTTTATCAGTTGTCTAGATCAGGGGATCGAGGGCACCCTCAGCAAGCTTGACCATGACCCCAAGTTAGGCAGGTGTGTTGATCTGCCTGAATGTAGGAAGGCTCTACAGAGGGATATGGACAGGTTGGATCAATGGGCCAAGGCCAATGCTATGAGGTTTAACAAGAGCAAGTGCCAGATCCTGCACTTGGGTCACAACAACCACCTGCAATGCTATAGGCTTAGGGAGGAGTGGCTGGAAAGCTGCCCAGCAGAAACGGATATGGGTGTGTTAGTCAACAGCTGGCTGAATATGAGCCAGCAGTTTGCCCAGATGGCCAAGAAGGCCAACAGCATCCTGGCCTGCATCAGTAATAGTGTAGTCAGCAGGACTAGGAAAGTGTACTTGGTAGTAGTGAGGCCACACCTCAAGTACTGTGTTCAGTTTTGGGCCCTTCACTGCAGTAAGGATGTTGAGGTGGAGTACGTCCATAGAAGAGCAATGAAGCCAGTGAAGGGTCTAGAGAATAAGACTTACGAGGAGCAGCTGCGATAGCTGGGGTTGTTTAGCCTGGAGAAAGGGAGACTGAGGGAAGACCTTATCACTCTACAGCTACCTGAAAGGAGGCTATAGATAGGTGGAAGTTGGTCTGTTGTCCCATGGAGCAAGCTATAGGACAAGTAGAAACCGCCTCAAGTTGTACCAGTGGAAGTTCAGATCAGATATTAGGAAAAATATCTTCACTTGAGTTACCAAGCACTGGAACAGACTTCCCAGGGAAGTAGTGGAATCACCATCCCTGGAGGTATTTAAAAAGACATGTAGATGCAGCACTTAAGGACATTTAGTGGTGACTGACTGGGCAGTGCTGGGTTAACAGCTGGATGTGATGATCTTAAAGGTCTCTTCCAACCAGAACAATTCCATACTTATCCTCAAGTCTGTACATACATAAAAACTCTATAATCAAAAGCTCCATTCTGATGATCTGGAAAGGCTTTTTGCACACAATACTTAAATGCTCAAAGTGTGGCTACCCAAGACTATACAGCAAGGACACTCCTGAAGTATCCTGGCTAAATGACACTTATTTAGCATCTCCCAGTTCTCTCTCACAAATATGGGATGAGAGAGAATGACAGAAGGCATGAACTCCTTAAGAATAGAAAAGACATGCCCAGGACCAGAACAAACACAATCACAATAGGCTAAAAGCATTATTAGTGGCACGCATGTAAGTTGTGCAATACCTATGTATACTGTACATAGATCTATGTAGTCACATGTGCACTTTCAACTCAGCTAAAGTAGTAACAGTATTACTTAAATGTGGTATTCACAGCACCACATATGCAGTCAGATAGAAGCAGCACGAGCAAGATATTTCTTTTGAGATATTACATGATTTTCAGGAATCTGTTTCAGTGCAACAGTAGGCATCCTGCTGCCAAGACCTTAAGAAAAAGTGCCTAGTGGCTGGTCTCTCTGGATCCCATTAAGTGATCATGCAAACAGCAGGGCACTGAAAGGTACTCAACAGAAACATCTTAGTAGCATTTTACGTCACCATGCAGTTTGTGTTTTATTTTGTTCCTTGGGAGGCTTAGAAATTCATTCAGGTTTGCAAAACCAAAATATCATATATGAGAATCTGCACCTGTATACGTATCAGTTACAAGTGTGAATAAAAAACAACTACATTGACAAGAGACATATGCATCAGATCACAAAGTATGTTTGGAACATGGACATGTTTGGAACATGGACACGTTTTTCATCTTTATTCAATAGCATTCTGTGATACTAAGTAAAAACCTACTTAGTCCATTTTTTTAGACCACTGTGTATAAAGAGTTTTCCAATCTATGATTAGACAAAGCAAAATAAAACACACACTGATGTTTAGAAGCTTGATCACACTAGAAAAAATATCGGATGCAGTAGAATGGTCATACTACAACTAGTACTGATTAAAACTGATTAATTTGAAATTTTCCTTATTCGATACTCAAAGCCATCTCCAGTATCATGCTGTATGATACTAAATCTAAAGTCCAAGAGGCATAAAAAAACCTGAGCAATATTCACAGGATAAAAACCCAGAACAAAAATATACATGTAAAGTAGAAAAAAGAACATTTTTGCCTTCATTTATCTACCTGTTTATACTTCCAGTACGACTCTACACAAAGCCTTTTATTGTGAAAATTACCATCAATTAACTTTGCTCACTGAACAGATGTCAATGCCATCTACTTGTTTTCACAAATAGAATAGCAGAAAAATTCTTAAAAAATCTTTTCCTAAATGAACACTTCAAAAATTCCATTTAACTTTTCACCCTTAAATGGTGGGAATTAGAGAATCTTTTTGATGCAGACATTTCATCCTCCTAGACTAATAGCTACTTTGGCTCCCACTGTAAGCAACAGTGAAAGACCTCCAGCACTAAAGGATGATTCCTCATCCTAAAATGACTATCTAAAATGGGGACAATGATGTAATCCCTCTTCTCAGTCTTTTAATGATAGAAAGTCACCCTTCAGTTTGGACTAGATAGCTAACTTTAAAATGGTTAAGTCATGTGACACTGAAGCTGTACCAAAATTTGTAGTAATACTTTCATAGGCATCTACTCAGTGGGTACTGAAAAGACAAAGGGCTTAGTGCCAGCTTGAAGGAACTCCTAAAAGACACTGTACTGGTGTAGCACAGTGTGTTTTAACTATTAACAGCTATGCTTATCTCAATGACCCTACATGAGATGTACTTGACCAGTACACAAGACATCCTGAATGAGGAAGATAGGTCTATAACACAGAATTAGACTTTCCATCAGGAAGCTTGCTTGAAGTCATATCAGTCATGTGCTTGAAGTGCCTCTCTCTCAGTTTCTATAACATATGAGCAAAACTTGCCTTTGGGCCAAGCATGGATAAAGCTTGGCTTTAGCAGGATGTATGCCCAGCAGACGCTGAAAACAAGGCACTTCCAAATGTGCTTCAAGCTGGGCACTGCTGATAGAATCGGTCATTTACAAATCATGACCTGCATAAACAGCAATAATATTTAGCTATGCAGTTTTGCCCTTCACCCCAAAAACCTGGGGAGTTCTGTCAAGTATTGCCTCCCATAGATGCTTGAAGTGGGCAAGACTATTAAGTATTTATGATCTTGACTCTGTTATATTCTTATCATATTAAAAACTTTTCAGCATCTATTGTAGTGAGTATCAAGCTGTTTGTCATAGTAGCATCTGTCTTGGATAATTCTTTCTCCAGCAAAAAGGCTCTTCAACAACAAAATAATTGTAGTAGCACATTGACCACATCTTGAGTTTGGGCATATGTCCCAAGTAGATCTATTCTGAAAGCAATGAAGCACAACCTTAGACTGAATAGAATAATAGGTCACTATCCTCTAGCATGGAAGCTGATTCTTGTGCAGTTTTCTCTTCTACTGTTTCTGGAAAAGTAACCTTTGGCTTCTTTACATGTAATGTGATTATTGCTATGGTCAGCATAATTGATTTTTTCTTCAAGAACTATAATCTACTGAAAGCTTAAATATGTTTATACTTTTTTTTTCTACACCTAGTTTTTGTTCAGCTGTCAACAGAAAGTATTAAGACATTTTGCAATATGGAGAGTAAATTTAATGTCCACTTACTTGCATAATTAAGAGTTCAGGAGCTTTGATGAACTCAAACAGCATTGTACAAACTAATCACACAAACAAGAATTTAGAGTTCTTTTTTATAACATGAATAATGAAAAAGGACTTCTCATTTTGACAAAAATTAATATGCCTGAAGTGTTCAATATCACCAAGTGATTTGATTAATGACTGATTCTCTGCTGTTGAACAGAAACTAGAGCTACTTCAACAGAAATTTACTTCTAAATGTTTTATTTTACTAGTATTCTGTGTTAAGAAGTCTGGAAAAAAAATCAGCATTCTTTGAAGTGTTTACATCATGTGACCAACGTGTTTTCCACATGGGACTTCTGTGTCCTTTTGCAGCTATTTGATGTGATAGCCATCTGAACTTACACACAGTTATTTTTAAACACTGCTATACAATACAGCAGAGGTAAAAACTTCTTTGATTTCCAAGTGAAAATTTCTAAATAAACTCGGAAAATTTAAGCCACACAAAAGTCTTACGACAGTCTTGCTGCAATAATGACCAGATGACTAAGGTTTCAGAAGACCACACATTTCATAATAAATAATAATGAAAAGTGTTAGGGTTCAATAACATTGCTTAGATTAAAGCAGTGTCTCTGCAACTGTAATAGGAGTTTAAAAGAGTTATTGGAAAAAAAAAAAGCAACAGAAAACTATGCTCTTTTCATAAGCTATTTGAAATATTTCATAGAATTCTCTTAATCTCTCCGATATATCATCACAAGCAGACATTAACAACACGTTGTCTGAAAAGATTCCCAGCTCAGATATGCCAATTTGGGAAAACTTTCCCTGTACCAGATTATTTTCCTAAAATCTTCTCCCAGGAAAAGTATATCTACCCACGGATAGTTGACATTTGATAGCAGTACCTCATGATTTTATTTCAGGTATGGGTGGGTTGTTTGTTTCTTTGTAAATAAGAACACAATTTCACTTCTACAGAATAATTCAGAGGGATTTCCAGATGCTCAGAACAATGCACTGGATGAGTGGCTTACCATAGGGACTTTACAGCTTACCCACCAAGCACCACCACACTTTTCAGAAGACAGAAGCACTCAGAAATCCAGATTTTAATCACTGAAGAGCAGTTGATTTAACCCACTGAATGACTGATAAACATAAGGTCAATAGGGCGATACCTAATCACCTTGTCTATTTTATTAATGATGGGATTTTTTATTATATACATAATACCTCTTTCCAGTATACTAAGTGCTATTTGCCTTCCAACGAGAGCTTATTGCAGATGCCTGTGTTTAATCACATGTCCCATTCTTCTCCCCTCTCAGTTATTCAGAGAAGTGTGTGAGAGAAGGGAAAGTGTAAGGGAAGAAAACTGCGAGGGTAATGTCTAGTCAAATCAAACCCTAACACAGCCATAGGTAAAACGAATCAAAGAATCATATTTGGGTATTCAAAAAAAAAGATAAGTGTTGTTCAAGGTCTCTGCAAGACTATTTCCTAATTCATGGTGCTGACTTTGTATTTTCACACACCATCTCTCTCCATTTGGTGAGAACTTTTGACAAAATAATTTTTTTTAAAAATCATCATTATTTACATATTTCATCTCACATACCTGATGTTACACTAAGAACTCTGGAATAGCAGAACAGAAAAAAAAGTAGTTTACTGAAACCAACACCTGGAACAAAAAAGTTCAAAATATTTTGCTACTGTGGACACATTTAGAAACATTGATAAATTCAGTTTCATTAGAAGGGTGATAGGCAGCTGCAGGTTTGCATTTCAGTTTCTGAACCTTGAAATCTCTTCCTCCCACAAAAGGATGATGCTTCAAAGCCTTCATATCTGGAAATGAAAGCATCAGAGTAATTGCTACAGGCTGGGCTGTTGAACTGCTCTGAGCAGGCCAGCATGCTCAGCACCTTAGGCTGTGTTTGATGAGAGGCCTGCAGCTAAACAGACTGGGCCCTTCATGTCCATTCTCACATGCACAGGAGCCATCTGGAAACAAATAGCTCAATCATGAAAGAGTAAAGATAATGAGGAAAATTTCAGCTCCCTGATCAAAAACGTCAGAGTAATAGGGAGATAAGCAAGCATCTCCTGTTTTAAGCCTTGCCAAAGATGCAGGCTATTCTTTATCGCTTTCTCTGTATCCTTTTCAACAATGGCATTAAGAGCATAAGCATTGGAAAAGAGAGTCAGTTATGAGAGAGGCAAGGGATAATACATCATTCATCTGCTGTAGATGCCCTAGTCAGAGGCACTGCAGACCCAGCAGACGCACAGCATAGCAAATCTCACTGAAGACTGCTGTTAGGTCAGCAAGACCCTCCAAGTGGTTACTTACAAACAACTAAATTTAAAGCCACAGCGTCTTCTCTCTTGCTCTCCAAATAATACCCAAGAGAAATAGCAGTTGGAAGAGGGAGAGAAGTTACACAAATTCTGTACGTCATCTGGGATGTTATTTAGCTTGGCCAACTTTACAGCAGCTCCAAGTCAGCCTTTACCCAGCAAGCACCTGAGTGCTGGCTCTACTAACAACCAGCTAATGAGAGCCAACCCCAGCTGCTCTGAAGTTCATGAGTCTACCTTTAATGAGCCTAATTAATTTACTTTCAGGGTAGCCAGACTCCAGATTGCACTGTATTTTCCAAATGTTTCCCATAAAGCCAGAGGGAAGACATGCACTCTCCCTTCCAACCTTGCTGTAATCCCAGGGCATGCCTCCAGCTCAGACACTGCTCAGTACCTCTCCCAGCCAAGGGGGAAGACCCAGTGCCTGCTCCCAGGAAAGCCTGGAGAAAGTCAAAAGCAAAAATATTGCAAAACAAAATATTTTGATGGAATATTGACCTGGGATTTTATTATTAAATCTAGTCCTCAGTTGAAGAATTAACTGCTAAGGGCCTTTTAAAAAAAAAGAAAAAACAAAATAGCTTTTTTTAACATTAAGTGATATAGAAAGAGATCACTGCCCTCATTAAAAGAGTGCTTTTATTTCCTTATTCACTCCCTCAGTTTTCTAACAATTCTTCCTCTGTTACTGACAACTTCTGTATTATTTATACAACAGCCAAAGTATAATTGGCCTCTTTCACATGGGTGAATATCAACATATGGGGGGAAAGTAGGGCATGGAGAGAATGAAGATAACTGACAATTTCCATATTTGTGGAGAAAACAGTTGTACTCTGACAGCATGACAGATTTTAGGTATACTGTTCTGTATTTGTATGTAGTTGATGTGTAGCCTATAAAGGTTCATTTAGCTACAAAAACATGTTTAGCAGCTGACTCAAAGGAGGATAAAAACAAATGACAAATCCTCATGACCAAAGGTAGAACAAGACAACTATTTCACTGAGAGAAAAAACAGTACCTTTACAAATTATTTCCAAACTGTTCTAATTTAACTTTTCTTTAGACCTAACGTGAAGATACAATACCTACTATACAAAGTACTATGAAACCAATAGCCATTTTCCAATCTTTAGGGGAAGAAATTGCATAAGCTTAAAATATAGATCCTATTTTGTTCTCCACTTAACAGTTCCTGTTCTATCTTAATATAGCAGATATTTTGCCACCCCCCCTCCTTTTTTTTCTCCAAAGCACTTCATTAAAAAAAAATTACACCCTGGAAATTTTACTTCCGAGTGCATTCCCACATAAAGAGATGTGATGTCATGAATTTAAGGGGATCACATATTACCAGGATCATCTGAGCAGATTTCTACATACAAATTTCACAAAGCTATTTGAACAGATTCTGCACTATAGCTCAGAAAACATTATTTCTTCTCTGTCACAAACCACAACAAAACTATAGCAGGGAGGCAAGCAAAGAAACACCAAGCTAACCCCTAAATGCATGATCCCTATTCAGCTGCAAAACTTACTGCAGTTCAGAGGGGGAAAACACACGCTCCAGCAACACCTGAGCTGCTGCTTTTCTTCTCTCCAGGAGCTTTGCTGACCAGAGGAGAGGCAATACAATAAACCTTCCCATAATTTGACAAGTGCGATTATTTCCATTACTACCATTTGTGCAGACCTATTTGGGACCTGCACACGTCAGACAAGATCCAAAACCTGTCAAAGCCATTAGCACTGTCCATATCAGCTTTAGCATTCAGGTTTCAGAAAACATTACATCTCTTAACTATTGTGCTTCACAGTAATGAAAGGTGTCTCCTTCCATGAAAGCCCACTTTCATCAGCATAGACTGGACAAGACCAACTTTACCAAAATGCCCACAACCATGGATAAAATCCTGGCATCCCCAATGCAATAGACCTTTATTTACAGTTTTATTGATAAGATGTTCATCTATCTGTAGAGTTGACAATGTTTTCATGGCTATTAAGAACTCTACTTCAAGATATAAAGTTTATTCTTGCCTGAGAGCACTGCACAGCTTCTGCAGACAAATTTGCTATTCTATTCAGCAAAGCATTTATGTCCAAATATTCTTTTCAAACCTAGATTTTTGCAGAAAGTTGCTGCACTGTTGAGGCTGACATATTCCTGTGAATCAAATACAATAATACTAACTGCAGTAAAATAAATTCAGCTAGACTATAATTGCGTACTTCCAAATACACCACATCACACTATGGACCAATTGTTTGTTAGTTTGGGTTTGGGTTTTTTTATTTCCAATAGTTAAAAGCAATTTTAAGCAGTCACCACATACTAGTTTTAAATATTTATCTAATTCTCCTCTTCACAGAAAGATGGCATTATGATTTACACTATTAATTTGGATTCAGAAAACCTGGGTTCAGTTTTCATCCTTGCCACAGGCTCCCCAGTAAGGCCTTAGGCACATTAATTAGAATTTAAGGGTCTCATGTCTGGTGACTAGAATTAGCTGATTACGTCTCATCTAGTGATCTCAGACTTTTTACAGTCACTGGAAAGGAACAGACACCTCCAGAGAGCAGTCCTCCTCACACCAAGACAGATGCTTAAGATAGGTCAAATGAATCACCTTCTGAGGGTATTTAAAGTTAAATGAGATGAGTCCCATCCTTAATCTCCCTCTGCCATTGATCCCCATCTGTCATATGGGATTTATGTTTCACCACATCAATAGGACACTACTTTGATTGGCTCTGACATAATATAGATAACCATCTGATGTGTACAGACTTGTGCACTTCATAAAAAGATAATCCTAAATTCTCTACCTAAATCTTCAGGTCTACCTTCAAGCCAGGCTACCTGGGCACTTACAGTTTTGGCTTTCAATTTGTTTTTCCCATTTACACTATCACAGAGTAGGACTAGATGTTCTCTTGTATCAACTTTTCATTGAAAAGGGGAGCAGAAATCTCCAATAATTACATCAATCTGCAGACATATACTGGCTCCTGTACTGGAGAAGCTGATGTAGCAGAACTTTGCTAATTCCTCTATCACAGTAACCTTTAGAAATTGCTTCCTGGCATGATGTAGTTAGTGTCTTAACTATTACTAGAGCTGGAACTAGTTTATCTGCCATATAAATTCTCCTGGCCACATCCAGCCCCTTTGTACCATCCCACCTGCAAATATACTACCTCAAATCCCAGTTGTGAGCATTATATTACACACAAAAATAGCTTTCTTCAGTAGCAAGCCAGACAGCATACCCAGTTTTCAACTGGAAAGTGGCAAATCAGATGACTGGAAAATAGGAAACTTTTTTTCTATTTAAAACTATTAAATTCATAATTTATACTAGGAAGGTAAAGAGGTTGTAAAGAGTAACTCAGCATAGTTTCTCATTAGAACTCTAAACTGAGTGCCCAAGTCCCCTAGTATGAATAGTACAACCTTAATGACCAGCAAAATACACTTCTATCTAGCAGAGTGCGTAACAGACTAGTGTTCACAGTTTCAAGTATGAAGTTTTCATGATACAATTCAAATCCCTTTGATGAAGAAGTTGATATGATTACAGCAATGAACTGTTTATTGATCTCCGGGGTCCTTACATAATAGCACTTTCAACATTTGGGCTAATTATTATTTGTTTTGTATACCTGTCCACATCCCCAGTCAAAGATCTGGTTCCTATTATGTTAGGCACACTATAAACACATTACACGATATGTCAGGCCCTGTTCTAAAGAGACTGCAGAGCAAACACTGCTTCTCACAAACATGAAGCAGCTCTTGATGAAACAGCTGTCACCATTTACAACCCACTGTGTTAACAAAGACATGGAGAGGTGAGCCACCACCCTGAGATCTTTTCCTTTCCTTTATTCTATTAAAAAAAAAAGAAAAGAAACTTGCCCACCATACATTAGGGTGTTTGCCAAAAAAATAAAATACTGCTTTTGATTTTTACTATGTGTCCATGCAAGCAAGCAGCCTACAAAAACAAAATAGGCTTAAAAGTGTAACTAGCTGTTCTAGGTGATGGTGACCATAAATGATTTCCTATGCAGCCTTCCAACTTACCTATAAGTGCTTTGAAGGAGAGGAGAAAAAAAGCCAAACCAAACAACATAAAATTCTGGGATCTAATTCAGCTCATCTAATAAAAGGAAATATGATTCACTAGAATGCATTAACAATAATTCTGGTCTAAGTGATTCAGAATTGGAGGTACAGTACTAGGCCAAGTCCAATGGAAAAAGCAATATGCCCTGAAGCAGTTGCTTTGTAGCAGGACACAAAATTTCAGCATGTATCCATTTCAGGTTTACTCTGTGCACCTTATCTAGGAAAACCCCATGTATTTACTACTGCTAAAACTGATAGCCATTGTACATATTGTGACTGTATCCACATTTGCAAGCATACTGGCCCATATGGTGAACATGCTTATTGCATGTTAGTGTTAGAGACTAACTTACTAACATTGGTTGCAGCTCTTCAGTGCAACATTTCTGTAGGCCATCATCTTTATCTCTCCACCAACATGTACAGAATTTAACCATCACTGAACAGCATAGAGCCTCTCTACTCACACATTTCTCTGCCAAGGCCATTACTTTTAGTTCCTCTCAGTCCTACTACAATTTCACATACATACAGAAAACACACACTAATAATGGGACAATAGCTTTAAACTGCAACAGATGCGACTAATCACAATCAGTAAGCACACTGATGGTCTTTAAGAGTGGGAAAGTTTCAATACATTCCTTTGCTCTCTTTGTAAATACTACAGCATGAGATAAACACTAAGCACAGTCCTACATTATTTACAATACACCTTTTAAACTCTGTACTTCGAGAATAGTACTGAATAAATTCTAAGCCCAACTGAAGCAACTAAGTATCTTACCAGAACTACAGCTGTAAGTAGGACAGGCTGAACTAGTATTTTTCAGTTTAACTTCTTATACTACCTCATCAGCATAATGCCTAATGATAATTCTGAATACATTTGTCCCAAAAGGGCCCATGAAATAGCCAACAGTTGGCCTAATGTTATAGGTAACATCTTATTCAAGATTTTTTTCTTACAATCTAAATATGTCTTCATCTAGGTTCAGTATTCACTGTATCTGCCTTCTGTCCAAACTTGTGTTGGTCCTTTCAAATCCACACATTCACCTACTTAAAACATCTAAAATTTAACACTAAAGAGATTATTTTTCTTCATCATAAAAAAGCTCACAGAACTAAATTGGAGAAATAAGTCACACCAGTCTAAAGCATGCCAGGTAATAATCTCTCCCAGCAAATACTTCAGCTTTATTCTGTGAAATCAGTTAACACCATAGAACTCGTAAGTTATTTTAAAAGTAGTTGAAGATCAGAGCCATTCTAAGACCCAAATTTCGATCCAAAGCAAATTAAATGCTCCTGGTTTCATGTTAATACTAAGAGGAAATTTTTAAAAAGCTAACTAGAGTAATATTGACAAGTTCCATTAAAATTATATCAATTATTATACCTTTCATCTATATGCAATACATTCCTTTTGTAATCTTGTTGATGTGTACAGATATCCAGGAGCTATCTTGAAAGGCAGAAGAAAGTTTTGAATTAGGAATACACTTGAATCCTTCAATAACAGTGTACACAGTCTCTACAATACCTGCAGAAGTCTCGTTTATCACTTTTAATGGACATTTGGCTGGTTGTTGCTTTAGAAGCCAATTGACACTACATGGGTAGACACTGCTTACTTCAAAAGTCTGAATTCTGGCTGCTTGATAATGAAATAAAATATCTATTACTATTATTATTCTAAAACACTGATTTTCATAGTGAGTTTTATGCCTTGCTCACCTATAACACAGAAATTCCATCAGTACTTATAAAGAGTAATTTATTCTAGAGTAAACAGCTCACAATTATTAGCTAGTGTACAATTTGTAAAGCCAATATTTGCATATCAAATAAAGTAGGTCCAAGTCATTATCAAAGTGGACATACATTTTGAGAATGACAAATGCAAGAAAGAACTATAGCAGGTGACTTCATGTGGTTTTGTCCCAGATGATTTAATTTGAAGCTTTCACTTTTAGCATTTTCTCAGGAAGCTAAAAGAGTGCTAAATACACATTAAGACAGAAAACAAACCTTTCAATCCTATTATGTAGTATTTACAAAAATAAAACAAACATGCAAGATCGGAGCAGCAAAGGCCTTACACAGCTACAGCATATCATGAAGAACTGACCTTTCCCAAGGTCACATGGATATTTCCTGGTGTTTCTCTGCTAACTAGGAGCTGAGTAAGCTAACAAAGCTTGAAGCAAGCAAGCTGAATATGAAGAATGAGTGCAAAATAACTCCTTGTTATTAGTATCTGAAAAGTAACTATGATGAAACGAAAAATAAAAGAAAAATACATCTACTGACTAATATTTCCATAGGAAAAATTGTGAATGTCCCAGATATAGTTATCAAATGCAACAGTTTAATAAATACATATTTAATTAAACACTTGGACTCTTAGAAGAGAGGTAAACTTTAATTTCAGGATCCAAAAATCCTGCAATTCAACCATCATTTTACTCAGTCAAAAATGTATTTGTCTTCCACCATCGCCTGGACTACTCAAGGACATACCTTTCGCTATTCAGTGGGAAGACACTCTTGAGATAACTCTTCCTTGCCACTTCAGTAGAGCTGTATCTCTTTCATAAGAGGCACCGGCCGTGTTACCAATACCACCAATTAACCATCCATGGCTTGACATATGGAAACAGGACATAGAAGATTCTCATCAAGACAAGTTTATTCTGGTACAAAGCAGATTCGTGACAGGGTTCCCTGGCTTAAATGCCAGGCACAACGATTGCCACTTGCAAGGCCAGCTCCAGAACAGGTTTGGCAGAACACAGTCCTTCAGGAAGCACCTGACTGATGGACATCTGCATTCTAATTATTATGAGACCAGACCGATGGGATACATGCTATTAGTCCTCCCAGATTTGAAAGAGTAATAGGCATTCAGAATTCCTGTTATTTATAGTTTTAGGACACAGAGGGACAAAAATGAAAGTAACAGTTATCAGTTTCAATGGGCTATAAATCAGGTCTCAAAGGTTAACACCAGCTAGGTAGGTAAGCAGAAAATTCTTGTCAGTAAGGTCGGACAAAATAGGATTATAACATACAGGGGCATCTTAAAAGAAGTTCAGACATAACCTCTTCACACTACATGAATAACATGTCAACATCTTTTACAAAAAATATTATTTAATCCCAGAGACAGAATAGAAGTTAATGACAGCAAGTTCAATGGGTTAGTGATCCTAGGGCTGGAAGGACAGCTGATTGTGTTAATCCATGAGAACAGACTAGACAAATCAGGAATCCAGCAGCTTCTACATCAAATCTAGAACTTGTAACTGATCTAGTTAAAAGGAAAGGAAATACTGATCTAAAGTCTTCAAGTAGGAAAGTATCATCTCCTCAGTAAGCTGGCCCATACAGTTGCTACTCTGATAGACAAAAGTAAATACTTTATTTCCAGGCTGAGATCTTGAAGCTGAATGCCTGACCAGGCTGTTGTGTTAACTCTTGCATACTGGCACAGTTTAGCATCAATATTTCCACTGCATGGGAATCAAGAAATCTCTCAGCGTATGCACCTTTCCAAAGAGAATGCTAAGAACTTAGCAGTCTCATTAAGAAGCCTATTTGGCATACCTCAAAAAAACCAAAAACCCACACACAAAAAAAACACCACAAACAACAAAACCACACAATTCCTAGGTCTCAGCTCTAGATAAATTCTAGTTGTCCAGCAGCCCTTTTGAAACTGGGTGCCTTTCCTACTCTCAATGTTCTTCAGTGTTTACAGCTGCATATGGCTTCTCTACTCTTTAAAACAATGGCAGATGATGTTCCCAGAATGTAACTCTCATACCTCTTCTCAGATTCACTCTTTAGAGGGAAATTGAAATTTGGTTGGTTTGTTGGGTTTTTTTTACTGGAAGTAGGCAAAAGTATTACACTTCACTTTGTTAAAACACCTATTTAGATGCGGTAGGAGGAGAAATCAAATCAGTCTATAATACTTTCTCCAACTTCTCTTCTAATTTTTTTTTTGTGCCAATGTTAATACTCATGAATATAGATTTTGTATTTTATTCCAAATCATTGTTAAAGGTAACAAATAGAGTTGGAATAATGGAGATGACGATTCCTTATACACTATCTCATCTACAATCTATTAAGTGAAAAAAATTTAATTTGTTCACATGGACAATGGTGTCCTTCTACAGTACTATTCCTTACAATCAGAACATCACTCTAAGCTACATCAAATGTCTTCCAGAAATCAAAACAGAAAGCTTACCATTTCAACAGGAAACAGAAGTTGTCCTTTTTTAATCATAAAAAAAATCACTTTCAAAACTATTGTGACTGATATATTACGCTATCAATCTTTAACCCTCTATTTGCCAATAGATTGTGCCTTCTATCAAAATACCACACCACTAAATTTTCCTTGTTATCACACTTAGCATTTACAATAAAAAAAAAAACCTGAAAAAACCACAAACACAGAAAAAACCCAACCAAAACCACACAACATTGTAATTGTCACCTTTTTTTCAGAATTCATCCCAACTCCAGAATTCGATGATAGAAATCAAACAGAAATAGATTATTATAAGGAAATACTCTCCACAGCTTTGGAAATAAGTAAAAAAATAAAATATTAAAACTACATGTCACAAACGATCATTAGGTGTTCAGAATAAGAAAAGTTAGGTCTAACATCCACCTGTCAATGATGTATTTGTACACATACTCTACAAAAAGTATTACTGTTAGACACATTGTCCTGAATCAGATAAACCATTGGTCAAGGAATCTTTATTTCCACAGCACCTTCCACAAAAGCACTACAATTCTTTTCAATTATCCATGTGGTTATTCAAACACATGGAGAAGAGGGAGTTTGGCTCAGAGACATAAGATTGTCTGCAATCTGGATAACGGTTACCAGGTTTCTCATATTGCAACTGCTTCACTGATCTTCAGTCATACAGAAAAGCAATACCCTTAAGATAAAGGTGCAAAACAGAACTTGTAAATGGGTTTTTAATCAACTTCATTAAAACACTGAGCATCTCTGAGGCAAGTATCCTTGTGCATTTGAGGCACTGTACCACCTAGTCACTACAACTATGGCTACATTATTAAAACTACTACAGTACATTTGGCTACTACCATAAATACTTAATGTCCAGGAAACTTACAGACAGCATCATTGAAGTAACCAAATTGGTTTTACCTACTTTTAAATAAAATTTTATTTTCCTGAAATGTTCATCAACTCTGAATAATTATAACAACAAACAGTTTGATTGGATAACTTAAATTTGTACAGCCTTCCACTTAGAAGAAGGATAAATATCAGTAGCTTATCAGGTAACTATGTTGCACAGGAGACATTCTAGATTTCCTTTGTGTTGCAACATTTCTCCAACATCTTTAAGGATGACTAGAACAGAGAAATAGCATCCTGAGTTGGAAAACCTCAGAATTTAAATGATGGCAACATCACTCCCTCTAGGATGGAGAAGGAGAAGTGTTCCATGCCTTCTGTTCTGGGAAAATACCTCCTAACTAATAGTGATAAAAAAGCAGGTTAAGAAAAGGAATCAACTCTCTGTTAAGATAAGTAATCAACACTCTCATAAGCATTTATAGTAAACAGAAGACCCAAGAAGTGCTATTCATTAAGTCACTGTGAAAAAAACAATAGAAAAGCCAGTCCCTAAACCATTCTGATTAGACATTTTTCAGAAGTAATACTTAAGGAGACATTTTTGCTACAGCTCCTATCTAGCTTTCATTCACCACATGCCTGAGGAAAAAAAAAAAAAATTAATTTAAAAAAAGACAACTTTTTCCACACACTGCTTGTACAGATCACTTGGCTAGTCCACGTAGTCCCTATAAGAGATTGCCCATAGCCTGCTCTTATCCCCTCACCAAAAGAAATCATGAAGGGCTCTTGTCAGATGTCCTCCTCCTAATGCATTCTGCTTTGATATCTGGTATTCCTGTAAAAGATATAGCAGTATAACCAGCATTTCCTAATCTCCCTTCTTACTGGGGCGTATTAGGAAGGAGTAAAGCCTACTCTAGCAAAGATGACATTTGTACATAACGATCCTGAAAATATTTGTTAACATAATGCTTTATTTATTCAGTCTGGCAAATGCTTTTATTTTAACCTCAAGTATCTTTAGTAAATGTCAGCAGTAAACGCAAATTCATAGTTGGCTAACAAGCCTCCCTTATGTGTACTTCTAATTAAGCTTCTTCCTCGATACCGAGTAATGTTTAAAACAAACATTCTATAGAGAATCAAAGTAAATCATACAATGAAGTATTTCTCTTTGTGAGGCTGCACATTTATATGTGCATCACCAGCAGAGGGAAGGAGAACACAGTATCCATGCGTAATAACTCCTCCATGCTTTTTCTCTGAATATGCAGAAACATATTCTTGTCCTTTTCAATTGTATGGCAAACTTTGATGTCTCTTCCACAGCAGGTAATACAAGGTTGTGTGCACTCTTATTTGGAACACGGTTCCCAGTAAGAATTTATCTGTGCATTTAGATGTGTCTATAAAGACAAACACATTTACACGTTTTTGAAACAGTAATCAGATTGCTGACTGGACAAGAAAAGACTGATACATTAAATCAGAGCTTTGTTTTCATGTGAAGAGATGTCAATTAACTGAGTTCTGTACAGCTGAGTGGCTTAAAAACTTCTGTCAAGACCCTAAGCTGCTCCTTCTTTTTACTTATTACAGCCAACCCCTCCAAAAGACCATAAAAATTGATTTTATGTTTCTGGTCTCTCTATGCTAGCTGGAAAAGCATAGATTTTTTATTTTTTTTCCTAGGTTCCCAACAAACAGAAGCTTCCCTTATCTCACACCTTCTCAACTACCATGCTAACCAACACTGAACATAATCTGTGTTCATATCTGACTTAAGTTATGATTAAGGTAAAAGAACATTTCAGATTGTTTAATCAAACATTGGTTTGTATCTACAGCTTTAAAGGGCTTCTCACCTGTCGGCCTTAGAGAAGGCTATATCCCACTTGCACTGCTATACACATGGTAAACGATTATTTTTCACATTTGTTCTGAAGAAACTTAAAACTGCACTGTTAGTCTGTGAGATACCTCTTTAAATTCCCGTATCAATCCTTAAAATGTGTTTAGCATCTTTTGCATCAAAGATTAATAAGGCTCACTTAGGCACTCTTAATGTGAAGGAAAATTGGGCTTGTATGAAATGGCTACACTGGAACATTTCATGCTTTTGCAAGTGCAGGACTATGATTATTTCCTACAGTATGTCATTATCTTCTGCCCTGTGGTTCTTTTTTAAATTATCTCTTCTCACTCAAGCTGCCTACACTATGTTTTTAAGCTATACAGTTTCAATTTATGAATTGCATGCATGCAAATTTTGAGCAACTATACCACAAGCCAAGTAATAGACCACATTAAAATATATTCCCTTCAGACACTACTAATAGAGCTACAATCCCAAGAAGCTTGGGAAAAAAAAAACAAACAAAACACACACATATTCTGCTCTTAAGACATAAAATCAGGTCATTTGTTTCCAAGACAGACAAAAAAAAATACTATTCTAGACACACGTGGAATCTCCTTACACTTTTCCTGAGCAGGCTTATTTAAGCATGGCAAGAGATGTCATTTCATATCCCCACAAAGCAAATTAGTTTGATGCCTACATATCCTTTTCAGGGTCACTCCTAAAAAAAATGCTCATCTGTAACTGTAGATGTCAATCCACCAGGGAAAGGAGTCCCCCCCCCTTGTGTCCACAACTATCATTTTCCTTTTCTTAGGATGAAGTAACTCAAACAATAAAGCAGTTTAAACAGCGCGTAATAGATTATCGCACAACACAGATGACACACTGCATAGCTGCTCAGAGGATCAATATTGCCATTGCTGATCAGTAGTCTAGTTGTGGTCTACAACACATATGTGTATCTAAAATTACTCTACTGACCTTTGTACAGAAAATATTATTTCAGAGACAGTGAAATATTATTGCACTGCAGCAATTTGCATGGAGTTTACAAGGTAATAAACACAGAGTTCCTTCTTCTTCACCCACAAATGGCTATTAAATAAGGAAAATAAGACTTGACATCACCCGGACAATCAAAAGAAATGATTTATTTGGATGCTAACATCTGTCTCGAGATTGCGGCCAAGTGCTTTTCTGTGCTTATTTAGGACTCCACTTGGAAAGCTTTTCAGTTAGATTTACCTAGAGATTTCTCTCTCCCACTTCCTATCTGACAGGAATCACTCAGCTGGGTCTGATGAATAATAGCAAAAGGCAGCTTCTATCAGAAATGACTGAATTACAGATTATTGAAACAAGTGCCATAAAGGCTCATTCCAATGACTACATTTCATTTACATATTATACTGACTACCAGAAGCTGGTAGTCATTTGATATCTTTATTTCACAAGACTGGAATCAAAAGAAATATTAACCTTCCTTGTCACTTTCTTACTACTCTACCTAGTAGAGTTTGATAGGTGAAATTAACTTTTAAGCAGAGCACTGATCCCCTATCCATACCTTGTGCGCATACAAACCAGACCATAACACACCGGAAATCAAAGTAAGGCAAGCAGCATTAAATAAAATGAAGGATATAATATCCGAGAACACAAAATTGCACGAAAAGAAAATGCATTAGCTTGACAACCATTCTAAGTACGCAGGAAAGGCTTTTTGTAAATTGATATGCAAATGATTAGATCCTGCCCTGCAGGCAGGGGAGGAGGTCAGCGCTGGGGGACCGGGGGGTGAGCGCGATTGGCTGCCCCACACACTGGCGTGCCCCACCGCAGCCAGCCCGGGCGGCTATCGGGACAGACCACTCTGCCCCGGGCGGAGGCAGCGCGACGGCGGCAGCAGCCACGGGAAAGCCCAAGAAACAAGTTGGCCCGCGGACTCGCCCCGGAGCCGGCTCCGGGCAGCAGCGGGGAGGGAGGGATGAAAGGCGGGCGGGCGGACGGCGCCCCGCTCCCGCAGCCGGGGTGGGGGGCGACGGCAGAGCAGCGCGGCAGCGGGGGGCTCGGGCGCCCCCTTTGTCTCAGCCATCGTCCCCCTGCCCCCGCCCCCCCCCCCCCCCCC
>WUAM01000431.1:10705476-10740261 GCA_024336885.1 Actenoides hombroni
CGTCCCCCCCCCCCCCAGTAACCGCCCCGGGGGCGGGGGCCCGCCCCTCGGCAGCTGCGGGCAAAGCCACCGGGCAGGCGGCGCCGCTAGCCACCCCCGGAGCATGTGTTCTCCCCCCGCCCGCACAGCGGGCGACCGGGCGACCCCCCCGTCCGGCGAGCCCTCCTCGTCCGAGTAGACACCGCCCGGGCGGGGCGGCGCCGGGCGGCCACAGAGCGCTGCCTTACCTGGCAACCGGGGCGAGGGCAGCCGGTTCGTCCTTCAGTCTCTCCTCGCGGCGGCACCACGCGCGCCCGCGCCCCTCCCGGGGCAAGGCTGCGATGCACGGCGGGGTGCGCAGTGGACCGCCCCCGCGCACGGCAAGCGGGCTTCCCCAGCCCCCGCGCTCGGTGGGCTGGCGGCGCGCCGGGCGCTAAGTTCCAGCGGCGGCAGCGGCCGCCGGCGGACAGGGTAGGGCAGGGCAGGGCAGGGCAACGCAAGGCGCGGAGGAGGCGGCGGCACGGGGGCTGCGCGGCGCCAGGAGCGCCGCCACACTGCAGCGTCTCCAGGAATCCCTCCCGCGAGAGGCAGCCCATCACCCCCCGGCCCGCCGCCCTCATTGGCTGGGGGGCGGGGAGACGGGTTCCGTCAGCCAATCGCCCGGCGCCCACCATGGGTGGAGCCGCCGAGCCGGCCTCGCCCATCCCGCGACCGCACGGTCCTTGTCCGCCCCGTCGGGCGGGGCCGGGCAGTGGCAGGCAGGGCCCGGGGATGAGGATGGTGAGGATGAGGAGGGCGAGGAGGGCGTCCCCGCACAAGGCGGCCATAGCTGGTGCCGGGGCCGCCGTGGGAATGATGCCGGTTGACACGAGGCGCTGTGCCACAGGCACGGCAGCCGTCGGGTGACCTGGGTTCCCCGGTCCGGGAGCGGCGCTGGTCCGTGGCCGTCAAGGCGGCGGTTGCGCGGCGGGAAGCGGAGGCGGAGACGACCCCCGCCGAGCGCTACCGCTGCCACTCGGTACTTTTGGCGAGCCTGCGGTGCGCGGCCCTCCCGCTGCGGCGGACCCTTGGGCGGCCCGCCCCGGGCAGTCGCCACCGAGCGGTGGGTCGTAATTGGCGTCGGTGGCTTAGGCGAGAGCAGAGCGTGTCGCGTGTTCAGGTAAGGACATGCAAGGGTTAACTTAATTCCCTTGATCCATCCACTCTGAACTGGAGCTTTGATTAACATTGGTCTGCAAAATGTAACTGTAACAAATTCAATTAAGGGAAGCACATTTCTTCAACTTTTAATTAGATCTACCCTATTTGTCTAATGTTTAATATAACATAAAAAGCTGCTCAGGTTCCAGAGGGAAATGGAAATAGATTTAGATGTAAGCTTAGCTTTTAAAAACACAATGGACTAAAGTTCTTTGTTCCTCAGCATCTATTATTGTTGCATCTATACCCTCAAAGGCACAGGAGGAAAACATATTTTTATCTGCAAAATTGTAAAAAGAATGGTGTGGTATTTATGTAAGAGTTTCCCACAATCTTTAATTTGTCACGGTACCAAACACAGGTTCTAGTTGAGGCTTGATGCACAGAAGCACAGGATGCTGCTGAATTACAGTTTTTTGTAAGAAAACTTAAAGTAGTTATGTATTCCATGTAGCTTCACTTAGTACACAAGTGTGAAAGTTACCTATTTTACATCTTAATATGATAAATAGCAAATGTTAGCAAAGAGAGGATCCTGTATATCATCATTAGCAGGTAACTGAGAAAGTCAAGAAGCTCCTAGGGACATCTCAGAGGTGACTGTACAGTGCCTTCAACAGATCATCATCCTGTCATTTCCCCACCCATACTTTTGTGCTGATGGATTTGCCTCCAAAAATCACAACCTTTTTCCAGTTCAGTTCAAATACACGTTTTTCTCATTGCATGAGTTCTTAGTTCTGTTAGTCACAATATGAACTTTTCTCATATGGGCACATTAGGTCATGAGAGAGGAAAAGAAAGAAAATCTCAGCTCTTGCTGAGCTATAGAAAGGAGGAGATGCCATAATTTGAACTGCGTATGCAAAAGTGGTCATCTGTGCCCAAATTACCCTGTGTGATTTTAAGATGTGGTTGTTTTCTCTCTCCCAATACAACAGATATTAATGACTATTTTCTCTAGGATTCATTTATCTGGTCAGTTAAAAACACCACACATCTGAATACTAATAATTATGAGGACATGATGCTGTGTTCTTAACAGCCACTCAGCCAGAAGTCTGTGGGAGTCTGGCATTCACAAGGCATGACACATCATACTCTTAGTATTTGAGCAAAGACGGGAAACATCATTTAAGCCCAATGGCCCTCTCTTATTGTATCGACAGTAAGGAACAGAAATGCTATCTAGCAGTAACCCTGTAAAGTATATCACCACTTTCTCACCCTCTGACTGTAGTAGTCCATACGTGATGATTCTGCTAGATTAAAAAAATAAATACGTAAAAATAAAAGGGCAGGTGTGGTAGGGGCTGGGAGGGTGGTGGGAGAGATTTCACCTAATATTTTCTGACCTTGGTAATTTGCAATGGAGAAATTTCTGCAAAAGTTACGTTCCTTCTATCACACATGCTTCGTTATGTTCCTTGCCAGCCCAAAAGCTTATTTATACAGAAAGAGGTCTCCACTCCTTTCAGCAAATTTATTTCACTACTGCATCCTCAAGGAAATGGGTAGTTGCCATCCGGTCATAGTGGTTAATTAAACCAAAGGAAGCTGTGAAACTTGAGGGATGACACATATGTCCTGAACCGACAAAGATGTTGTAGAAAAGCTCAGGAGGCATTTGATGAATGCTTGGAGTGATGGCCAAATGCTCACCACTAAACTCATGAAACTCATGATCGTTGTATTTATTATTGTTATGTCTTCCACAGTTATGTTCAGGGAAGAAGAAGGTGTCCTATCATGAGAAAAAAAAGGAAGAAACATGCAAAGCTAGAAGAAATTATGTTCTAAACGCAAGAACTATTCTGTTTTGGTTTTTAATGTGCATTAGTGCATCAAAAGAGAATTTAAAATAGTGTCTACCATTCAGAAGTTCCATCATGAATCCTGCTAAGAAGTGAAGAACTAAACTGTTATATCCTTCATATCCCTTGTTTTTCATTTAGACTTTTAACTGATCCAGAGGTACAGGAGCATCTGGGAAGAATCTGAATAAAAGAGCAAGATCAGAAATGATGCAATATTTGTCTTTGCCATCTTTTATTTTTCACTTTCTGTATTCTATGGCTTCAAGATAAAACCTCAAGATTAGAAAGCAAACTGAGCTATAAAAACTAGGTTTTGAAATTGAAAGACTCTTGCTTGCTCCATGAAGAAGAGGAAAGCCTGGGCCAAAGCCAATGAAACCAAAATATTGTCAGGCCTGTCCCAGCAAGTTTTATGGCATTTAAAGAGCCGATACTGGAATAAGTCCCTGAACTGAGGTAAATTCAGGAGCAACAGCAGTTGTAGCATATCAAAACCAGCAGTCAGGGCCCTGGATTTGGGCCCAAGCTGCCATCAGCTTTCTTTTGTATGTCATCCTTTATGTGACCAAGTGTCACAACCATCACAATTAGATGTGCAAGACGGGAAGTCAGGCAAGTCATGAGAGCAAATCAGCAGCAGGTGAATAAATAAATGATATTGGTGGCATGTTAATTTACTTATCACGTGGAGTTTAGAGTTAGTAAACTAACAGGGATTGAACTGTGGCTGTCATGATTAAATTATCCACTGACCTTGTGTTGCACAAGGTCAAAAGTACCTATTTTTAACAGAAAGATTCTTTTACTTTTTTCTTCATTGTCATTTTATTTCTATTTTTCTGTTTTTCTGTTTTTTCTATCCTCAAGTTTTTCATTTTGAGAGTAGTTTGTATGCCTGAAGACAAAGAAATTGGCTTTTGCTTAGGGAGATGGGAGAAATGAAATTCCAATCGCATGAGTTCAAGCACATGTTTCTGAAACTTCTTTTAGCAAATGAAATGCCCACACTTGATTGTGGTTTGGTTTTGGTTTTTTTTCCCCAATTGACTATGAATCCAAGGGCTGGTATGTTAGGCTGAAAATTAAAAACTTGGAATCTCATTTTAGGGCACTGCCATCCTATCCTTGATTTCAGTGAAGTTTCCAGTGTATAGCAGGTGATGTTGATGTATTTAGAAAACACATTCTTAGTCAGGAAGCCAAACCTGCATGAGAAGAACATGAAATACATGAAAGCAAAGTGAGAAAACTAACTCCCAGAAGTGAGAATTAACCTTCAGTAAAATGAATAAATACTGGAATAACTATTCAGCTATACATAACTAACAAAAGCATCATATGAAGTAAGTCTTTGAAGATAATTCTTGGAGGAATGTGTGAGATTGTGAGTTGAAAAGAGGGAGTGGAGAACAAGCATTGTGGTTTTGTTTTGGTTTTAATTCTAGCTAAAATTCAGAGGGTAAAATCAAAGAATTTCTTAGTCCATTGACTGATGTTTGTCTCAGTGTGCTACTTTATTTCATTGTTTTCTTATGTTTGATCTGTACACATCTGCTGCTGTTTCTAAGTTGTTTAGGCAGAGGTGGTCTCTTCTAATCTGCATTTGTATAGCAGCTGGCACAGAGAGATCTTTCTCTGTGCCCAAGGCTCCTGGACACTGTGGCAGCAGAGATGACAATGAAAACAGAAATACTCTTTTACAAGGGAGTGTTGAAGTGAAGTCAAACCAACCTGCATATGCTTTGAACAGATGGCAGCTGTGTAGCACAAGGACAAATCTGAGTCAGTGTCGGTCTGTTCCCCTGTAGATGGTGCCCCTAGTTCAGGGATTCTCTTTTAGTTTGACGACTCTGCATTCCTCATCTTCCTCCCTACTTTGAACATCACTTACTTTTCACAAAAGTGGTGCTCAAGGTGGTACTCCAGAAAAATGACATTTTCATTGTGGGTAGGATGAACTGGACTGAGTCCTGGTTTTCTTTTCAGGCAGAATCTACTATCTAAAATGATAAACTGATGAACCGTTAGCTTCCAGACTGCTCAGATAGTATGAATCTCCAATCTTGCCTTAGGGTGGTAGGCATTATGGCTTCCCCAATGTAAAATTTCTAATCACTGGTGATCATATACAACATATCGATGACTGTGTAATAAAAAGAATAGGAAGTGGGATTTCTAATTTAATTTTGTGGAGCTGATCTTCTATCTATATTTAGCCCATATCCAGGGCTAAACTACAGCAGTTTCTCTATCAGTCAATGACCCCTCCCCTGCCAAGAAGTGGGAATTGGGAAAAGGAGAGGAGACTCACAGGTTGAAATGAAAACGGATTTAATGAAACAGGCAAACTAATACCAATGCCAGTATAAAATAAACAAAGTTATACTCAGCTCAGTGAATGTACAGTAGTCGTAATAAACAGGATGGCAGTCCTGAAGAGCAGAAAAAGTCCAAACAAAAAAACACCCCACAGACTCCCCCCTGTATACTGAGCATGGTGTTTATGGGATGGGATACACCTGTAGCCAATTGGGTCAGCTGCCCTCACTGACTACAAACTGCTGACAGCCTGCAGACCATGGCAGGCCTATGATTTTGTCCTAGTGAAACCTGGACACCTTCACAAAGCTCAAAGAAGAGCTATGTAATGACAGTCAGTGTCACCTCTAGGGAGAGGGTTTAGATTTAACAAGGTCTTTACAAATGGATATATATGATGTGCATAAGAGAGGAGATTCTATTGTTTCCAGTACAAAATAGGGATAACTCCATTTGGAGAGATTCAAATGAATTGCTTGATAAGTGTAAAATATGCTTATATTTACACCAACCTGAGAGTGGAGTGATGGTGAATAATATAAGTATTGGAATACAGCACTGCAATGTAGGTAAAATCTTATGGCTTCAGGCTTAATGAATTTCGCATCTCTAGTTTAAGACCTCCACAAAGCCTTCGCTATGCAACAGATATATAACAAAGCTTCCCCAGAAAGCTGGCCCAGCCATGAAGCATGGCAAATTCTACCATCTAACTATCCAGAGTAGGCCAAGAACATCCATGTGAAGAAAGAAAGGAAATAGTTATTAGGGTAACATACTAGTTAATGTATTTTAAATTTCAGAAAATAGTTTTGAATATTGGTAGCCTGATAAATAATTCTCAAGGGGGTTGTTTTCATTTAGCTCACACTGATGTTTCATTCAAAGGCACAGTGAAATTACACTAGTACATATTTAAAATGCCAAACCGTAAAAAAAAGATTTAATTTTTTTCACAGTAGTCACCATTTGATAATATTTTCTGTCCTTTTAAAAAAAATTTATGTATTTATTTTACAGAAATGCAGTCAATGTACAGTTCTGATGTTTAGACAACTGTTGGGCTTAAAAGCTTGCAAAACACATGGCTAAGTGAACTGGAAATTATATATTATTAATCTCATTAAGTGAAAAGAATTTCTGATTTTGATTTCTTCACAGCTATGTTTTAGCCAGTATGCAATACAGTAAACTAGTTACCTCTGGCAATTCTGGCTGTCAACAGCACCATTTTGTTTGCAAACTAAAAGGCTTGTTTTGTTTCCCATACTGCTTTTTCTATAGCATATGTCATAGACTTCAAATTACAGGAGTATGAGAAGGGAATAGAGCTCTCTGGCTGTAACAGTGCTGTTAAGATGATAAGGTCAACAGTAATGTCTCTTCTGCAAACCTTGATAGATATTTATCCAAGTCAAAGCTGAATTTTTAATCATTACAATATGTTAATGTAAAAAAAGCCTTTCTTGTTTTTTAAAAACTTAGGCAAAGAAAAAATAAGTCCTACCCATTGCACCTAATTCTCCTTACAGTTACACGGGTATAAATCTCTAGTAAAACCTACTGTCTTAAAAGACAGTTTCCACAATGGCTGTGTTCTTTAAGTCAAGCTGTGTTAAAGACCTAAAGATGTTAAAGTAGCAATGCATAATTTTAATTCGGGTCCTGAGTTTAAGTATGAGATTTTAAGGGAACAGAAACTCCAGCTGCACACTTGGGACATACTTTCTTCCTTACTCAATAGTTTTTACTTAGTCTGCTGCAAGATCATCTTCCCCATCTGCTCATAAATCTGTGAATAAAAATCCCTTATCACCTTCCTAGCTTTTTGCTTTTGACTTCTTTAGTTGCTAGTCCTCTTACCTCCCTTCTTTACTGTCCTTCTTGTGCATCTGGGAGTATGCTTTATGATGGCATTGCCAATCCTAAGTGAGAAATGATCTGGACAGTCACAGAAGTCCTCTTCAGCCTTGACATTAGAGCTGTTTCTGCAAGAATCAGGATTGATCCTTTTCTCTTAGGGATGGAGGCAAAGTCTGTAGTCAGAATTATGACTGATGATGAAGCACAGTAATAGATTATTCCCTGCTGAGAAATGGAAAACTCACTAAATCGTTCGTTTATCTTCAGTTCTTGTTTGTATGTGACCAGAAGTAGCTAGTCAGGAATGTTATTTAATCCCTAGAAGAAAAAAAAATTAAAAAGGAAAAGAATAAAAACAGACTGAAAATGCAATTTAGCATGGAGATAATAAAAGATTCTCATCACTAGAAGCTCATCCTTGCCCACACTGAAGTTGGACTAAGAGTTTGCTAGCTTAAGCTCAGTAATTTGAACCTAGGGAAAAGTTCAGCCCAGAGGAGTGTTTGGTACTAATTAGTTTAAGGATTTTGGCCAATATCTTCTTGTCCTTAAGTGTGGATTTTCAAAGAAATGGTGATTTCATATGGTCTTTGATGTTGGAACTGTAAATTAAAATGTTCTTTCTAAAGATGAGAGCCCAGATTAAGTTATTCTGAGACTTACAGTGGACTTCATGCCTTAGCTTTCTTCCTTCTGCTGGAATCTATGGCCCACACTTTTCCCACCATAATTACAGGAAGGCATTACCATCATTATTCCTTCATAAATATGAAGGTATCTGCAGAATAACCTCGGGGATTTATTAGAGCAACAGTCATTACTCCAAAGTTTAAAAAAGCCTGTTCAATGTTAAGGTTTTTTATGAACTAACCCTTCAGTTTGGCTTTTTCTCTGGAAGTTATTAAGCTTTATCTTTGACCAAATTAATTTTTTTTCAGAAAAGTGGTTGTGCCATTTTTGTCTTACAGGGGTTCATAAAAGTGTCCACGTTTGACTTTTTCTGAAAGATTTATATTAGTTTGCCTTCCCTCGTACTTCAATTTAAATAGACCTTGTTTGATTTTTCCTGCAGTTACTTCTCCTAAGAAAACCTTGACAGTTTTCTTTGAGAAAAAAAGGTTATTTGCTGAAGTTATTTACAGTTAAATTGCTGGTTTAATTACAATCTAATGTCTCGTTTACTGTGACACACTCTACTCTGCAGACTGAGCTGCGGTAGATTACAGGAGTCACAATGGCAATAGATTCACCTGTGTCTGGAGCTGGGCAGCCTCACGCTGTTGTCAGCAGACCTGCCCTGAAAAAGCACACCGACCCTCTAGTGATGATCTGAACACGAAAAGTACATTGTGAGTATTTCACTGTTAATGTGGTTTTGCACTACCAGTATTTGCCACTGACACATAGTCCACTGGCTTTCTGTACCGTCTATACGTTGGTGGACACATTCAGGGAATGTCCTAGAGAAGGCATCCCATAGCATGAATACAGACTAGCTGATGCTGTTGGCATGTTTTGGCTCTCTTCGCTGTGAATGCGATCATACCATGTCTGCCCAGCTTATGGTCCTACAAAAGCAGGCTCTGTTCCTATTTCAGATGCTGCTTAGAGAGCTATGTGAGAAAAAAAGATTTGATGCATCCAGGTGCTAAATTTCATAGTCATGAAGGTGTGCTGCTAGTAAACATATACTCATGGATTTATAAAAATAGGAGTTTAGGAGTCATCTGCTCCAACCACACGCTCAAAGCAGGTCCAGATGGAACAGTTTTCTCAGGGCTTGTTCAGCTGAGTTCTGAGGGTCTTGAAGGATGAAGGTTCTGTAACCATCTAGGTGTCCCTCCACTGGCCTCACTCCAGGGTCTTCCTTGTACAGCTGTGCCCAAAACTGACATAACGCTCCTGATGTGGTCGTACAAGTACTAAATAGAAGGGAAAGATTTTTTCCCTGGATTTCCTGGCTTTTCTTTTGCTGATACAGCCAAGGATGTAGTTGGCCTTCTTAGCTGCAAGGACATACTGCTGATTCATAATCCTGGTTCATTCACAGCTATAAATGAAAGAAGTCAAAGGCTGTGCATGTGCATGCCCATCCTTGACAGAACCAGCCAAAAAATGGGGCATCTTCCTGCTCCTGTTTCATACAATTGGTGTCGGTGAAGCAACGAGCCAGCCTCTGAGGGGCCACAACCATCCCTCCTGTTACAGAGCTGTATCTCTCAGGGTGGTGATCAGCTGGTGATATGAACACCATTTATGGCTCTGAAAAGTTGGGGAAGCTCTGCAGTGCCTAGCTATGATCTAGTCTACCCTGATAGAAGGTTAAGACTTGCTTAACAGATTCTGTCTTGGTTCTCCTGGTAGAAGAGCACAAATGAATGATCACTCACAGGCAGGACATCTGCAGAACAATTCAGAGTGCCCAAGAAGTACTGTGGGCTTTGTGGAGTAGAAAGCACCCTTGTATTTGCGACAATTACCGTATGTGTTTGAAACAGATATTGAGTGTCAATAAATGCAAAATAATGGTCTATGATGATCTATAAGTACTAAGATTTTGTAGTGAGGGGAAACAAATGTGGTACACAATGTGCCTCCTTGATGCCTACTACATATTACAGCAATGTGAATGCAGCTGGCACACAAACCTTGGATGGAAACTTCAGTGTGCATCAAGGTGCTGCTTCAAAAGACAGTACATACTTCATCCATTAAGCATCTTTACAAAAGTATATATGGTATGCATATGCAACTTTTCTTGTAGTCCGTGAATCACTTTTGCAAAAATATATATAGTATATACATATATACATCTCTTGTGGATCTATGTTTATACTTATGTTTTTCATGTTCATTCATGTAATCCAACCTTGGAATAGAAATCTCAGCACCTTTTACTTTCTTTCCCTTTCCACCTTCTCATCATATATTAGAAACTTCCATTCCAAGCTGTCATGCACAGATTCATACTGAGATGGGAGGATGGTACCTATAGTTTTGACAATTAAGTGTTGTGATCTCCAAGTTGTCTGATATGCTTACCTCTACTACAGCAATGAGAAAGCTAGTATAGTAGTAAAGCTAGTACAGAGTAGTAAAGCTAGTATAGCAGTAATAAAAATAAAATAGTAAATTAATATAGAAGTAAAATGAAATAGTATCTTTTGTAACAAAATAGTGTATAAAGTAAAATAAAATAGTAAATAAAGTAGCAACACTATATAGCAGTAATAGTATAGTGTAAGGTATATATACTACAGCAGTATAGTATAAAGTAAATTAAATAGTAAGGCTAGTATAGCAGTGTAAAGCTAGTAGTAAAGCTAGTATAGTAATAAAGAGACGTCTCTTGGCACGGAGAGCATACTGTGAGTTTAAAGTTTGTTTTAGTGGTTGGGTTTGTGATGTCTGGAAAAAGATGAAAAAGGCTCTTTCTGATATCATTCTTTTTAACTTCAAGGGGTTGCTGGAATACCCTGAAGCAACCTTAAAATATGCAAGAGTCTTTCACTTTCTAGAACTACATTTTTAATACAATTTCAGTAACAGTTCTTTCTATAGTATTTTCCTCCTCTAGTTAAAAAATATATCAAATGCATTCTTCCATGATAGAAAGTGTAACTGAGCAATCTTTGCCTTCAGATCATACCACTTGAGCCAGAGTTGCAGAGTTGACTGAAATAGAATTCTCTTAATGAGCCACAGAGAAGTGACTAATATCATGATCAACATAATCTCTGCAGCTCCTGCTGGAACCATCAGCTCTATCTGAAATCGAATATTATTACTATTCATCATCAATATGATCTGTCTCAGGATGTCATTTCTAAGGTGATTTTCTCATCAATATTTTTTTTCTTTTTTTTTTGTTTCTTATCTTGACTTCTTTATCCCTGCCATAATTTTTATAATGTTCCACAAAGGAACTGTAATTAAACCTTTTCTTTGCTCTGTGCCTTCAGCCTCTAATGCATTGTATAATGTTATAGTCCTGAAGTAGAAGAGTGAGAAAACATTAATGTATACTTTGGGGAAGGTTTCCAGAAGTACCTTCTGATTTGACTCATGTAATCAACTGCACTGACGTACAACTATGCTGATAATGGTGTACCAAGATCTTTCCACAGATATCACAGGAATCTGGGACTTTTGTGACTTAGATTTGTAAAATGGAGCTCTTGGTGAAAGAACTCGGGTAATAAGTCAGAGGATACTTATGACTAAAAGCTTCTGGCTTTTGTTCTTCGTAGTGTAAGAGATATGTTTGACTGTGGGAGTATAGGGAGTTTGGTTGTGTTTTGTTTTATTATTTTTAATTTAATTTCCATGTCTTATACATGGAAATTACATTTACATACATTTAACTATATCATTTGATACCGAGTTCTCTAAGGTTCTTCCTCCATTTTTCCTTCTCTAACACTGTGTTTAATATTGAAATTGCATTTGAACTGGACTTCCTGTATGTGACTCACTCGATACAGATTGCATTATTTAGCCTAAATTTTCCGTTACTAAACTGCTCAAAAACCCATTTCTTACAGGATGACTGACAGTTCTGGGACATGTCCTTATTGTTTTCCATTCAGACATTGTAATGGTCTCAAGGTGGATTTAGTAGAACCTACACTTTTTCAATTAGGACTAATTTAGGAGTGTGAAGCTGTTTTGATCTTTGATTATGATAACTTCTCAGATTCAAATCATTTTAGTTAAATGCCTTAATTGGCTTCTGGTTCTTTACATGTTCACTTGATGGCATTGACTCCAAGAATACTGGCCCTTCACTTTAATATGCTATTCTAGTGGCCTAATTTAACATCAGCCTATATGGCTACTTAGAAGCTGCTCAGTCTCAGCTTCCTTTCTAGAAATAGCCTTTGTATTTTTTGGTATCCCCTTGACAGATACCATTACGCATCATTCAACTTTAGAACAATGCTCACATTAAAAGTAGAATAGATTTTACATCTGTATTATTATACTTTGCTTTAAAGCAAATTTACTGCTTTTTCTTAAAATCCAAAGAACCTCAAATGTAGATAGGCATAGAAACATGGTGTGTAGCAGAAAAAAGCTCTATCTTTCTAAAATGGTTTCACTTGTTTTCACATCGCAAGTATTCAGGTTGGCTGTTTTCTTGGCAGAACCAGTTTGCTGTTAAAACTAAGGAGGAGTTGGAACCTGTGTTCCGAACACAGAGGTATGTGCTTAGAGAAAGGTCATCATGCAATGGAAAACAGAGTCACATTTTCACACAGGGCCAAATTTACCTAAGAATATAGATCCACAGTGCTCTTATTGATTCTCAGTCTCTAACTGAAGAAAAATAGCTGATCTGAGAATGGCAGATTCCCAGTGGAACTGTACTGGAAATAGAAGATGGGAGGTGGAGGAGAGTACTGAAGACACTGTAGATTCAAGTTTCCATACTATAGCTATGTCTATTCCAGGTTGCCCTGACTAGTACAGTTTTGTTAAGGCTGAGTTTGTAGGGTGTAGGCAGGGCTCCAGGTGATACACTGTGCCACTGCTTCTGGGCTTTAGAGGGTAAGCCTAACCCCACTCCATCACCCGGTGTCTTGGGTAAGAGGCTTAGAGATCACATTCACATCAGGGCTGGGCTCTCCTCAAAGAGCATCTGCTATAACAGATATAACATGAATGCCAATCAGAAAAGATTCAGTTTTAAAAACTGATTTTCATGAAGCCTCTCCCAGCAGCTGTCAGCAGCTCCTAGGTTGGGCTAGAACCACATAACATCCTGCTCGTATACTAACTCTCAGATGTTTTCTGTTATTAAAATGTCAGTCATATTATATCACTAGAACATGTTTAGCATAACTGTTTTGCATTAGCATCCATATGTTTCTGATGTTTGTTCTGCATCTCCCTCTCTCTCAGATTCCACCATGATTTCAGTCTTCTACCATTTTTTTCAATAATTCATAGCTTGTAGTTTGAAAGTCAGTCTGCTTATCTTTTAAAGCAGATCTTTCTCTTTCAAATCAGAAGAAGAAACAGCAGAATCAAAGTTATGTAACTGGGATGTAGGTAATTTGATATAAATTTACACTATTCAGATGCTCTCTTTCACAGTCAAAATTTGCAAGTTAGCTTCATGACTGTCCACCAAAACATGCATATTATTATTGCAGAAAACAAATTGTTATGTAAACAAGTTATGTCAAATCATAAACATGACATGAGTCATGCAGTTTAAACTACATTCCAAATTAAAATTAATATACCACACTTTATTATATTTCAAATGCAGTTTTGAAAAAAAAAAAAAGGTATGCATTAGTACTGTAATTTACCCATAATAAAACACCACGTGGAAAAATACTGCTTCAGTCAATGCAGTTTCTCTTGACATTGAGCATTCTTCCTAGCTCCACTCTGAGCCCCAGGATTTCATGGACGTTTCAGATTTATTTTTGACTTTGTTTACATTTGTGGCTAGCTTAAAAACATTATGCAGTAAAGCTTGTAAAAACAACACCCAAGTGTCAAATAACACAGGAGTAAGTATGATCCATAAATTTATGGTTTGGTTTTTTTTTAATTTCATTTCAAGCTAAACTTTCAGGATTTAGGATTTGATATCATTTATTTGAATAGTTTCAGTTGTCAGTACTAAAGATCATCAAGTCCTCTGCAATCCAGTCACAATGCCAATACACAGGAATTTACATTAGTAAACTATTAACAGATCATTATTAGAAAGGAAAGAAACAATGAACAAAAAGAAGTCTCACCCATAGCAAAATGCTTTCCTGCACAAGTAAAACTAATAGTACAGGACAGGTACCTCAGATTGAATCCTTGTCTAAAACCAAGTTAGAGGAATATCATCTGATAATCAAGATGGCTATGCATATTCTAGAAATTTCTCAGGAGGCCTTCCCAGAAGACACCATATCCTCTATGGTGGCATCATCATCTCACTAACATACACTGGATTTGCTTGGTTGCTGCAGATTTGTGCAATTTAATAGTTTGTCATGAATATTCTAGTGTATGCTGAACTGGTGGGAATGCTTTATATGAAAAAATAGATTTTTCAAATCAACTGCATACCAGAAGGCCATTTTTTATGTTTCTGTCAACTTCTTTCACGTAAAATTTTCTTCTATAGCTTTCCTGTTACATCTCAGTAATGTGTGTCTGCTTTCTGGTGGTTTAGAACTCAAGAGCTTTTTCCTGGTTTAAGATTTTCTTCACTAGTTCAGTGACCTGTTCTTATGCTTCTGACTGGATTACCATCATGGTCTAGAATTCATACACTCCTAAGGAGTCCATACAGAATCTGTAAAAAACAATTGATAAGACCATAGGTGTTTTCTTATCCTTGGGTTTGCACATATCCATAACAGTTCTTAACCTCTTCACCTTTGTGATTCCTACGTAATCATTTCACTTTGCCAAAAGTTATCTGAGAGTTGAACTGGACCCTTCCTATGTTCTGAAGATACAAGAGTCCTTTGCACTAGTTCTATGATGGTCATTTAGGTGATATCTCTGTTTGTAGTTGAAGTGGGACGTGGCTGCACTCCTGCAGTTTTTACAAGAAGCCAGTTTGACACCATCTCTATGAGATCTCAGAGGTGGACGACAGGCAAGATTATATATTTAGACTAATATGTATCTGAATAACGTGGGAGAGATAATAAAAACCTCTAATATCTTTTGGTATTGTCCTCCTTTGTTCTAACCAAATTATATTACTGCATGGTTACCAATTTAACCTCTTTAGCTAGGAGACTATTAGAATGAAGATTTCTTGTCTCAAATCAGATGATTTGCTCAAAAGATTAAATCTGTTATTCTGAGGAAAAAAAAAATGCATCAGCACATCTGCTCAAAGGAGCAAAGCAGGAGGTTTGTCTCCTTGATGAATGACTTTGAAACTTATGGACAAAACAATGTCAGTGCAATAAAAAAGAATCCTGCTCTGCCTGAGGGCAGTATAGAAAACCAAAGGGTGCTTATATAAATAAACTTTACTTCAGAAAGCATAAAAGTAAAAAGGTGAGGAAAAAGGCAGAAGAGAAAGCTTTGCAGGCTACAATAGGCATCAAGGGTCTTGATCCTAAATTGCTCTGGTGGTTTTCTGGCTATAAATGCAGATTTCTGGATTAAAAACTGACTTGTATAACTCAGTAAATTAATGAACAGCTCCTTCTCTGATCTGGTACTTACTGGTAATCAGGAAGTCTGTTGCCTTGTAACTAAAAGCAGGAAAGACATCCAACCAGGAATGTTTTGGAGATACTTTTAAAAGGGAAGACAAGTTTTTGTTTCTCTTCCAAGTAGGACTTTATTTTGGCTTATCTACATTTTCCTCTGATCCCCTGCCATTCTCTTCTTTTATCCTTCCCCTTTGTCCTCTTTTAAATAATCTTTCTCTCATGTAGCTCCCCAAAATATTCTTGATTCATTGATGTTGGCAGAAAATGCCAATCTGTTTTAAATCAAATTCTATAGGAATATATTTATTTCAATGAAACTACAGCTGAAAGCAATTATGGGCTCAAATTTGGAATCCCTGTAACAAAACTAAAATGAAAAAAATCCCAGGAGTTCTAGCTACTAGGTTTTAAGTTAGTGGTGCTAGCTTGGGAATTGAGGCTGCAAGTTCAAGTTCCAGTTCCATCCAATTTGGAACTGGAATTGGAACTGAAAATTGGATCTGGGTCATCTGCATTTCAGGCAAGTGTCCTGCTCTGCCAGCCAAGAAGTCGGTATCCCTTATCCAACAAACATTTTTCTTTTAAACAAATCTCAAATGGAAGGGATTCAGCTTCTTCCATGCTTCTCACAGGAGGCACTTGTACCTGGCCTCCCATGCTCCTTTGTCTGTCCTAAGCCATGTGGCAGTTCCAGAAACAGAATCTCAGTTCCAATAGGCCCATTCCTTTCAAGTAAGTGAATAACATCAAAAACCTTGCTAAACAGGATTTTTATACTCCAGCTGGCACTTCTGTGAAGCTCTGGGCTGTTACTCATCCTGGCACTGCAGAGATGTTCTGTCTGGTCCCAGATATGGAGCCAGGAAACACGGAGAGGGAACTGGGGTGATGCAGGCTCCTCACTCCCTTGATTCCTACCCTAAACACAGTTCTACCCTCTATTCCTAGGTGGATGACTGGAAAATAGGGGGACTTGTCCCCAGATAACAGGGGCAGTAGAACTTGCATGAAGCAGTTTTTCTTTTCTTAAGGGGAAAGGTTGGTAAATGGAAATTTAGAAGTTTGTCATCTATTTGAAATATTGAACTCTTGTGTTCAATTCGTTCTCTCCCTGGATTTACAAGTGTGAGTTATTTTCATCCAAACTAAAATAAAAAGCACAGGCAAACTAGCACATTTGGTAGCCAGCTTCTTCCCATCTCATACAGGCTTTTTAACTTTCCTTTTTCTCCCAAAAGACATGTTAACTCATTTTTTTCAGGGCTTTACTGTATAATCAAACCAGCTCAGCATAGCATGCATTCGCATCTTTTTTTCCCATATTATTATAAAGTCTGCTTTCAAGTGTGTTTGTACCCTGTTGCATTTTGGGCATTCTGGAGATTGTAATAAAAGCATCTTCTTTTCTTGAAAGAACCTCCTGGTAGGTTCTTTCATCAGAAGCTTCTGTGCACAACATTAAAGAATGCAGTGTAAAGTTCATTATTACAGGAAAAATGTTCCACCCACTTATCAAACTATTTTAGGAAGATTAATTTAAGACATACGTTTAATATGTTGACTGTTTCAAAATAAAAAAAACCCCCGAACTTTATCTTTTCAATGTATATGTTTGCTTTGCCACTTCCAGGATATAATTTCATCATTTTGTTTCTTGTTTAATTATCACATGTATTTTCTAAAATCACACAGATCAACCTGCAAACACCACTTGTTCATACATGAGCATGATCATGAAGTGCCAGATGAATATAGGCAGGTAGCAAGAGAGCTATGTGAAAAGTAGAGATTTTCATTTGCCCTTTCTGCTAAGTCCTTCTGGGAGATGGGAGGAGGTTTGCTTAGTCCTTCTTCAGTGAAGGCTGGATTCATACTCTCAAACAAGGCCAGTGGGAAATTCATATTAAGTCTGCCAGCTTTGTCTGTTGTATGAAATGACAGATTTGTATGCAAATAAGACCATTAGGGTTTCAGAGAAAATACTGCTGATTTGAGTCATTTAGTTGAAAGTAAAGTTTTCAGCTAACCCTGAAATGTTACACAATGCTTTGTGGAGGGTTGGTTATTTAGCACTGAGAAACTCAGAGAGTTCCAGAAAAAGGTCCACCCAAATGTAAGAGATAATGACATATTCAAAATGCCAGCTAACTGGTTATACAAGCCACTTTTATCTGAGGTTTTTAAATGTATGACAGGTGTCTTCTCTCCCACATTCCCACATCAGAATGGAGTTGATCAGAAGAAAAAAATGGGAATTAATCATAATTGCTGCTGAAATGAAAAGATGATGACCACCAGCCTTTTTCATTGATGAGAACAATAGTGTTTTCCATGGATAAAATATGTATTTTCTGGAATGTGGCTCACAAATAGAAAATCAGTAAGAAGAAAGTTCAGATTCTGCTGCCTGTGTACTAATGTTTGATGACCAAAATAAGACCTTAATAGGCACATCTGTGATCTATCAAGTTTTACTATACTTTGCAGTTTGAATCCAGCATAAAAGTAGCCCAACGGGAATTGAGGCTTACTATGCACACCGACTGTGTAGTTTCACAAACTAACAAGAGAAAATGAGGTATTTTTTAAAATATGGGAAATTGTACTTTATAAAAAGACTGTTTCTTTCTCTGAAGAAATGGACTCACAATGATTTCCAGAGCTGATTTCATCAGGAAATTCAACAAATCACATGCTTCAGCAGGGAAGAAAAGGCATGACCATGGCTGTTGGTACACAAATTTTTATTAAGAACCTCTTCTAAAAGAACTTGATCCACAGGATCAGAAAGTACAATAGTTTTCAGATCAGCCACATCTTAATTCAGTAAATATTTGTCTTTATGTCTGCCATATAAATGCATGTTCATGTTTTAGCTCTTACCAAACACTATTGATTTAAATTAAAAATATATAGGCTGTTATTTTTCAGAACCAGTGACTTCACAGAACATTTCAACAGGAAGTAAAAGAACCCATCAAGTTCTGTTTTATTTTTATAATATGTTTATAGTTTAATAATGTCTACTAAAACATCCATTAAGAGACCATCATGCTGATTTAACTGGGAACATATAATAGATGCTATTGGAATGCTTCCATTAAATTAATGCTACAGACTTATGTCTTAAATAGATGTTATTAACAACATCTTAAATAGATGTTTAAAAAGAGTAATGCAACATTAATTAAAAGCAAGCTAGGACTTTAGAGATGAAAGAAAAACTTCTTACCTAATAGACACCAAAATATTAGCAGTAACAAACCATTTTCTTCTTTGGTTCACTGTCTTCTACATTCGCCATTATTTTCCCTTTAGTGTAATGACCTCAACTCTGCCATGTAATCACACGAAGCACTAAATGGGTATAAAGTATATACTACCACAATGACAGAATGCTTCTTAGTTTCTTTCTTTTTCTTGTTTTTATTTTTAAATTGGTAAATGCAAAGCTTAAAGGAAACAAAAAAGGCTTTATGTCCAAGTTTTATTTGATGCTAATTTCTGTTTGTTTATGTAAATGTATAATTTTCAAGACTTTATTGTATTCAGTCTAGTGCATAAAGCCTATAAGGGCATAAAGCTACTGAAAGGCAAGAAATGAACAAATCTGACTGATAATGTTTGACTGCTATGCTACAGAAGCATACAAATAGGTTTCATCACACATGCTGATGATGAAGCTGAAGCAAGGGCAAAATAATATGAATGCCAAAAGCAATGGCTGATTACAAATACCACACTATAACGTATCTTACAGATAATATCCAGGCTAATATGGCTTTTCCTCACCTTTAAATGCAAGCTAAACTACTTGCTTAACCCAGGTCAGAATACTAGAGAACTTTGATTTTACCTTGAAAGCCATTGCTTTTCTCTATCACCACAGTCTGGAAAAAACCAGAGCAGAAATAAATATATGAGAAAGAAAATATCATGAAGATAATGCTCACAGTCACATCTCCAATAGGGAACAAGATTTACATCACTTTGTAGACTCATATTTCCTGACATTTGTCCTAGCATATTATGATCAAAGAACTAAAGCAGTGCCTGGGAAACACCACAGGAAGGATTAAATTAAATGATTATGTAAACTTCCAAAGGAAGACAGCTTCCACTTGCATTCTGGCTGCTAGAAACCTTTTAGAGTTTATTTAAAGACTGCTTCTTCTTCAATATAGCAGGCTCTTGTTTAGGGATCCCCTGATGATTTTAGCTTGTTTTGTTGGGCATGCATTGACCTGCAGTTACCATCTCCTTGAACAGAACTGGCTATCAAAGCAGCAGCTGCTGCCTGTAACCTGTTCACCAGTGCTAGCCAGCAAGAGACCATGACCAAACTGCAAAGAAGGATAATATCATCCACATTCCACTGAAGTTATATTAGGTTGGTACATGATTAAAAATCTCAAGGACAATGCTGACAGGAAACTCAAATCCTCATATTTCTAATGAAGAACTATTCCAAGAAAGTAAGAGAGCTTTGCATTTAAAAGTGAAAAAGTAAAAATTACTCCCCTATTTTAACTCCAGTTGTTCAATATATGTCAGGCAGGGAATTCAATTTAGTGAAAACTAAGCAAACTGGACACCAAAAGGATTTTTAAAACAGATTGGACAGGTTTATAGCCTATGTAAAACAAAACAAAACAAAACAAAACAAATAAAAAAACCCCATTCATGTGCTAAACTGATTACCGTCAGCTCCAGTACTGCACAACACGCATGCTCAGAAGGGAATGGGAGGAGGACTGCAAAGGTAGCTGGCAGCCCAGCACTGGCAGGGATTTTTTCCTGATGCAAAGAACAGGGAGAAAGCAGGGTTGATGCTTGCATTAATAAACCTTTCCTTCAAGCAGCAGATTATCTGATGTTTGATAAAGGTGGTTGTTCTTTTTAACTTTCCATTTTCATTTTGCTTTATAGAATCAGTTACAACCCAGTTGCAAAAAATGCATGTGTAATATATATGAAACTATTTGGCAGCTATTGGCTACCTATCTCTTTAAGGAAGTCTTTGGGTTTTAACTTACGGCCTCTCCTTTGTGGTCGCTCTCCTCAGAGAAAAAGATACCTTTTTAACTCATCCCTATCTCCTACAACCCAAGTTATCCAAATCCTTGCATCTTGGGGGATCAATCATGCAGAGAGTGCAAAGGCAATACTAAATGTTATCATGCTGGTTTCATACTTTACACCTGTTTTGAACAGCTACACTGAGGAAAGCAGTGAAGAATCAGGCTTCAGTAGCCTTTTACGTACAGTTTATAGAGGCCTTTTTACAGTAGGGAAAAAACTTGTTTTAATTTCTGTAATATTAACTCATGCTATTAACGATCAATTCATATCTCACCTGTACGTCCTGGATTATAGAGGGAAGAGTAGGTAGATAATGTTTTAATGAGTGCCAGCTAGTAAAGTTAACATCACTGAAGAGTTAAACATTCCTGAAGAATTAAAAGATATTTTAAATTCATCTCACTGAGATTCTCTGAGGTGACTGTCCAAGGAGCTCATTTTATTTTTAATTTAAACTGAAATCTGAAGAAATATTTGTTGCTACCTTAATCTTTGTTTACCACATGTATTTGTGGCTTTAGAAACAAACTCATGGGTGCAGGTATATGAGCTAAGGTTAATTGAAATATTGTAGACTTGTGATATTCTCGTGAAAGTTTGCAAACACAAATGAAGTGTAAAGTTTTTGTCTAATGATTCTAAATCATTACCTTTAACCTTTTATATCCAAATGCTTTTAAGAAAATAAGAATTTCAACAGTATTTTAGTAAGATTTTATCCAGTTAAGTCACAAATTATAATAAACAATAAATTAATTATTTTTTATTAAATTTATGGCTCTCACAAAGAGGGCAGGATTCCATTTCAGTATTTAAAAGATTAAATAGTTATAAAGCTCTCAAAATACTCACTTTCAGCTTTGAAATCAGTGCAAATAAATAAATAAATAAATAAATCTTGTGCATTCTCTTTCTGACAACAAAATGCCTAATCTGTGGTACACTATTAGAAATAAAAAGCTCCAGGAAATGACCTAGAAAATAGAGGAGTTCCTAAATCTGATGGATGAGTCATTCTTCTTATTTCACAATTCCCCTCAACATTAAAGCACACTGCTGAACTACCAGCAAGCCAATGATTTGCAATGCCAAACCATTAAGAACAAAGATGATCTCTTATTAAAGATTCCTTAATTTTATTGCTCAAACTGTCCATGAGTCAAGAGGTGTTTTGAGAGCTGGCACTGGTAAGCAGTAAGGCTGTCATAGAAAAGCTGCCTGTAGAAAATAATTTTTGGTTGTAAGATAAAGACATGATTCATTTTGTAACCACAGATGGAAAAAATGCATGGAAAGATACAGAAAAATTTATTTTAAAATATATTCTTTTTCAAAAGGACAAATGGGTAAAATTTGATAAAATGAAGAAATCACTCAGTATTGCTGAGTACGTGAGGACTTTCATGAGAAGGAAGATTTAAATTCCTTCTAGTCAATGGATGTAAAACTGCCTAGAATTTATATTCCAAAAAACACAGGCATTAAAAAACCTGTAGGCTACAGACCTGCTGGCTGGCTGGCTACTTCATGAAAGGCATTTCAGAAGAAGCAGAAAGCATATTCAGAAAGGAAGGACTGATTAGCAAAGAAATACTTGTTTAAGAGGTCAGATAGTGCAAGGATGAGAAACATTTTGAGAAATGTATTAAAATAATAAAAGGTTCTCCATCAATACAAGTAAAAGGAGAACAGAAATACCCAGGGTTCCATTACAGTAGGAAGAAAATAAGAGCTTTGGCATGATGCCCTTGGTAGTGCCAAGAATTTTTACTTTTCAAAATAGGACTGTGATATAAAGTAGCAGGACAAAGCTAGAGGGTACTTTGTATATGTTAATATACAAAGCACTGAAAAACTGAGTCAAATGTAAAATTGACAGTGAAGTTGGAGAGGCCAGCCATCAAAAGGTAAACTAGAAGCAAATAAAAAGACCTGTCCAAGGCAGTGTGACATGAGTAGTGACAACAGCAATAGGGTGGAGGGATTTTATTAGTGGTATTTCCAAGGGTCTGATTTTCTATGGTAAGTCCATTGATGAATGGCACCAGCAATAAGTTAAAATTTTCTGGTAATAAAAAAGCCAAACAGATGAGGAATAGACTGGCAAGGATCTAGAACAGCCTGCTCAGGAAAGTTGAGCTCTATGCACCCTTCAGGAATAGATAAAATGATTGCTGGATCTAATGACAAAGAGGTCCCTTTCAGGTATCTTTGCATTCACCAGAATGCTTCAGAACCAGAAGCCCATCTTCAACCTTTTATTTTAATTTGCATTTCACAAACCACATGCTAAACTGGCATGGATCTAACTTCCTGTTTGGATGCTTAAGTAGTTTACGTGTTCTTTGAACATTCTGCCCACAGTATACAGATGCTCTGGAGTCAGAAAGATAGTGCTTATGAAACTGACTGAATCCACCTGCCAGCTTTACAGTGCCAATAAAGCCCATAACATATGCACTGGGACCCAACACTCATACCAGATCAGACTGAACAAGAGAAAGATTGGTTAGATATGGCAATAAAACATGGCAATAAAGGCATTGGTGGAGCATATGCCAATAGTACTTTAACATTTCGTGTGGAATTCTTAGGCTAGGCATAATTGTACTTTCTGGTTTACTTCTACATTACCAAACTTTGCATGTTATATTTTACTGATAGAACCCTCCTTTTTAGATGTCTGAGTTGCTAAACTGTTAAGCTGGAAAAGGCCACTTAAATTAGCACACCTATGAGATCTCTTTTTGAGACCGTCTGCACGGAGAGTTTCACTGACTGTTTCAGGTGAGTTATGAGCTCAGATGATCATTCAGAAGGAAAGAAGGAACCATGCATATTGTCACCAGGATCTTCTAGATGATGCCCCCTGTTTTCAGACTAGCATAAAGAGCTAGTGGAGTCCATGTTCAGTTCACAATACATCAGCTAGCACAAATGAGTAAAATCTGATGTTCTACAATCAAAAATGTTAGTGTAGGCTGGTCCTTTTTTTTTTTCACTCCAGGTTTAGAGAAGTTATCGTAGAACTCAGGTCTGTGTAGAATTACATATAAAAACATTTCTTTAAGCATGGTGGTGTTTTTACCTTGAGTTGGTTTCATTTCAGGAAATTGTTGCACAATTGTTCTGTTCTGCTGGAGGCATAGTCAGTGGTATGACCACTCTCTTGTGTCAGCTCTTCTGTGAAAACATAGCCTAAAAGTCTATCTTTGCTGCAGAGTTAATTCCGGTGACAGGAATTCACTCATTAAGAACTAAGTGGATTCTGCCCTACTTCTGGGCAGTGCATTTAACAGACATGCTCCATCCCTCTCCTAGGTTATAAGTTTACAATGAAGCCTTCAGAAATGTAGATGGAAAGGCTGCCTTGCTGCTGCCTGTGGCACAGATTGTGTTCCTGCAGCTTTTAAACTGCATCACTGTTCTTCTCCCTCTCCTTGATTATATATTCATACATAAAAATAAGCATGGAATAAGTGACTGCTTTATAGATGCAGAGTCCCAGAATGTGGAGCTGCTATCTGCAGAGAACATTTATTCATTGAAGGCCTACAAGGCCACTGTGTGAGCAGTGATGTAATCTGACTATAACTGCATGTAACTGAGGGCAGCAGTGCCACCAAGTCTTACAGCTGCCGACCTTGGGAACGCTGTGTTTACAGCAAGTCACAGAAAGGCACCAGAATCAAAAACAGGTGGCTTGAGTTGTGTGAACAGCCTACAGGATTTTAAACAGTTCTGATTTATTCAGTGTGACAGTCCCTGTATAAGGTTGGACTTGGAGATTGCAAAACATGAAATTTCCACATTTTTTTTGTGAATATGATAAGGAAACCGGTTATAGCTTTTCATGTAAGTGATTGACATTTACTCCATCATCACTTTTAAGGTTCTGAACAGCACCACTCATGTGCACATCTTGTTTCCTCTCCTATTACACGATCTCTCAGCCAACAGTGCTTAGACAGAGCTTCCCATCTCTTGAAGCCCAGTCAGTGCTTCTTTATAATCCGCTATCTTCTGCCATGGTGGACAGGTTCGTAAGAATCTCAGAATAGTAAGTAATTATGAAATGATTTCTTGAATTTTCTAGTTTTCCTGTTATATTTGTCTTTTTTTTTTGTCTTTTTTTTTTCCCTCTGGATTTTGTCAAATTTAGATCCTGAACCTTCAGTCAGACCAGTGAATTCAGTGGAACTGTAAAACAGGCACACAGGTCCACTCACTAAAATAAAAATCTTCACCTGGTCACATCTCTTGGGCAAGAACCTTTCAAGCTTATGCTTGTCATACTACCTCAGGGGTGAATCACACATCTCATAACAATATCCTTTTCTCTGGTCTTAAAGAAGTTTTTTTTCTTGTTTCAACAAAGCTGCCTGTTGTTGTAGTCAAATATTTAGCAACTACATCTTTGAGTTAGATAATGTCTTTACACACTCAGTTGCATTCTCAGTATAATGTAATAAAAAACCTGGCTAAATATAAATAACAACTTAACTGATTATATTTATTACAACGAAAATATTAGAAACGGGGAGGTAAAAAATACAAAATGTGTATATACAGAACTTTGACAACCCTGTCAAAGCATGCCCCTGTGAAACAGTTTTCTGCTAGATGTTTCTTGTAGAGGAAATCACCTGCACTTACTTGCTGATGAGGATGTGACACAATCATACGGGCACAGGCACTTCCATCTTCTGCTTTAAATGGGCTCTATCAGAGCTTCTAAGTGCAGTTCTCGGTCCAGTCATGAAGAGGTCTGGCCTTTGCTTTCAGCAGTAAAGAAATTCTTCATAGAACAAAAATTCTCTCCAGTTCTTCACATTTTGCTCTACATTAAATCCCTTTTATTTGTACCTTCATACCAAGGGGTTGAGTCAAAACTTCCTTTGAGGAGATTCTTTACATTTATAGTCCTAGACCTTTCTAGATGAGACATTCTCATGGCCTCCCTGAATATGCCTCTCCATTCCTCAGCTGGTTTGTTGGTCTCTCTGACCCACAGCAGATGATATCTGTAATAACCACCTTCACTTAGAATAACACTGTTATTCCCCACAGTTATGGCTGCAGGTTGTATTTTATACTGGCCTCTATACAGCCTCCCAATAACCACCTACATGGCCGTGACGACATAAGTAAAGATCTTGATGAGCAGCTGAGTTTATACCTCACCTGAAAGAGTCAGCTGAAACACTCTCACTGTGGAGATAACCTGAAACAATCAAAATGAGGTCTCACTGGTATTTAAAGTGGCTACTTCCCAAACAAATTATCAGATACACTTAGGAGTGCTTTTAATTATTAGTAGCTAATGCACTTACATATACTGATGATCAGTAAGGCAACCTAATGATTTTATGAGGATCGTATTGGTTCATCTCTATCTTCTATTAAACCACAAGTAAACAACGAGTGTTTGCTGACTTCCATCTTTCGTCAGCATGATTTTATCTTAAAAAAGGCAGAAACTGAAAGAAACAAAATAATTTTCCATGTAATATTTATTTTTCATTTTATACAAAGTTCCTGTTTTACATCCTTATTCAGGAAAACACATGTTGCAAAGTTTCACATGCCCCTGCAGCAAGAATAGTTATAGAAGGATATGGAAAAAAATCTCATCGGTCTTGAAATTGTGTTTAACAATATTGTACTTTTGCTGTTATTGAGGTTACAGTCATAATATCAAAAATGCATTTTGGCTTTTATAGGTTTTTATGTCTTGATAAACTATCACTAGAAGCTCTTTGTGCCTGATAAAATGATGGGATCACATTTATGGCTGATAGAAGAAAGGTAGACAAAAGCAGGCAGAAAAAAGAATGATACAACTTAAGAGCAAAGCAATCAGGTGCTCTAAAAAGATGACCCTTTTTAAAGAAAAACAAAACAAACCATGCACATCTCCAGTCAAAAGGCAGGGATACAAAATGAGGAGAATTTGAGCTGCACAATTTGCTCCAGCAGTATTTTCTCCACCTACCCTCTTCATCCATCTTCCTTTTCCATTTAACTTGACTGGGTGGGAGAATAGACAGTAAAAGATGTTGAAGAAGGGCAGGCACAGCATTTTTGTTCCCTGTGAAATCAGTATTACTATTCTACAAACCAGGATGCTGTAGCTGTCTGGGCTTATTCTGCATGTCAAACTAAAATGCAATGCAAATTTTCTTCCTCCATTTGCTTATTTTAAGCTCCAGCTAATTACAACTGTTTAATAACCTTACTAAGATCACCCTGTGGAAACATTAGAATAATAGTCTTTTTCTTAGAATTGTGACTACAAGTTATTTTTAAGGTGAATGTGGAATCTCAAATGCTTTTCACTCATGAGCATATGTTTTGCATGTGTGGTGTGCATGTGTGATTGCATGCCTAGCTATACAACCTGACAGACATCTCACAGGGAAAGCAATACAGGGCACTTTTCCTGGCCTTGGTGTCAGGAACTTAAGGATGACAAAAATAAAAATCTTTGGCATGATATAAAGGCTCCTGGAGCATGAGGCGGCTTTATTTCAGTGCATTGATCCCTATCCCTTTGTGGAAGAAAATTTCTGGCTTGTTTACAATACTCCCAGTTTTCAGCTAACTCTCTTCACAGCTGCTTTGTGCAGTTTATCTCTATAAGCTACTGGTTTTCTCTCCTTTTGCTATGATTTATACAGTGCTTAGCATAATGTATCACTGGCGTCCAACTCTTTCTATAAGTGGCCACTGAATAAGCTAAAGATCTGAGTATCTTTTAACTGCTTTAAAGTAAATTAGGTAGAATTCATCATTGACAGAGTGTTTACCAACTCCTTTGGAAAGGGGTTTCTTTCTTCTTTTTCTTTCCTTTAAATTTTGTCAACTCAGAGACTCATGAATTGCCTATTGAATTTCAACCTGCAATTCATGAAACACTTAGATACTGGCCTGATTAAATAAGAAGATGACCATTTCCATAGCAATGGATTCATTATTATGTTACATTCACTTTTTTTCAGATGGCAGTTGCAAAAAAAGAAAAACAAACACCAAAAATCCAGCAAAACCAACGACTTCAAAAATACCTTTATTTTGGGATTGAGATTTGGGGTTTGGAGGAAGAATTTGAAGACACAATTTGAGGACTAAATAGTATGCAGTTATGAACTATGTATACCTATACTGTTGAATCTCTTAGCATGCAATATTCTTCAGAAAATATATTTTCATCTCACATCTTCTGGGGTTTCAGCCCTTGAGTGGACAAAGTCATACAATTATAAAACAGTTTGGGGTGGAAGGGACTTGTGGAGGGTATCTTATCCAACATCCCACTCAGAGAAGGCAAACTTTAAAATTAAATTAGGTTAATCTGGCTCTTGCCCCAGCTGAGTTAGAATATCTCCAAGGATGCAGATCCTATAGTCTCTCTGGGCAGTATCTCTCAGTGTTTGACTGATCTTACTGCAAAAATGTTTTTCCTTATATCTAGCCACAATTTCAGTTGCTGAAATTTGTGTCCATTCCTTCTCTCCCTTTCATCATGTTGCTCAAAAAAAGTCTACCTGAGTCTTTTCTCCACCCTCCCATTAGGTAGTTGTATGCAGTCATAATGTCTTACCATGGCTGCCTTTTCCAGGCTGAACAGAACCATCCCTCTCAGCCTTTTCTTGTCTTCCACAAGTGCTCTTCATGTGCTCCAGGCCCCTGACCATCATGGTGGCCCTCCACTGAGGGATTGCTTTATCTTAGTGCTTCTTTAAGTAGAAGTTCTCATTAGGTCATTACTTTGCCATTAATTTGTTATTTCACTGACTGCATGACATCGTAAGTATCAATGACTGTAGAAGACCATGGCATTAGAAGAAGATCGTGAAAAAGTATAATCGACACTGGTTCACTGGAAGTGTTCTTCTCATTCCTGGTGAAGTGTTCTTCTCTTTCCTGTGTTCCCCCTTGGTGAACACGTAGTTGCACAAGGGCACAGACATGCTAGTTCTAGAATTCTAATGACAGAAAGACCTTTCCAGATGCCAGGCAAAGAGAGACCTCTCTTTTGGGGGCTCACCTCAATATTTCCTTGTATTCAAGGAGGTATCTGCCTCCTGAGATCCACCAACTTATAGAAAATGACTGAGAAGCTTTATAATTGTGAATATCATGTATCAGAGATATTATATAGTATGTTCTCTAAAGCATATTTTGCTGTATATTCCATATCTGAACAGGGCATCAGCTGAAAGTATTTCTTTTTCATTAATTTTTAAACATAGCTCTCTTTAATGTTAAGCAGCATCAGCAGCTGTGAGGTTAAATTTTCTCACAATTTTACTATTAATTATACAACTTTCTCTTGTCTTAAAAATTAGCCGGTAGACAATGCTTTCAACTGAGTATGTCTTTTCAGTGGCAGGCAAAATAATTTCTGTTCACTGTTTGTGAGAGAAATGAACTCTTTTAATAGTAAATACCACAATAACATAAAAATAATGATATGTAAAGATACTGCTGTGTTTTTGCAGTCCCTTTGGGAAGTGAATATTCATAATTGTCTTAGTCACTCTCAGTTCTTTGCCTTTTCTGGCTATATTCTTCTGTCTTCAAGTTGTTCATGTTCTCCATTCAGAGAAAACACATTTCTCTTTCCAGTTGCACTAAATAGTTCTCTTTAAACACTCTCCTCAAGAGCTCAGTATATACCAGGAATATAATAAAGCAAAGCCTCATAAGGAATGAAGTACCGCTATTTTTATAAAATGCAAACTGGATTAAAATTTGCAAAGAATCCTCATATGATCCCTACTTATAAATTTCCAGTGTCTGCCAGAAGAAAATGTCTTATTACTGTTTTTCAAAGCTCTCACTTGCACATAGTAGCCAGCCAATAAGAAATACTAATTCCCCTGTAAACCATGAACAAGAGGCAAACTCTTCCAAATGAATCTACAGGAACGCTTTGTGTTCCAGGTTTTAAATTTAGTTCAATCTTAGGACAACACAAAAGAATAATCACTTTACAGATTTTGTAGTTAGCTTTTTCTAAATGCATAGGTCCTCAGGATGAATTTTGCACCAGGAAGAAAGTTTAATCAACAATTACATTCTTTAATATTGCTCTGCAAAGGTTTGAATGGTTGATTGATTGATTGACAAATTTCAGCTTGCTTTTACTCCAGTGACAAGTGACCCAATCCAAGAGGTGGTCATCTCCACACTGACATTGCATCTAGCCCTCTGGCTACCAACTGGAGCTTGCTGGTAAAATGGATTTTGCCTCTTCTGAATGTGGTCAGTGTGAGAGAAGTGGACTATTTTGGAGGGAAGTTGGAGCTGTATGTGGGTTGTTATGGAAGAGACAGACACAGCTGTAGTTTCGTCTCACTTATAATCTGTCTAGCAAATACAACCTCATTTATTTATAGCCCCTAATGCAAGTAAGTAATCTGAAAACAACAAATTATTGGTCTCAAAATGTTTGCCTGCTGATCCTAAGTTCGTCTCTTCGTGATTTCTTGCCAGAGCCCTCATGTGTTTCTCAGCGAGAGAACTATTAGCAATCAAAGATATCTCAGGATGTGAGGCAAACTTCATTTTAACGAAGAAGCTTGCATTCAAACTATTTTATTGTTCCAGCAAGACTACTGAAGTGGGAAGTCTGTAATTGAACTTTGAGGATTACCACTTCTGTTCTCAGTTTGGTATAGTTCATAGCATTTTCAAATTGGGATATTAGAAGGGTGGGGATTTAGTGTATTCTCTAAGGGACTGATTATGTCTGGGACAGAGTTCTTTATTTGCAGTCATAATTTCTGTTGTGGCTGAATCCACTGGTAGATTCATGCAGAAAGACTGGTTGTTTACACCATAATCTAAATTATATAGTGTTTTTCTATCAAAACTCTGCTCTAGTGTAAATCATACTTTTTGGATTCCACCTATTGTTTGATTGCTATGTTAGCAAATTGCAAATTTAAGTCTCAGTGTAAGAGGGGACAAAAATCAATTTTTCTTCACTGTTTTGTGTCATTAACTTGCTATTGAGTGGTTTGCATTTAACGATTTTCAGTTTCATTTCTGTTTCTTTTCAGAGTTCATGTAAGAAACATTGTGTAGAAGAATTTTTGTGAAGGCTAGAGTTGTCTTCCTCTCCCTGTCCCCACATGTGAACCTTGTGACCTGGTGGGATTCTTTGGTAAAAGCAACAGTGACTATATGCATTTGTCTAACAACTAATACTCTTTAATTAGATGTGGACTTTTAAGAGGAATACTTTGGTGGTGTGTAGTCTTGAAGATATGCTCTGAATACACTGAACTCCCAGCCATATTTTGTAAAGAACCATATTGCTCTGAGAAATGCCTGTAGGCCTTTAAATTAACATCTCCCACTGATAATTATGGAGTTGACAAAGTTAGGTAATGTTCATGTAGCAGTGTCATGAAATTAAATATTGTTGTACCCTTCCACACCAGTGCTAGAATAGAAGTCCAGGGAGAAAGTTTATCTGCAGTGCACTTGAATCACTTAGGTTTTGGTAAAAAAGCAGGGGGAAAAAAACCTACTTGTTGAAGAAAAGAAAAAAAGCTTTTATTTTTTAAAGACTATAATTAGTAACTGCCCATATAATTATTTTTAAAATTAGTAATCAAGATGGAAAATTACTTGACATTTTTCTTGAGTATTTAAAGCATTGTTATATGTTTTGAAACCAAATGGGTTACTTTCCTGGTTAGAGAATAATTTGTTGTGCACCCTTCCAAACCGTAAGACTGTTTTGTTATTTCAGGCATACTGAAAGCAAGACAGTCTATGACTAAGCAAGAATAAATCAAACCAATTTTGTTCTATCAATCCATTTTCTTTAGGCTGACTCCTTTCCTTTCACTTGAAAGAAGATTGTCTGCTTCTCTTGACAACAAAGGAATATTATCTCAACAAGGGTCATTTTTATTGGCCACTGCAGTGTCCCACTTTTACATCATGAAGAAATGATGCTGTATAGCAGCCTATTAGGAATGACAAGTGTGGTTAAATGATATCAAGTGGTTTGATGAAAACAAGGAAAGATGAAGATGCTAAGAAAAAGGAAGAAAAGAAGAGAGAAGATAAGAGAGTATCCTGGTTTGAATTAGAAAAGGACAGAACTAATTCTGTTCAGTGGTTCTGTTTTCCAGCTCAGTCTCTTCTAACTAACAGCACTTTATGAAGCTAACAGCATATTTTCAGAAAGTGTCTGCTGCTAGCAGTGATAATGCTTGATGTTTACAGTTATTACCAAGGACTGGTGTGCAGAAAGGCTCTTGGTTATACTTGGTCCTGTGCAGATCAAGGTCATATCTAACTCTTGTGTACCATGCTGGGGGTGCTGAAATAAAAAGGCTGCACCTGCAGGGAGGTGCAGACAGAACAGGTGACCCTAAACTGACCAACGAACTATTCCATCCCATAGACATAAATATTCAGTATAAATCTGAGGGATCAGGAGGGTCAAGCTCTCTTCTTCAATGGCTGGCATCCAAGGAAGACTCTGCTATTCTGCCTTTGACCCATGTGTCCTGAATCCAGTTACAGAATCCAGTTCCTATCTGCTGTTGAGTCCAGTCTGTGACTTCCCTTTCCACTTTGGGAAGAGAGAGGGGTAAATAGAGAGTGTCTGTCATTTTTTGTAGTAGCCAGCCCAACCCTAACCCATGACAGAGACAGTTTTGAAAAAACACCATAGCAAAAAAAAAAAAAAATCTTCCTTATTAAACTTACTGTGCAAAAAAGCAAAGTTTTCATCTGTGAAACCTGCTAAAATTTGAACCTGCTGCATCCTGATTTGGCTGTCAGGACTAGGAAAGGCAATACTATTAGGGTACTTCTGTAAACTGGCAATAATTGTAGTTTGCTTGCCAAAAGCATCACAGAAAGCATAGAGCTAAAGCAGGAGTTGGGGAGGGGTGCAAACAAACATGATGAGGGAGTCAAAGCATCTGGAGACTTGAAGGGAATGGAAAGATTTGGTTTATTTTTAAAGGTAAATGGTGGTTTCATGAAGTAGGGATGAAAGGACTAAGTTTCCATACAGGTTCCAAGCCAAAGTCTGAAGATCCTTTCCTGGCATCAGTTGGCCTCCAGGAAATCTCCCCTGATTAGCCAGAATACCTTCTTCCAGCTCCTTGTCTCCACATTTTGTTCCTCTGCTCCATGTCCATGGCTGGCCATCCTTGGCCAGTGGCACTGATAGTGTAGCTGCCTGCCTGAAGATGTTCATTCTTCACTTCTTTCAGCTTTGCAACTGAAATAGCCTGTCTTGAAGCCATAGTTATCCCTGAAAATTAGGTCATATTTTACTAGTACAATAGAAACAGTAATATGAGAAACAAAGCTATATATATTCTTATTAGCACTGTTAATTAGAAAAGAAGGCTTCATTTGCCAAGAGGAATCCAAGTGTGTAGTAATGTTTGAATTAAATACTGAGTACATTTTCAGTGGGGATATTATTTTTGATCACTGAAACTGAAGTGCTTCAGTGAATTATTTCCATAACATGTTCTTGGGAAATATTTATGAACAAAACACCTGTGACCTGTACCTCTCCAAACAATTAGGATGTTTAGTCATACAACAGTTACATGCAAGTAATAAGGTAGTGACAAGACTAATGGAGAAGGTTTTATCAAAATGACTACTCTATTGTTTGAAAGCAAGGAAATTATAGCAAGGGCTGCAAAGAAGAAAATTACATGTTGTCACCATTTATTTTACACAGGAGCAAAGCTGTGTTTTTCCATGCTCAGTGTAGCAGCAAATTCAAAGAAAAGAGGCACATATAAATACTGGGTAATACCAAATGAAATAAAGCTACATTCAAAGCTTCAGGGAAAAATTCGAAATTCTGAACCACCATCATGATCTTTTAGTTTTGTGGACCATCCTAGTGATACTGCCTAGCTCAGAAACAGAACTACTTGCTGTTGTACAGGATCTGAGATACAGTTCTCTATGGCATGAGGAAAGAGTACATTCAAGCACCAAAAACCCATCCGAAACCACTGTGAAGGGTTAACTCAATGTCAAGAATTATACAGGATCAAATGGTGCTAGTGCAGCTCTATCTCTGGAAAGTTACTGTCAGAAAAGCAGAGCAAGTGTTCACACCTTCAGATTAGATGTTTAAGATGCCTGTCATATGTCTTAAAAAAAAAAAAGCAAAAAAAAAAGCTGTGTGTCAATGCACTTACTGTGCCTGCCTTTACGTGTACAGCCAAGTAGGCCTCCTCTAAAGTCATAAATTACATGGTTTAATTGAAATATGTTTTAAAATCAATTCTGCCTCTGAATTCACTGATTGAAATCTAACAGGAAAAAACCAACAGGTTTACGATGATTAAAGAGACTGAACATAAAGACTGAATATAACATTTTTCTTTTCTGTAGCCTGGGCAAATGCGGGTAGTCTGGCTTTATTCAAGAGAAACCTAAGGTTAACTCCTATTGAGGTTTGTTTTTCAAGGACAGGGAAGATAACAAGAACTTACTGGGACAGTTTGCTTAGTCTTGCTGCTGTTTGCATCATGTCTCACTAAAGGTCATTTGCTCTCATAAGTGTTAAATTCAGAAACAATTTCTTTTAAATTTCCAATTCAATGCATCGTGAATCACTTTCACTTAAAAAGTGACACAGCTTAGAATCGCATGAAATTGCTTCCAAAAAGGAGCAAGACATCTTGGCAGGTATTAACTCATTTAGAATTGCTTAAATCTTTCAAAATAACCACTAAAATCTCATATGCTCTGCTGAGCATCATACCCAGCGATTGGTATGAGTGTGAGAAGACCAAAGAGGGTTCTTGACAGTTCTCATGCAGCATGAAAGGAAGACTTTTCACTTCCTTTGCTTCAGGTTTACTGCCTCCAGCATTCACTGTGTATCAAAAGCACCTACAAGCTCCTAAAAATAAGACTTCTTATCCATAATCTGACACTCCAAAATACACAGTGATAACTTTAGGGATTTTTCCTTCTACAAGGGTCCCTAGAACTTACAACCTTATCTCATTTATCATCGGCAAAATCCTATATAGCATTCATTTATGGTTGCGACTGTTCTGTGAATGTGGTCTACAGGTAGGACAGTGTAGCTGATGATGCTGGTAGTATATTTCAGTACCAAAGGTACCAGGTACCTACAGTCTTTCCAAGACCCCAACTTTTCTCCTCACATCCTTTATTTCATCTAAAATAAAAGGATGTAGAAATAAGAAAATTATCTCCCCCTCTAATATTTTGTTCTGTTAATTAACACAGGAAATAAAAGACTTGAAAGTACTGAGTTCATATTTGGATCCTTACCTATTATC
>WUAM01000431.1:10749024-10763283 GCA_024336885.1 Actenoides hombroni
TCCCAGTCAGTGTGTTCCTGAATTCGATACCAGAATCCAGCTCCTGAACACAGCTCCTGTCTGCTGCGGGGCCCAGTCTGGGACTTTCCCAGTGCCTGCTCCACAGCATCAGTGGTGACAGTGATGTAATTACCATCAAGGGGGGTTAGGTTTGATACTGGTTTTGTATATATTTGTACATATTTCATTTTTATTATTATTATTTTCATTTTCATTGAAACTGTTCTAGTTTCCTTTTCTAATCACTAAATTTCTCTCCCTTATTCCCTTTCTCTTCCCCTTTGAGGAGGGAGGGGGGTTAACAGCGAGCATCTGTTATAGGTCTAAGGGGCCGCCCTGACCCTAACCCGTGACACAGAAAAAAATATTCAAAAGTAGGTGAACAGAGAAACTACAAAAGATGCCTGTCTTAGCTGACACATCTGATGCTACAGCATTTATACCAGGTCAGGTAAATTGACCTCACTTGGGAGTCCTACCACAGAATAAGTAAAATATAAATTTTTCATAATCAGGAGAAATATTTGATTATTCCTCAGCTCACAGGTAATATTTTACCCTTAACATCTGTTCTGAATTAAATAGGGTTCTACTGAAGAAGTGAACTTTTAACAACCACTTAAGCCATTGAGGAAAAAGTCTCTCTGTCCAGCATTGAAAGAGGCTGGAGACTCAAATGCAGGTGGAGAGAGCCTGAGAAAGTCAATACATTGAGAACTTTCCTCTTGAAACCCTCAAGAACTGTCCTCCATACAGGCAACTGGGTAAATCCCTTCATCTACGTAACTTCAATAGTCTTCCATTTTTGTCTGCTAATAAATTATCGGCCTATGCACATATATACAACAAAAGTGAGTCAAATCCTGTCAAAATGTATATGGCTTCAGGACTTGATTCAGAGTGCAAATCTTCAATCATTCCTTGAAACTTATGATTGATGGGAAAATATCTCTAACACTGAAGTTATACACTGGAGTACTAAACTGTTGAGAAGAGAAAGGACAATTTCTTAGTTTTTTACTCACTAGAAAATTTCAAGAGGTACAATGACATTTTCTATGAGGGAAGAATGATCAGATTATCCTTTCCACCACCCCACAGGGAAAATGGCAAAGTGAGCCATTCATTGCCATTGAAAATGGCATCAGTGAGCCATTCGTTCTGTAGTGAATCACTATTTGTTTTGTCACACATTCCACAACACTTGAAACCCATAAACTGGAAAGAGCAGAGCCCAGAAGAAGCATGTCCTTCATAGTACTACTTCCTTCTGCATTCTTTAAGGATTTTCTATTTCACCTTGATCCACTGAGGTCCAGAGAATTTCTGAGTTGATGCTGAGGGGGATAAACAAAGAGGAAAAGAGCACCAAATTTATGTGGAGCTATAAGACATAAATCAGTGCTTCGATGGGAAACACTGATCTATAAGAGGGATGCTATAGGCAAGAATGCTTTCGTTTTTAGTAGCCTATGAAAAAAGAGATGGGGGGTGTGTGTTTCTGGTTTTTTGTTTATTTGCTTTGGGTCAGTGATGCATTTTTTCAGGAGGGGGGAGGGGTGGGTGGTGTGTTGTTGTAAATTCATATGCAAAGCCAGGCTGGGATGGTCTGCTGTGCATTCTTTGCAGGGACAGCACTATACAGACTTCCTTTCCTTTCTGTTTCATAAATATATGGTGATTTAAAAATGTAACATGAAAACATTAATAAGGATTACGTGTATGATAGAAAGGAGTGACAAGCAGTAAAACTCACTGTGTAGAAAATGCTGAGTCTTAGGAATACCTGAGTGTCTATTTCTTTTCTGCCGTCACAGATAACTACTTGGCACTGGGCTCCCCTGAGTTCTTAGTACGACTGGCCTCGTTCTTTACTTAGAAACAATGGTTAGATAAACAGCAGGTGAAGATAGTGTGTGAATTTGCAGTTAATGACATCAAAAGAAGGCTAAGTCAGACATAAAAGTTGTATTAGCCTTTAAAATTGGTTCAGGTGTTCTGACCTAAGCATTGCTATTAGCACAGCTGAGTTCATGGAGCATGTATTCAAAGCAGGCTTTGATATCGTAACAAAATTTAAATTGATAATTGATTTTTTAATGGGAATATCTTATATTTCTTCCTTAGTTAAAAATCTCCCTTCAAGCTAAGGAAATAAATTAATTTATATGTGATGTCAGACAAGATTATAATGAAGAACTACACAGACATGAGTATTGATAACAACAAAAAAAGGTATTGCACACCACATACTGTTCTTTCCTTTGCAGTTGTGCCATTGCTAGGCAACTGAAAATAGATTAATAATAGATTTCACATGTCTATCTATATGCTTACATTAGGCTTCATTTGGAGGATCATGAAAAGGATTTGTGAAAAACAATCATTATTTTCTGATGAGGGTCCAATATGTCCTTACTGCCAATAAGGACAACAAAATAGATTACTTCCAACATGAACAACTTTTTGTGTACATTGACTTTTTAAAAAATGCAGCCTTCTGTTTATTAACAGAGCATTTTCTCAAATTTTCATGCTGTAATTTTTTAGTTGCTGAAGCATGATGGTGTACAACTTACACACCCCATAGTTGATGAAATCATCATAGGTGAGTATTCAGTATTTACACTTCAAAATATTAGTAAAATTTCCTTCAATAGAGATTGTTTGTAGCTGTAACAGGTGGTAGCTCTTTTTGCTTCAGTAAGTACCCTAATGACTTCTCTGTCATTTAAAATCCAGTTATTCAACTCCTACTGCATTTTGTACTTGCTTCAGCAAACTTTAAGTTCTTATTTCTATCTATGTTACAACAGTAAAGGAAGATAGACTGCTACAGGAACATTAGAAGTAGCTGATAATTCACACTTTCTCTATAGCTTGCTGCTCCTTAAAAAAGGGGGAAAAAAAGAAAAAAATCCAGTCCCTTGATAATTAGTACCCTTTGTCAAAGCTTCAGTTACAGTTTGGTGAAAAAATATTCCTAAATGTCAAGAACCATGCAGTCTGATAAATATGGATGACATTTAAAAAGCAGAGGAGGCAGTTTCTACAAAAGCAGAAGAGGCAAAAAGAAATGTAATATGTATTTATGGAGAGAAGAAGTTTTTCCACCAGGTATTTTCCTCATATATTGACCATTTTGTACTCCTAGTTCTGTTTTTCACAATGATTGTAACCACTTTGTCTTATAACAAATACCTCATCTGCATTTTGTAGTGTTTCTTCAGTGGAAAACAGTATATTTGAATGGCTCAGGCCTTTCCACTTGTAATCACTCAGTATAATTGATCGAGAAGACAGAGTCAGAGAACCCTCCAACTATTTTAATTCTTCAGAGTTGCTTAAATTTAGCAAAAAATGACACTGAGAAAATGAAATGGCACGTACTCATAAATTGCTGAGTGATACAGATCAATCACAGCCCTTGGTGATTACTCTTTAAACAAGTTTGTCTCAGCAGCAGATTTGAAGGAATTGACTTGCTGAATGTTCACAAACAGAAGGGGAAGATCGTTCACTTCTAACACCTTTGAAAACTCTCTTGTTGGAAAGATTGAGAGACAAGTCTTTTTTAGCAGGCTGAAGCAGAAAGTCAGACTCTCCATACTGCCCGTGCTGGGTGCAACAGTACCTCCTACTACAGTCTTTGTCAGAACAACACTCACTAAGAAAGCTGTAACACAATGGGAGATTATAATGTAATAAACAGGTATTTGAAACGTAATGTGCAATGAGAAAGAAATAAGTGAAGGAGCTTTTCGATTATAGGGTTAGTTAGAAACGTGTCGGTATGCCTGCAATGACAATATGAGAGATGGGGGATGTAATGAATTCACAGTCTTCATTTCCTGATAAATCATTCTGCCAGAGCAGAGGGCATCAAGACTGTAAATTCCATGGAACAATAAGTCCTCACCTTACACAACCAGCATTGACAGTCCCCAGGTACCACCACCACTGAGTTACTATACCTGCTTTGACTTATTTTTCAAGAGATGGCAGTAGAAACAGCCAGGTCCCATCCACACTGTTAAAAGTAGCGTAACTGGACTACATTGCCTAGTGAGTGCCTGTCATGGTAGCCCTTACTCCCTGAGGTATCCTGCTCTTTGTGAGCTGCTCAGCCAAGGCTGTTTCCATCAAACTTTAGTAGATGTGAACAAAAGCTAGCCTACCATATTATGAAAATATAATGGGAATTTTTATTTCTGGACCAATTTTATAATGTCTGAAACTATGTTTGACCTATTTAGGAGTGTAAAATATATGTCTTTCCTAATTAATTGTATAGAAGAATGTAAAAATAAATACCCCTCAAATTATTGTGTTAACAGACCTTGACCTTTATTATACAGAGATGCGGAGATAGCTTTTAGATGAAAGCAGTAATATATAGCAAATTTATCTCAGATATCAAAAACACTTCTGTTTTCATATATGGAGCAGCTGTCATGAGTTCACTTAACCTAAAAGCTGTTGGGCAGCTCACTAAAATTGCTGCTCTTTAACCATTTCCATAAGTTTGATACATTATCTCAAGTGTATCACCAGCATTGACTACTTGGGCTCCACATTACTTTGCATTACTGAACTACTATGCCATCAGTTCTACAGTAACAAAGACTGAGAGATTTGCACAAAAATTATATAGAAGATCTGTGGAGTGCCTGTATCCCATCCCTAAATCCATGAACAGCTCAATCCAGTTGGTGCCAATATGCAGTTCACAGGGATTCCCCTTTCCTGAGCTTCTTGAAGCAAACAGATGGCTTTCAGATTATTGCAAGATTGTATTTGTCCCCAGATTTCCCTACTTCTGCATGCTGAAGGGAAAGAAAAGCTGCTGTCATAGCACTGTAGTACTTCTCTCTGGACTGAGAGGGATGTGGTCTAGTCTCAGAACGGTGATGACCTATCATCAAATACCCTTTAAAAGAGGGATTAAAATATCAGCACTGAAAAAGTGCAAAAATCCATGTGAAATAAAAGTTATGCATATGTTTGTATATTTCTCTAACTGATAAATGAGGAGATAGATGCAGTAAGAGAAAAAAATATTGGCAGTATTGAGTTTGTGGAAAGATACAAATCTTCAAGGCCTCTCACAAGGCATGTATCCAATCTTGGCCCTGTGTTTTTGAGAAAACACGGCTGTTCTGCCAGCGATCAGCTTGCATGCAGAGGTGTGACATTTTGTTACAGTATATGCCATTTCATCACCTGCACTGTGAGAAGGTCCTGAAATGAGGACAGAAGCCAGCAGTTTCAGTTCTGCTCCTAATTACTAAACCATCCTGTTTATGGTGAAGTCAGGGAGAGCTTTGCTGCTATTTTTGGGGGGATGAGAATTAGATCTTTATGACCAAAAGTCTTGCAGTTAAATAATATATCTATATATTCAGGTCATTTTGTTTTCAGGCTCATTCACAGTACGGCTAAGTTAAATGTCCTGAAACATAGATACAATACTTTTAGGTTATATATTAAAAGAATCAGTAATGTATTTGCACTCACACACAGCTGCAGCAACTGTCCAGAAACCATGTGATTTTCTATATACTGTATTTTAAGTCATAACCTTTCTCAAAAATATTTGCTCTGCCCTTGTGTAGTCTGTTGTATTAGTCGTGGACTTTTGTTTTTCATTGTTGATTTCTCAAGTGAGCTTTCCTTCTTGCACAGGACTGTTTGATATGCACAGCACAGCAATACATTTAACTGGAATGGTAGTTATACAGAAGGAAACGTGGTGTTGTCATCTCCCTTCCTTCTGGGAGTGCTTTGCTAAGATTGCTTTTCATGAAAAAAAAAAAATTCTATCTTCTTAAGGGTGTTGGAATTCAAGAAGCAAAAGACTAGACAGAAAGTTATTTAAAATGTAATTCCTTTGTTTAAATATTCACATCCCTTAAAAAGAAAAATTTATAAAAGTAATGCATGTTTAAAAATTAATAAAATATAACTTTTTCAGATGCAATAAGTCCTTTTTCATAAAACCGTGTATTTGAGAATGAAAGCCATCTGATAGTTTTTTGTAGCATTGTCGTCTTTTTCTAAGGCAAAGGTAAGAATATCTTTGTCTTCAGGAATAGCACTTCAGCATGAACTTTGAATCCCAACCCCCAGCCATCAGCCTCTTCCTAGATTAGCTGAGTGCATTGGGTCTATTTAACCATTAGCTTTTATTGAAGGATAGATGAATATCAGTCCCTGAAGAATAGTGAATTAGCTACTGCCTTGTAGCAAAGCATTTTTTCTTTTCACTCTATAATAGGTCTGCTATAAGCACAGCTTTTCATAATACAACTAGCAAGAAAAGTGGCATGTCTGGAGAAGAAAATGGAAATCTTTTGAAAAAAAAAGGGTCTAATGTGCAAGGACTCTTGCTTTCATTTTAGTAACCTTAGAATAAGGTGATCTTTCTACAATAGACTTCTATGATAAAAGGATTTGACTGATGCTTAGCTGGTCTGAAAATATTCTAGTAAGTATTAAATAACATATGTTTAATACCATATAGAAAAGCAATAGCATCTCTTGGGGAACAAAAAAAAGAAAAGACTTCAAAACCATTGAAATGAGGGACGTGAAATGGGGCCACATGAACCTTCAAACAGAGAATATTAAAAGCTTGATAATGAACATTTATGGTAAATGAAACTATGAATTTCTGTTGCTGCATCTATGTTTATCCTACTTATTTCCTTTATTCTTTCCCTCTATATGAGGCCAACTGAAATTGTATCAGTTTAAGAAAAAAGATGAGTCAGAATTACTGGCTTTTTTTCCTTTATTTGAAAATATCTGTGTTTACTTTGAAAGAAAGTTATTAAGGCCATATTCTATTCTGTGTTAGCTCTCAGATACAGCTTACACAGAACATGGATTTCTTTCTTTTAAATTTGAAAAGACATTCTTCTTAAGCCAGCATAAATAAATCTCTATTTTTTTCAACAGAGAACAAGCAGAAAGAGAGAGAAAAGGAGCTGTGGATGCTGATGTCTCACTCCCTGATAACCACAGTATTAAAAACCTTAAAGGCAGAGAACAGATGCTGTAGAGGTAGAAAAAATATCTCTCTGGGCACTACAAATTTTTTCCCCCCCATTTAAGCATCAGGACCCTTCAAATGTAGTCACTTTGTGACTAAACCAGAGGCTGTAGATCTGGTATCATAGGTTGGTTCCTAATAACAGGCCATCTTCCACTGAGTGAGTTATAATATGCTTAGTTCAAATGGACAGGATCTGTTAATAGATTAGAAATGAAGTCTCAGGCTCACGAATATTCTCTTTGCTCCAAGTTCTTTTTAATCTTACTCTTCTTTTATGCTGTATATATAAAACCAAAACAAAATGGCCAAACCCACTTCTCATTTACTTCATGAAAGTGAGAATAACAATAACAAAAAGGTTGCTTTGGTTCTAAATGGCAGTTTAGTGCTTGCAGTTTCTTGATTAGCTTTAGCTCTAGTTTTAGCTTTCATAGTTGAGGAAGTACAAAGTGCATCTTGCATGGTAAATATTGGACTATGATTAGGCAAAGCCTGCATGTGGCAGAGGAGGAAAACCACACCATAGAAGTATTTCAAATGGCAGAATAGAGAAACCTGAGTGTCCATTTTTGAAGACATTTATTTATGTTACGTCACAGAGCATTAAACTACATATGGGGCAAAAGAACAGCATGGTGTAAGAGAGATGGAGACAAAAAGGAGTAGCTATGTCCTGACATGCTCTTTTCCTCTAGCAAGCAGTTGAGTCCTGATGAGAAGTTGTGCCAGCTCACCCAACACACGTAGCTTCTCACCTTACAAAGCGTGGTGGCTCTCAGCCCAATCCTGAACAGAATCTCTGAAGAAAACCATGTGGGGAGGTAGAAAGATATCTTTAATTTAGAATGGGTTTAGACCTGTGTTTAACTGCTAGAATCTCTGTTGCATCATCCGTTGAGTCTAACCCATGTGTGTATCAGAAGCTCAAATGCTTTTTATGGTCTAAAGCCTCAGCTGTTAAGCAGTATATCAATATATCAGGCTAGGCCTTTCTCTGAACTAATGTTTTAGTTCAGATCTGCTTTCCAGGTGAATGAAGTTTGAGTCACACTTATCTACAGTACCAGAGTGAAGCATAACCATTGAAAATATAAAGATAAACAGAATATTACTGTCCAGGGAATGAATATTACTGTCCAGGGAATGAATATTACTGTGTGTAAATGAGGCATCATTGATCAAAGATTTCAAAGCATTCCAGAATTTACTTCTCTTGCCTTGTGACTGATTAAAACTCAGACAGTGAATGAAACAGACTTTCGTTGTACACCAACACTATGATTTGGGACATTTATGAATGCCAGAAAGTTGTTGTAGAGCTTTAACTCCATAATGGCTCCATGGTCTACTGATTTTATCGTTACGGACAACCAAAGAGTTACTAAGCCATGAGATCTGAACATAACCAGAATAGAAAGCTCCATTTCATAGAATCATAGAATCATAAAATTGTTTGGGTTGGAAGGGAACTTAAAGATCATCTAGATCCAACCCTCCTGCCATGGGCAGGGATATATTCCACTAAATAAGGTTGCTCAAAGCCTCATGCAATCTGGCCTTGAATACTTCCTCTTTCAAACTATGACACTGAAAGCTAAGAATATACAGCAGTAGTACTCAATAATAAACAACATTTTTATTTTTTAAGCTCTAGAATCTTCACTCCCTTACACACACACATGTTTTAGCTTGGAAAAAAATACAAAGACATAAAACTATTTACTTCAAATTGCAACAGAGTTACATTAGATTGATGTAGATACTGCTAGCTCAGAAAAGTAAGATGATACATTATCCCCTTCCTTCTCTTGTTTGGTGGCAGTCACGGGACCCAGCAGCTAATCACAGAATCGTAGGTGTTGGAAGGGACCTCTGGAGATCATCTAGACCAACTTCCCTGCCAAAGCAAGTTCACCTAGGGCAGGTTGCACAGATATGCATCCAGGTGGGTTTTGAATGTCTTCAGAGAAGAAGACTCTACAACTTCTCTGGGAAGACTGTTCCAGTGCTCTGTCACCCTCACAGTAACGACCTTTTTCCTGATATGAGGTTAAAAATTCCTGTGTTCCAGTTTGTGCCCATTGTCCTTTGTCCTGTCTCTGGGCACCACTGAAAAGAGACTGGCCCTATCCTCTCGACACCTGTCCTTTAGATATTTATAAATATTGAAAAGACCCCCTCTCAGCCTTCTCTTCTCCAGACTAAACAGCCCCAGGTCTCTCAGCCTTTCCTCGTACGAGAGATGTTCCAGTCCTTTAATCACCCTTGTAACCCTCTGTAGGACTCTTTCTAGTATTTCCCTGTCTCTCTTGAACTTGGGAGCCCAGAATTGCACACAATACTCCACATGTGGCCTCACTAGAGCAGAGTAGAGGGGAAGAAGAACTTCCCTTGACCTGCTGACCACACTTTTCTTCATGCACCCCAGAACTGGGCCTTCTTGGCCACAAGGACACGCTGGTGTCTCATGGTTAACTTATTGTCCACCAGGACTCCAAGGTTCTTCTCTGTGGAGCTGCTTTAGCAGGTCATCCCAAACCTGTACCACTGCATGGGGTTACTCCTCCCCAGCTGCAGGACTCTACACTTGTCCTTGTTGAATTTCATGAGGTTCCCCTCTGTCCAACTCTCCAGTCTATCCAGATCTTGCTGAATGGTGACAGCCATCTGAAGTGTCAGCTAAGCTATGACTGAAACATTCCCAGTGGCATCTGGCTCATTGGCAAGTTCCTGTGGCAGCTCTGGAGTTTCCTCCAGGCTTATCACATGGTTAGTTCGTTGATGGGCTGCCTACAGATCCAGATTACTTGATAAAAATTGTTATAAAACATCAGAAGGACATTATTTTTTTTGGAGTTGTATCATAATCCCTTTGTCTAATATCACCAGCATTTCTAAGATTGACTACTTCCTGGAAAACTTCAGGCACAATATGTCCCAGATTTGTGATGAAACATGGGCAGATTTTTATAAGTACATTTCAGCTGCATGTACTACTTTCCTTACCCATGAATTGCTCTGAAGCCAGTATTTTTTTTTTTTGTCTCAGAGCTCTGCTGTACAGTCTGCACATCATAATGGGTAAGCTTAAAGGGACTAGATTGCAGAGCATCTAGAACAATCAAGTGGCTGTGAAAGAGCTAGCTACTATATTCATCTTCAAACTTCAAAAGGCACTGACTTAATCATAAAGGTAGGCACTATGGTCACTGTCATAAGTGGCATTTACTGTTATCTGTATTGTGTTCTTTGCTGGACACAATTTGTGACTTTTCCATCTATTTAGACAAAAACATATATTATTTGCTTATGCAGGAGCCACAGGCCAGTTTTATCATATTTTGCCTGAGTTTTCATCCTTCTTTGCAAGCTTTGATGAGTTTCATTCATCCCAGGGACTCAGGGGGTAAGACAGTGGCCTTCTTGAAGCACTTTCTGGCTGTTTGAATGTTTGAGATTCCCTTCAAACAATTGCAAACAACTGCTTCAGATTCTTTGGTGTTTTCTAGATCAGTGGCTCAGAATCCTTGATCCTGGCCTTAGGACTGCAAAAATTAAACCTCTCTAGCTTAGAAGGAGGCAGGTAGGGATATCAGTTAACTGTGCCTCCCTCACTAAGGAGCTTATTTTTTTTCTTTTTTCCTTTTTCATTTTTCTTCTTACTCTTTTCTCTAAAAATCCTCATTTAATTATTCCTCTGCCAACAGGCAAAATAACATCACACTGATAAACTCGATGTTTATGATGGACTCGATGTTTATAAAGGACTTGGGGGTACTGGTGGATGAGAAGCTCAACAGGAGCTGTCAGTGTACACTAGCAGCCCAGAAGGCCAATCATATCCTGGGCTGCATCAAGATAAGCATGGCCAGTAGGTCAAGGGAGGTGATTCTCCCCCTCTACTCCACTCTCATGAGTCCTTACCTGGAGTACTGCATCCAGTTCTGGAGTCCCTATTACAGGAAAGATACGGATGTGCTGGAATATGTCCAAAGAAGGGTCACAAGGATGATCAGAGGGCTGGAGCACCTCTCCCGTGAAGACAGATTGAGAGTTTGGGTTGTTCAGTCTGGAAAAGAGAAGGCTCTGAGGAGAACTTATTGTGGCCTTCCAGTATCTGAAGGGGGCCTTCAGGAAAGCCGGTGAGGGACTTTTTAGGATGCCGGGTAGTGGTAGGACTAGAGGGAATGGATCAAAACCAGATGTGGGTAGATTCAGATTAGACATTAGGAAGAAGTTCTTTACCATGAGGGTGTTGAGACACTGGAACAGGTTGCCCAGGGAGGTGGTGGAAGCCCCATCCCTGGAATTTTTTAAGGCCAAGCTGGATAAGGCTCTCGGCAACCTGATCTAGTGGGAGATGTCCCTGCCCATGACAGGGGGGTTGGAACTAGATGATTTTTAAGGTGCCTTCCAACCCTGACAATTCTATGATTCTGTGTTTGGCATAATGTAATGAAGCCACTGAAGCCAGTGATTTAGAACAGGAACACCAACATGGTCTGTGCTATACTCCTTGATGCACCTTGGGAAGGTGCCTTTTTAATAGATTTGTTTGGACATAATATTTATTTTAAACGCACATTATTTTTTTCCTAGAAACTGATATACATTCCATTTTGTGGATGTGTAAACTGCAAAACCTATATGATTTTGAAGTATACAAGGAATTTTGTAAACTTCTACTCAATATAATTAGTTTAATCCTGCAGTCCAACATAAAAAATAATAATAAACTTGAAAACAAACAGTCAGAGCAAGTCAGCGAAATGTAACATTATGTCTGCCAAGGTAAGAATATTGACCTGCTGACAAATTGCTTCTAAGCGGCAACATCCTGAGTTATTATGATACTCCCCATGACAGTAATATGTTTCCCTAGCCGCGCTGCCTCTGTGAAGGGGATGGCCAACGTCATTGTACTTCATGCCTTCATGGATGCTGAGGGCTGAAGCCACTGTGGTGACACCCAGCATAATACAGACTGGGAAACACTCACTAGGCAAGTTTGTTCTGATTCTGTGCTGTAAGTTAAAGGCTATAAACAAATGCTGCTCACTACTTAATTCACAGCACATACATCTGTTGTGATCTGTGTGGCTGAGCCCCACCCAGCTGGCAACAAAACAACACAGAATCACTCACTCACTCACACCCCATGCTGGGATGGAGAAGAGAAAATAAAAGGCTCAAAGGTCAAGACAAAGACAGGGCGGACACACTCACCATTTGTGGTCATGGACAAAATACAGACGCTACTTGGGGAAACAATATCAATTTTATTTAAACAACAATAGCACCACCAATTTACCAATCACATCAGAGCAGGATAACAAGAAATACAACCAAATCTTAAAAACACCTTCCTCCCACCTCGCCTTTCTTCCTGGGCTCTGCTCTGCTTCTGATTTCTCTACCTCCAGCCCCTCAACAGCACAGGAAGTTGTCAAAGGAAGGTTGTGGTCAGTCTGTCACACAATGTTTCTACTGCTCCTTCCACCTCAGGTGGAGGACTCCTTACACTCTTCTGCTCAAATGTGGTGTCACTCTCACAGGAGACAATGCTCCATGGAATTCTCCAACATGAGTCTTTCCCACAGGTCTGCAGCAATTCACAAACTGTTTCAGCATAGGTGCCTTCTGTAGAGAGCAGTCCTCTCAGCAATGGGTAGCTCCAGGGTGGGTTTTACTTGGAGTCATGGTCTTCTTTGAGCATAGCCACTTGCTCCAGCATGGGGTCCTCCATGGGCTGCAGGCAAGGACCTGCACCTCCTGTTAAACTCTATAGGCTGCAGGGACTTAACCTGCCATCTCACCATAGGCCAAAGAGGAATCTCTGCTCTGGTGTGACTCCCCTGCTCCTTCCTCACTGCCCTTGGGATCCATATGGTTGTTTCTCTCACATACCACTCCTTTCCTCCACTCCTCACAAAAAATTGCTAGCAGGTTTATTCTCCTCTTAAACATGTTATTCAAGAGGCATTGGTTGGCTCATCCTCGTCCAAAGGTGGACCTGATTTGCAGTCAGGGGAACTTCTAGAAGCTTCTTACAGAAGCCACCCCTGTAATCCTCCCCCACTACCAAAACCCAGCCACACACAAACCAAAAGCAACATCCACACAACATCCAAAAGTAGCATCTAACAGAGTATTTGGCATTGTGCTTCAAAAATTAACTGGTGCAAAGTAAATTAATGCAAATGTATTAACTTTGATTAAAATTGCATATCCACCAACTTTTTTAGACACAATAGTTCAAAACTTAGACTATACAATAGTTTAATTATGCTACATCCATTTCCTACTCATCCCACAAATCTATGCAAAGCAGTATCATTAATTAGTCTGCCCAGTGAGATTGCTAACAAGGCTACTGATTGATAACAGAGACTTCTCAGTGGAAGCTGTGAAGTCTGACACATCATTTCAAATAAGATGACACAGACAGTCCCTCACTACTTTTAGGTCACTGTCAGTCTTTGCTGGTTTATTTATTCTTCCCACCACAAAAATTTCAGTAATCCAAGAGATTCAGAAATGTTTCAGTAATGTGTGAGACTCAAATCACCTAGAACTGGAAAACAGTTTCATGAGCTGTCTTTCTAAAATGTAGACACTTTTTCACTTTACACAGTTCAGACTGATATGTTCCAGTCTTTAGAATTTAAATCCAATTTTACTTGTTGATAACATACATTAAATATTCATACAATAAAGTACTTAATAGACACTAAAACACTAATATAAATTTAAATTTTTCATTCTAGCATACGAGAATATACTTTACTCACAGAAAACATAGCAGTCTCTTCAAAGTTTTGTGAAAATTGACAATGTGCTCACCAGAATAAAGAAATAAAAGAAACAAAACACCACCCATGGAACAAATGTCACCCTGTGTCTTTATAAGGAAATGAGAGATGAGGATTAATATTAGGACGAACTTTAAAATCCTGCCTGTATTTGTACCCTCTACTTCCCTGATCCAAGGAAAACACCCTCATTGAATGGGCAGTAACCCTGGACATTGCTCCATGTATTTCTGGCTTTGCAATGGCCAGAAGAAGTAATAGCATGAAGGCTACTCTAATTCATATTCAACTAATAGTATTGTAGTGGGTCTGGCTGAGCTGCTTTTCCCCATCCAGCCCTCATGCTGCAGTACTGGGAGCTAGAGGGTGTTGATAACACACCCGTGTTAT
>WUAM01000431.1:10763383-10790810 GCA_024336885.1 Actenoides hombroni
CTCCAATAGTTTCAAGATTTCTTCTGCATGTTTGATGTTTCTGCCCTGTGAGTTCAGTAATCCTCTCTCCTTCCAAATTGCTCCATGCGCACGCACAACCTCAAAGGCATATCTAGAGTCTGTATAAACATTCACAGTTCTGCTTTGGGCCAATTCCAAGGTGCGAGTCAGGGCGATTATTTCTGCCTTTTGTGCAGAGGTATTTATAGGCAAAGGTCCTGATTCTATTACCCTCTGACTGGTGGTAACAGAATATCCTGCATATCTTTTACCGCTTATGACGTAGCTGCTTCCATCTGTGAACCAGTTCTCCACATTTTCCATAGGACTGTCCCTCAGGTCCAAACAGCTTGAGTTGCTTCAATTGTCTCCAGACAGTCATGGTGCACTGGTTCTCCTGTGTTTCCACTGAGGAAAGAGGCTGGGTTGACAATGTTAGTGACTACAATTTCCACATCATCCTGTTCTACCATTATGGCCTGGTATTTCAAAAATCTCTGTGGGGAGAGCCAATGCCCACCTTTTGCTTCTAGTACTGCAGATACCGTATGGGACACCAATACGGTCATTTTATGACCCAGGGTGAATTTCCGAGCTTCCTGGTTGTTTAATACTACAGCTGCAACTGCTCGCAAACACCCAGGCCATCCCTTTGCAGTTACATCCAGTTGCTTGGAAAAGTAAGCAATTGATAGGTGATATGGGCCCAATTCTCGTGCCAGTATTCCTAGGGCAATCCCCTGTTTCTCGTGAGAAAAGAGAAAGAACGGCTTGCTGACATCAGCAATCCATAGTTATATATCCATAACCAGCACCACCCCGTCATCCCCAGGAAAGTTCATAATTCCTTCACTGTTTGTGGCCTTGGAGTCTGGCATATTGCCTCCTTTTGGGCCTGTCCCAGGGTCCTCTGTCCAGCACTGATTTCGTAGCTCAAATAAATCACCTTCCGTTTCATTACTTGGGCCTTCTTCTTGGATACCCAGTATCCCTGGCGTCCCAAAAAATTTAGCAGACTCACCGTCCAGGACATACAAGTGTCCTGTGTCTTGGTGGCAATCAAAATATCATCTACATGCTGCAACAGTTTCCCTTCCTCAGGCAGAGCTTCCCAAGACTCAAGATCTCTTGCAAGTTGATTACCAAATATGGTAGGGCTATTTTTAAAACCTTGTGGCAACACGTTCCAGGTAAGCTGAGTTTTACATCCACTTCTGGGATTCTCCCATTCAAATGCGAATATTTTCTGGCTGTCTTCATGGAGAGGGAGGCAAAAGAAGGCATCCTTCAAATCTAAAACAGTAAACCAAGTTAGTTCGGGTGTCAATACAGTCAGCAAAGTGTATGGATTTGCCACTACCGGGTAGAGATCTTCAGTTATTTTATTTATGGCCCGTAAGTCCTGGACCACCCTATATGACCCGTTGGGTTTACGGACAGGTAATATAGGTGTATTGAAATCAGATTCACATTCTTTTAATAACCCCAATTGTAAACATTTTTCAATTACCGGCTGAATTCCTTCCCTGTCCTCCTTTCTCAGGGGATACTGCTTGATCCTTACCGGTTGTCGTCCCTCCTTAAGTTTGACCTCAATGGGTGAGGCGTTTTTTCCTCTTTCAGGCACATCGGTGGCCCATACCCCAGGATATACTTGGTTCATGACTTCTTCACTGATTTCCTCTCCTGTGTGTACACTTGCTAGAGACAAACTCATTAATTGTATATATTGTTGATCATTCACCTCCAGAGTAATTTCCCCTTTCTCAAATTTAATTGTTGCACCCAATTGTTCTAATAAATCTCTCCCCAAAAGTGCTTTCAGAGAGTTAGGCATATACAGGAATCTGTGAATGCCCCATTGTTTTCTGAGTTTATATCTCAAAGGTTCACAAAAATATGCCTTTTCACTTTGGCCAGTTGCACCTTTCACCATAATATAGTCGTCACCTAGAGGCATCAAAGCTTGATTTAATACCGAGTATGTTGCCCCTGTGTCCACTAAAAGCTCTACCCTCTTTTATTCTTTCCCTAGCTGCAGTATAACCAGTGGATCCACTAGGGTAGATCCCCCAGGTACCCGTCAATTCTTTACATATGCCACTAAATGCCCCTTCTGATTGCCTCACCCTTTTTCCCTATTTCTCCGCTTTTCTGGGCATTCATTTTTCCAGTGTCTGAACTTTTTACACAGCGCACATTGATATCTGCCCAGTTGAGGTGGCCCCCTTCTGGGTCTTCTCTCTTCTTCTTTCACAACTGACATCACTCCCCTTTGTCCCTGTTTATATTCTTCCTCTCTATTACTAAACACCCTCCATGCTTCATCCAGTAGTACTTCCAGATTTCTACTTTCAGTAGGGCGCAGCTTTTGAAGCTTGTGTCTAATGTCTCCAGTTGATTGTCCTAAAATTAGGGAAACTAGTTGTTGTATTCCTACTTCTGATCCAGGATCTAAAGGGGTACTGCGGCGCATTGCATCCCATAACCGATCCAAGAATTCTGATGGGGATTCAGAGGGGCCCTGTTTAATGGCATATAATACTGACCGATTTATAGTTTTAGGTATGGCCCTTTCCATACCTTTCGAGACCCATTCTTGATATGCTTTTAGTCTCTCCAAATGAGTGGACCAGTTCGGGTCCCATTTCGGGTCTCCAAGGGGAAAATATTCCCTATCATCTTCTCCCACAGCCTTATAATGGGCTTCAGCCATATCTCCTGCGGTTTTCAAAATTAATTGCTTCTCCGTCTCAGTCACATATTCTAATAATAATTGAATATCATTCCAGTAAGGGTTATGCTGCTTTAAGATGAACTGAAAGTGTTTAGTGACACCTACAGGGTCTTTCCTGTAATCCCTTGCAACCCTCTTCCAGGTTTCCAAATCTGTAGTGGAAAAGGGAGCTTTAATCAGCATTGTTCTCCCTTCGGATCCCACTGCCTCACGTAGAGGGGCTTGTATTACTTGCAAGGCAGATTTCTGTCTAGTATGTGCAGCCACGGGACTATCCGGGGATGAAGCTGGAGGGGGAAATTTTTCTGAATCTATGTCTAGATCCTTTGTCCGAGGGGGAGGTTTAAATACATCAACTGCCTCGTCTTGGTCAGATGTTTGATGTACTTTATCCGTTCTGGTACATCTCTGACCGATGCTGCATGATGAACAACAGTGTTTTAATTTTCCTTTGGGATCCTTATTTCTTTCTCATTCTAGGGCGAGTACCATAGGGTCTTGGGGTGGTTTAATTCCACAATCTTTCTGCCACTCTGGGTGATTTTGGAGGGTGAAAAACATATCCGCATACGACACTTCATCCCACTTTCCCTCCCTCCTTAAGAATAGCATTAATTGCAAAATGGTGTTATAATGTATTGTCCCATTTAAGGGCCATTTTGCTTCTTGTTCCAACTTATATAGGGGCCACCACTGATTGCAGTACTTTATGAGAGTCTGCTTTCTCTCAGTGCCTCCTTTCCCAACAATGTCTGTCCAATGTGTTAATATACATCCAAGAGGGCTTTCTACCGAGATTTCTCTACTCTGGCCACCCCCCATTGCCCAGTAGTCCCTTCTCTCTATGGCCAAAGTTCTGAGACGTGGTTTTATGGCCTTTTCCCAGTCTTCTTCCCAAACATCTCGCCTTTCCGGGACCTGTCCCTTTTTTCCACGCACTATCTTAATTATTTCTGATTCTCGTTGAGCTTCAGCCCAATTATAAAATCGGGAAATTTGGGGAAGGCACACAGGACACTTATCCCTTCGTCTACAAGCAATGCTATACCACCTCTTTCCACAAGCAGTACACCTCAATAATACCCACGAAGAATGGAAACCGTCCCGTGCTCCCTTATTAATCCCACACACCAAACATGGAATAATCTCTATATACTCATTAATGAGGGGGTTTAAATGCTCCAGTAAACCTGGGAAAGATTCAGGGATCGGTTGTTCCCAATCTAAAGCTACTATATTTCCACTTGAAGTTGAATATACCCCTCTTAAGTAAATTCATCTTGCTCCCCACCGTCTCCAGCCTCCCACATCACCCAAGGATGCCCAAGGTTCAAGTCCAAACCACCGGAGGAGGGATTGTTCCGCCACTTCAAACCTTGGCTAAATTCACTTATACACACAAAATACAGTCGCTTCGTTCGTCTCTGGCCGAGCCCCTCATGGGGTTATGGAACTGTGGATCAGAACTCCACACTCGCTTCACGGCTATGCTGCATCTCAAACACACACACACAAATTTTAACACAATATGCCCGGGCACTTACAAATACTAATTACAAAAAGAGCTCCAATTACTGCCACTTAGATAGTTACAAGAACTACCCCAGTCCAAATAGTCATAACCCCCCTTCCAGTTTTAATATTGGGTTACCCACAACTTGAGATTTGCCTGGTCAGCAAATCTCCCTTTTACCATCCAGGGTACCCTGCCTCCATATAGGGACTGTGCTGTACACCAGACGTCTCTGCATGATCTACCAGCAGCCCTGACCACGTGTGGGCGTCCCCTATGACATACTGGCCCCTTCCCCTGTAAACATAAACATATCGTTGGTCTGCAGCCATATTTCAAGAGGTTGTTGTCTACTCCCGCAATGAGCGGCTGGGAGAGGAGGCTCCTCCGAGAAGATGCTCGGGGCACGCTCAGGGGCGCCCACTCCGCAGTCGATCTCGCAGTTGAGCAGAGATCCTCCTGCTTGGCTCGCCAAATGACGCACAGAAGACAAACTCCACAACTCGTCTAGTTGTAAAGTAGGTATGTTTATTCAGCTCTGGGCAGCACAGGGGTTCGCCCCTCCACAAATGTGCTGTAGTGGGTCTGGCTGAGCTGCTTTTCCCCATCCAGCCCTCATGCTGCAGTACTGGGAGCTGGAGGGTGTTGATAACACACCCGTGTTATGACTGCCAGTGCTCACACGGCACCAGAGGCTGGGGGGGCAGGCTGTGGGAGGGGATACAGCCAACCTGAGCTGACCAGTGGGATATTCCATACCATATGACGTCAGCTCAACTATAAAGGAAGAGGGCAGGAGAAGGATGGGGGAGCATTCGGCTTGTCCTCCAAGCAACGGTGTTCTGGAGCCCTGCTTCCTGAACTCGGCCTGACATCACCTGCAGATGGGAAGTAGAGAATAGCATCTTTATCTATCATAACCCACAGCTCTTTTCATCTTATTCTCTCCCTGTGTGCCGTGCTGACAGAGGCTGCAGGGAGTGATAGAACGGCTTGGTGTCAACCCACCACAAATATGTAGTAAGAAAAGCTATGGCTTTAATTAAAATGAATTCTTATCAACAATCACTATCAGATATGCATAGGCAACAACAATCAATCTCTTGCAATCAGTCTTATTCTCAGCTAATTGCCATATAGCTCTCAATTGAAAAAAATAATCAGATTCACAAGAACATGGATGTAACAGAATGTCAGCTAATAAACATCTAGGGAAATGGAGAAAAGATCCAGTGGAGAAGTTCTGTAAATTGTTATGGACACTACAAGTTGTAGCAGTAATTCCATTAAAGTCAGTGGGACAAGAATAGAGCATTATCTGTATAAAAACAGACGCGTGTACTGAGCGTCCCACTTTTGTTAATGCTCAACAGTGATGTTTAACAGCAAAGTGGTTCTGAGTGCTATGTTTCTGTCAGGTCTTTGGACAGCTTCTGGTGGTATGTCTCTACCTACCCTTCCAAAATATATCCATTTTACATTAGTTCTGTTTAATTCTTTTCTCCATTGATTACAGTCTCACTGACTCATGCTAAAGAAGTGGAGTGCTTTGCAATCAAAATATAGAACCTTAGAAAGGTCAAAATTAGTTTAGCATATTACAATAATTTCCAAGATTGCATTTAAACTCTAAATGCTGATGTTCAGTAACAAAAAAAAAAAAAATAAAAAAAATTATAATACTAAATCTAAAATGCACAACAGGATTCTACTCTCTTGATAAGAGGCCACAAAAGTTTAGTAAATGATCCCGTAATTACAGAGTAAAATGTAGTACAAAGTTTTATGTAAGAGAACATTGAACTGGGAAAGTCAGTCATTTAAAACTAAAGAAATAAAGTCAAAATTATGTTCCAGCATGGCCTTGGGGAAACTTGCTCTAATTGACCTTTCTCTGAGCAGGGGTGTTGAACTATTTGATCTCCAGAGGTCTTTTCCAACTTCAGCCATTCTGAGATTTTATGATTCCTTCAAATATACGCCCTATGCACAGGCATTATATATTCAGACATAATTACAAGATCTCACACTATTATTTTCAACAAGAACCCTGTCCTGTTCAGAAACTGATCTAAAGTTCACTGAAGGCCACACGAGTTTTTACAACGGACTTCAATATGCTTTAGATAATAGTACAGTTCATATGGTGGATAGTATCTCTTGAAGGATGGAAAAAGACTGACTTTTACTTTGAAATAATAATAATCACAGCAGCACAGAGCAAGAAAGCAAGGAGTACAATTGCTGTCAATGCAAATGTTATTTATCAATGGATAGAACATTAAACAAACATTAGTTAACCAATACTTTAGATATTCACTTTTATTCACTGCTCAATGAGCAAAGCCCTGCATATTTGTCTGTATTCAATACATGACATAATCTGATTTGCCTATTTTGAATCAGGGCTTGCTCTGAATTACTTTGGTATCAATTTAAAGTAATTTCTTTATCTTCAACTGAACCATTCCAAATTTATGTTCGTCTGAATGTAACAGAACTGAGCCCATGGTCAGAAAGGAATCAGTCAGGCTCTTATCTCTGTCATCACGGTTGAGTGCATAGTAAACATGGAAGTTAGCCCCACATAGATAATTTATTCTGAAAGTTAGTCCTGCATAGAGATTTATTCAAAGTTTGCAGTGCTTTAAGCTGCCAACATAGCATTCAGTGCTGGAAAAGCTTTATGATAATTGACTGAAATTACCTCTGTGGAAATATTGAAAATAAAGTATTTCTTTTTCGATAGCTACTTAATTTTTATTTTGCCTTTTGATTATTTTGCTTACATGACAGTTCTTTCTCTTCCCCCTTACCTGATACAACATCTGTTAAGTCTTTTGAGATCCAACTCTCCATCCAGTAAGTGGTATTTAATGAAATTATACCTTTCCATCAGTTTGTGTTTCTATAAAACACCTAGTTTAAACAATAATCATTAAAAAAACATATTTAAAAATGGGGACTAATTGCTTTACTTCAGGAAACTGGGGAGCTATTACTGAGTCTTGAAAAAGCATTCTTTATTGAAGAAAGCAGAGTATATTTTCTGGATTTGAATCCAAGTAATTTGCTTTTATCTTTGGGGCTTGTAGACATTTTGTGGAAAGTCTGAAAGAACTTGTCAAAGAGTTGACAGAAGAAAGCATCTTAGTTTGCATTGCACTGATCTCCTGCTGTTTCCTATTATTTACTAATTCAGTTTCCTAACTCAGTTTGTCTCAGCTCAGGTATTGAGTTTATGGCAGACACACTGTTAATCTGCCCTGTAACTTTACAGTCAAAAGCAATGGACCCTCAAACCCTGCTTGTCGTCTCTGGCAGGTATGCAGAACAGATCTGTAATAACAGGAGTAGCTACTCCTGAGTGCTACTTCCAGAAAAAGCTGGTGTTTTCTGAGTTTATCAACCAAGTTAATTGACCATTACAAAGCTTCCAGGAATATACCAAGTGCTACACAGTGACACCAAAGCGTATTAAAGCCTTGACTGATGCAACTTTTTAAACTGCAGTACTGTGGTGAAGCTATGCATCTTTTGCTAGAGAATCAAGGCTTTTTTCTTGGGAAAGAATGTAAGTTTTTGTTTTCAGGATATCATGAATCTAGAAGTAATGAAAGTTTTAAAGCTAATGGCCTTTTGCCTATAGGGAGGATATTTTGCTTTTGTCTTGTATAAACAACGTGTACATGCCAGTATATTGTATAACTGAAAATTTCTGACCAGAAGTATCAATGCTCACTAGTTTATCTTAGTTTTGGGCACAGTGAGAAAGACGCTGAAATGGAACTCCCTGAGTAACAATAAACTAAAATTGTACCGCATTTTATTTTGATGACACGTTGTATTATTTCAGTTGCCTTTTCACCTTCTCTTCCTAGTGGAACTATTGCCTTTGGAAGACTGAGTCATATAATGCAAAGCAAGAAACATGGGAACTCAGCCAGAAGATAGTTCAGAGTTCAAACAAACAAACAAACAAACAAACAAACTAACAAAGAATTGCATTTTTCATAACTTCTAAACAGTAAACTATTTCTAGCATTAAACAGTGTAAAGTGAACTTAACCTTGAACATGTTGTAAATTAAAAAAAACCCAAAAGGTAACAAAATTGGAAAATGCATTCATATTCTCTTCTAAATAACTAGGTTCATAGATCCACTGTAGTGAATATTTTAGCCTGCTATTAAAACTGAGTATAAAACCAGACCTGTTAGCCCAGGAGCTGCAGGAACCTGGTAGCTCATCTTTTGATTTTTGCCCCTAAATGAAGTAATTTCTATTATCAGGATAATTTAAGTCCAGTTTCTTAAATTAGGAACTGTGTTGTCTACAAATGGAAAAAATTGTGATTTGGTTTCAAAGTAGACTAGTGATGGTCTGTATAATGCCACTGTTTTTATATGTGGGATACTTGCCCTGTGCCTCATTTTGCATCATCATGTCACAATGATACTTTTGCATAGTGTTTCCATTGCTAAGAAGAAATATGAGTGGAAATGGCTAGGTACTGATCTTTGGCATCTTTCAGCCTTTCCAGCGCCTTCCAGATGGATTCAAAAAGATCAAAAGGTGACCAGAAAAGACTTGAAAGTTCTCACATATGTAGAAATAAATCATCTTTATGCTGCATCATCTTTATGCTGCATCATCTTTACGTGTTTTCAATGGGATTGCAGCACACTCATCTGGTAGAAGATTTCAGCTATAGCTATCAAAGGCAAATAATAAAACACATATCCTTATTTTTGATTTTTTTGTTAGTTTGGTCCTTCCCAACCACTGTGACAGATCTCACCGATCAGGCACAAGTCCGATAAAAAAGGGTGCAAGTCTGAGCTAACAAGCAAATCCTGATCAATGTTTATACCAAGGGAAAGAGATGAGAAGTAGCAGTCTTGAGTTAGAAAAGAAAGGGGGAAAGCAAGACATTGGAGACAATTAGATGTAGTATAATACTACTAGTAGTATAATACTACTCTTCTCCAACCAACCAGTCACTGTGATGGCTAATGTTAGCTAGTCATGGGTTTAAACAAGCGTTGGTCAGAATTTGATGTACATGATCAGTAGTGCAGAAAATGTTATTCTGCCATGTCACCTCTTTCTTACTAACAGTCAAATTTGGATGCAGGAAAAACTGGCAGATTATTGGCTTATATCCAGACATGTTTTTCTGGTGATCCAGTCTGCTTGAAATGCTCTTTTTCTTCCATATTATGTTGTATGGATAAGGTCAGGACATGTTTTTCCTATAGCAGGCACACGCCTCTCAACTGTAAATGGGAACATCTCAGCAAGTACAAGTGGGACACAAGGATCATAGCCTGCCACTGCACAGGACTGCCATGGCCTATTCTTTCTGCTCCACCACTTTTGCCTGTTGGAAATACGACAGTCCTAGCAATCTAGATCTCCCTGTGAAGGATTTCCATTAGGTCTAGTTCATTTTTGTTTGTCTGTGGTAGTGCTGACTTTCCTGAAAGAATGATAGCAGTCATTAGTTATCTACTTATCCATGCTCTCTAGGCATTCCTGAAACTGGCTAAACTAGTAATTATATGTGTTGGGCTACTGCCCAGAACCTGAAATTCTTTTATTTTCTCCTCTTCTAAGAAACTCCAGCAACTCAATGTCTTCTTTTTTAAAAATGTGTGGGAATATAGGAAATCCTTATCTTTAGTAACATTAAATCATGTATCAGGATGCCTCCAGCTACTGTGTTATCTAGAATTTTTTTCTTATGTATGGCCAGATAGGAAGGCAGAATATAGCAAAAAAAACCCCAACCCAACCTTATTTGTCAATACAGTCATTCAGGGTTCATGTGTTTTTTTCATTCTTCTTATTCTACAGGGAACATTGTTAATCAAGTAAAAGTGGGAGACCAGCTAAATGTTATGTTTATTTCTCATTCCTCCATCCCATACTATGCTTAATGATTTCCTTTTGCAAGGAAAGTAAAACAAAATTGAATGTTTCCAACATGCTAAGCTCAACACTTTTAAAAGACAGCAGACAAGGAAAAAATAAAAAGAATAAAAGCTATGCTTCAAATGAAGTATTTATCTATATTTACTTGTTCAATTGCTGAGGCATGTTCACTATCGCCTGCAACAGTCACCACCCACCAGTTGTATAATATGGTAAGCACATCCGAACTACTTGAGACCATTTTTGATTCTTTCACTGCATGTCACAGGAAGACATTAAAAGTCATTCCATTATCATCACTTTGATTTCCAAATTTTCAAAGTAGTTAGCAGTAACTAACGGTGATTGAATTTCATACACACACATATATATACACATATATTATATATGAAATATACTTCTGATTAAGTATTCAGAAGAAATTTAAGGCAGAATATTTAACTTTTCTTTTCTCTTTGGGGGCAAAATATAATCCCAATATTCCACAAAGACAAAACTCACAAACTTAGTCAGGATTGTTCCTGCTAGAACAAGAACCTGCTAGAGGAAGAACAGTTTTCCAATCAATAAATGGTTGTAGGTTTGTGACATGGAAGTGGTGGCATGAATATTTAGAGTGTTTTTGCTGAAGAATCCAAGGCAATATATACATCAGCAAAGATAATCCCATCTTGAATCTAAAATCTGAGAACTGATAATGATCATAGAGAATACTTTGCTGTCATCTTTCATGTGGCAGGCTCTGAATTATAGAATAATTCAAGTTGGAAGGGACTTCTAGAGGTCACCTGGTCCAGCTCCTGCTGCTGCTCCAAAAGCAGGGACAACATGCGTCAATTTGCTCAGGGCCATGTCATGTTGAGTTTTGAGTATCTCCAAGGGTGGAGATCATGAAATATTTCTCGACAAGCTGTTCCAGTGTTTGATCATCCTCACTGTGAATTTTTTTTGTTCCTAACATCTAAACATAATTTCCCATGTTTCAGTTAGTGTTTCTTGTCTCTCTTTCTTTCAGCAACAAAGACAACATTTCAAATGCAAGTCAGACTTTTTTTCATGTCAGTTCCTTCAAAGGTTAGCCTGCTCCTACTTATTCTAGGGGAAATGTTTAAAACTGGAGATATTTGGAATTCCCAAAGCTACCAAAGAAAATTTTCAAGAAAAACAGGAAACAAGAATGCTATTAAATCTAGCTTTGAAAATTCAGAAATGAAATATACATTTCCTGTGACAAAATAGGTTTGAAGAGTATTTCATTGTCTGGACATAAAGACAAAAATATTCTAATTGCTGAAGCTTTCATAACAAATCCCCATGTATGACAGATGATAGTTCAAAACCAAACTGCATCAGGTATATGGCTTTGTTTTTTACCACAGTCAGCTGATTAATCAGCTTCATCTGTTACAAAACAACTATCAGCTAAGAGGAAGGTCAATGAAGATGTTTAACAGCCATTTTGGTTTGTCCAAGCAAATTGAGGGTCAGCTTGCCTTTTTTTCGTTCGTTTGGGTTTTTTTGTTGTTGGTTTGTGTGTGTGGTATTTTTGTTTGTTTGTTTGTGTTTCTTTGGTTTGGTTTTGGTTTTTTTTTAAGTAAAGCAAATTACAATTATTTTTGTTTTTCCAGTAGTGAAAACTGACAGCAAATATAATTTGTTTCTTCTATGTCTTATTAAAATATGGCTTTGATCCTGGTGACTCAACTGGTATATGAGTTTACAAGTACACAAGGGCAAATGGACCATCTAAGCTTACAGATACTGCAAAAAAGTTATATATTCACGTCTGGGCAAAAATAATTATATCCTTTTCAGATTAGTAATTTATTCAAGTTCATTCAAGAGCTTTAATAATGAAAATGTTTTAGTGTCATGAATATATTTACCCATGCTTTAACAAAAGAAAAACAAATGAGTTATCCTTTTCCAAACTCAGTGTTCATAGTTGCAAAATTAAAAATTGCAGTGCCTGACCTTCAGTCTCATATGCTTGGCAGAAATAAAAATTTAAGCTGGCTTTTCTAATAACCATGCATAGCCTTAATTTTCTGTTAGGTTTCTGTGTTGTAACCCTGAGATGGCTGGAGACAGTAAAACTAAGAATCTGTGTAAATAGATCCACTGTGTTAATAATTTCTTTCAAGAAATGAATGCCTTTGGCAGAGTACTTTGCAGGTTGAGAACACTGCTTACCAAATCTATCTACCATAGGACCTAAGGGTGAAAGAATGACTGTCTGCACATTATCCATATAACAGGAGGCTACATGCTGAGAATAAAAGCAGAGTTCCTGATAAACAAGGAGAACTATGAACAGGTATTTTTGAGAGGGGCACAAGATTAATCTCATTCTTACTGGTGCATGCTGAGAAGCCTTCTTTTGCAAAATGAGAAGCTGAGCTGGAAATATATAAATCATAAACCAAAAGGTCCTATACTGCCTGCTGATTTTTTTAGTGAATTGCCACCTGCTTTGAGTGTCATAGTGAATATAGGTGGATATAAATGATGTATGTGCCGTAACAGAAGCCAAAAATGCTAAACTGGTCAATGGGATGTCCACAAAATGAGAATGACCACCCAAAGCTACTTCATCTTCTAAACATGTTTGGAAATACCTGCCCCAAACAGTGTCCATTAACAGGTTGTCTAGTCTAGCTTCAAATATACTAAGCATAACCTCATGATGTTTTTTGGAATATTTCCTATGGCTCTGCATGCTGAAGATTGGTCTGTTCAACCATCTTAGATATTTGCCTTGGTCCGTAGGGTTTTCCCAGGTTAAAAAAAGAAAGCTAAAGGAAAAAAGAAAGCTATATCAAAACACCAATCAGAGATACAGTCACTGGTGCAAGTTATAGCAGAGTTCTTGTCTAGGTTTCATCTTGTATGTTGCCTTCCTGGCAAGCTGTGAGAGTGGAGTAGGAACTAGATATTCTACAAAGCCAGGTTCACTTTATTTCTTGTCTTCTTTCCCTTCTTGTGTGGAAGCAACTCATCTGGGACTAGGCTTTCAAGCAGAATTCACTTGATTAAAAAAATTGCCTGAACTCCCCAATGCACCTTCCTGGAAAGGGTAAGAAATAAAACGCACTGATTTTTCTCTGTTTAGCCCGTAGTACAACTACCTAAGAAAACAAAGAAAAGAAAGATTTCCAAGTGAAAATTTCCCTCCCACAGACTGAAGATCAGACTTTGGATACAGATGGGAATTAGTCAGTTTTTTGACCTGAGCTTTTAGTCTAAAGTTTGAGGTTTAAAATTCAAAATTCTCAGAAAAACACTGCAGATCAGGGAATTGGTGAGCCTATTTCTTCCTGTCTGCTAGGAATTAAAAAGCTGTCAGCACCCTTATAATGTATAGAATTTCCTTCCTGCATGTGATGAACATGTTTCATACTGCTTTCAGTCTACTAGCAGGCCAAAATACTACTACGGTAAACCCAGAGACCTTAACACAAGAGAAAAACAGATTCCTGCTGAGACACTTGGATTTAAGAAAAACCTAGTATGTGCTAGCCAAGTGCAACTAACTAGTCCTGTAAAGACCAGAGAAATCCATTTCAGCTTCTGCAAGTTCTCTTTAATACTGCAGACTCCCATTGTATGTGTCAGACTCCAAACCGTAAATTGATAGAAGGTTTTGTCTACCAGGGTATCTTCATCCATGTAGAAGTAAAAAGTGATACATGGCTAACAAGAGAAGACTGTGAGTCCCTGGTGATCATTCATTCATGCGAAAGCACCACTGGATGAAGTAACTGACAGCTCTGTGGAAGAGACATCCTGGCCAAGGGTACCAGTAACTAATCAATCAGTCATTGGCAAAAGCAGAACAGGGGGTTGTTTGTCAAGAGAAGCTGGAATTTGTTTTTTCAAGGGCTTAAGGATGCTTGTTTTAGACAGGAAAAAATGACAGAAAAGGAACAAGATGTGGGAGAAAAAACCCCACCAAAGTAAGACTTGGAGGATTTTTTTACCAGTCCTTTAAAAATGCACCACAGGAAGCAAATAAACCCCACCCTAAACTGCTGAGTAAGGTAGAAAACTGAAACAGAGAAAGGCATAGAGGCATTTTGCTTTTCTATCTCATCTACTGTGAGTTATTTTCCAGGTTCACAGCTCAGATTCAGAAGATGAGGTCTCTGTTCCACAGGGCCCTCTGGATTGAGCCTGAAGAGATGATGCCATTGGCAGCAATTGTCAGCTGTTGCCAAGGCTTCAGCTTTATAGCACATGCATCCCCATTGCCCCAGTTGCCTTCTCTACCCTTTTCCAAAGCCCACGCTAGCAGCACTCATACTTTCTCTACTAGCATAAAAGTTTATAGTGGCTTTTCAGGGCACTCAAAATAGTGGAAAACGCTAGAAAAATCTATATGATAAGTCTATACCTTTCTTCCTGAAATGGTGAGTCTCTTTATTCAGCTGCAACAGCTCAGTGGCAGTAGTGTGTGTGGTACCAAAGCCATCAAAAGGCATCAACAGATAGGAATGAATCATTTCCTTGCTCCTTCTCTGGCATATCCATGCCTACATATTAAAGTGTCAGAATTTACTGTCTTGTGGGAAAATAAGAACCTGGAGGTTTTAGAATTCTCCCATAATCCATCCAACTGGAACAATGCTCATCATTATTGTCTCTGCATTGGCTTCTTCCATTACTTTAGAATCAATCTGTTCTCATTTGTGTCCTTTTCAGAAATATGAAAATGGAGTAAAAAAATTAACATATCAGTGACAAACTCCTTCTCAGCCGACACCACCATGAAAAAGGATTTAGCTGAGTAAACCTCAACTTCTTTCTGGATTCACAGCACAGTTGCAGATTTAATGTAAGTTGTTTCAAAACCTGACACTGTGTCAATAAATATGCACCAGGTATAATACACCTATATTGCATTTATAATATGAGCTACTTTCTTTAGCTATTAAGTATGAACCACATCTCGGTGAAGTTAATACAGCCTAAAATTCAAATAATCCACTTAATTGTTAATGGATGTTTAAAAAAAGATCCACTTGGATTAAGATACTTCTTAGAGCCCCACAGAAAGTCCAAAGAGTATCTGGACTGGTAATGGGAGACAATAACTCCCTTCTGGAGTAGTGGTTCAAATCCATCCCAGACTGGTAGTACCGTGAAATTGTTATCCTCTGGAAGTTATCTGATCCATTTATTCCCCACAGACAAGTGTGCCCATTAGATATATGCAACAGCTGGCACAAATCGACTTCTTGCTGGCATTCACAAGAGCGAGGCAGGGGAAAGTGTGTGGTTGGAATTTAAATGATTCCTCCCTCGAGGTGGTCTGGCCAGCATGGGTAGAGGCACTTTAATTGGAAAGGGAAACTTGAACTTTTTACTTAATAGGTGAATAAATGGAAGGCTTCAGTCTGCAGGGCAGTCAGATTGGTAGCTTTCACAAACACTCAAATCAAATACCACATCTGAGTCGAAGAAATTAAGATGTAAATATCCATCAGCCAGTGCCAAGACCAGTGAAATCACAAAGCAGATTTGCACTATTTTGGTTCTATGCCTCAAAATATAACAATACATCAAGATCTTGTGGCCTATAAAGATGATTTGTCATGTTTTAAAAAAGGTACAAGGGACATCAAATCTTTACCCTGTGCTCTGCCAACAAAAGGGGGGAAAAAAAAGACATTTTAAAAAAGGCTTCTGTAAAAACATATTTATGCAGAGAGGGATTAATTGGACATTGCTATCAACAGAAATGTCTCTCTGCTGAACATGAGTATTTTTATGAGAATTCTAAGCAGCCCACTCCTGTATCTGCTATGTTTACTTACTCATGAATCATGTCAGTAAGGCAATTTATAGGTCTCTCAGAGTGACTGGACAAGTCATTGAAAACAAACCTGGACATCCCCTACGTTCATCCCAAACTATTTCTAAATGTAATAGTTGAGACACATTTATACCAGCATAATCTAAACATCCGTTGAAGCTCCTGAGCTTGCAAGAAAATGACGCTATTGCTTTCTGGGCTGGCTGTCCATTTCAGAAGCTCTGATTCCAGCAGCGTCAGCCACTAGCACCAGGCTTCACTGTCATCCATGGCAGAGGACGAGCTGCTAGTCACAGACAGCTGTTGTAGACTAATGTATGTAGCCTATATTCCTGTTGGTCAATATGTGAAGCACCAGCTGCAAGGAAACATAAATTGTACAGTTGATTTGGTTTTGCATATCAAATATGTGCAGCATATTATTCACAGATTCCGTTAATTAATCCTGATGAAATCATAATGAAAAGAACATTAACACTAATAGATTTGAATGAGATGAAATTTCAGACCTTCCTGACATTCTCATTTGTGGTACATACCAAAATGAAAAACAACCAACCAGCTTCCCCCTTACAATACAAGCATTAGCTTCCCCAAAGGTAAAACAGAAGGTCAGCTAAAAAGTCTCATTTTCTACAATGAACAGTAATGCTTTAAATGACATAGAACAGCATGCAAGCACTGTTTTCATAAAGCTATTCTGCTAGTGACTACTGATAGCCACCCTTTGGCATGTGATTCCTTTCCCAAGCAGCTTTCCAATTCAGGTTTCCATAGACTGTGGTTTGACTGATTAGCTACAAAAATTCACACGTGTACATTATGAAGTTTCATTATCCATTTCTTTAACTAATAGTATTTACTTATTAACCTTACAGGATAAGTTCTGTGGCTGCACTGCACCCAAATGGCAATATTTGCACCTGTTGACTAATGAGGGTTCGCCACAGAGACATCACAGGGTTGCTCAAAGTTACGTCTTTTTTTGAAGGCTCAGGAGAAGGCAACTTTTGACAGTAAGCAGTTGCACCTCTGTGACAGTCCCCCGGCAGCAGTGTGAACTAGCCCCTTTCCTGGGCTTATCCTAGGCTGGTCACTGACTGCCACAGAAGGCCCCTGGCAGGTCACCACAGGACCCTACTCGCAAGGCATGTGCTGATGATGACAAACACCAGAATTATACAAATAGAAATCATAATCCAAGGCAGAATCAAGCCCACAAGACGTATCTTCCAGCTAAGGAAACTATTGCATAACTTCTCACCCAAACTCTAGTAGCTTTTGTAATCAATCAATCAATCAATCATTTCCCTCAGAGTGGTAGATACTTCTAAAGTTACCCTTTTATCCTTTGTCTCTCAAACAATATCATGTATTTCTATTTGAAATGCAACTGACAAAATCAAACTGTACCTCAAGGTTTCCATATCTGCAGTTCTGATGCTGTAACACCTCCAGTTGACTAGGTAAACTGATGATCACATCAGAACAAATTTTCAGTATAAAATGTAAAATATTCAGTTTCATTATGCACAGGTAACACACTGCTTATTCTGGGAAGTTCTGCAGTCTTCTCGGGGAAAAAAAAAAAAAAAAAAGAAAAGCAACAAAGAAACCTTGGAATAAAATATCCACCTTTGACTACACTAGAAGACAGTCCCCAGTGGTCATTTAAAATGGCTATGAAAAGTTCTCTACTTTACACTTTCCTAAAGTATGCATGAACAGGAGACTTGTATCACAGTTTATCATTCATTTTCTTGTATATTTGTACTCATATCTTGTGAAGGCCTAAAAATGAGTATGTATGATGCCCGAGTTATTTCCGTCTGTCACCAGCACTAAAGACTGCTGCATTTTAAATCACTTCAGCATACTGCTTTCACAGTGACTCAGCCCTGACAGGGGCGTCCACCCTGAGGGTGAGAAAATGATTCAGTATTCATTAGTCTACCTTAATGCAGTCTCTCCTCAGGGGGAGAATAGCCAATCATGTACCTTATCTGTGGCTGTTTCCATGATTTATCCACTGAGGACTGACCTACAATCAAGAACTTTACTTTAAACCTTCTGACAGCCAGTTAGCTGCCAGTCTGGAGATAAAGCTGAGCTAAAGGCACTCATGCTAATTTCAGACTTCACCTTTCTTTCATTCTGAGAGCTGTCTGTAAAGTAATTGAACAAAATAAGTCAAATATGCTGCTTAAATTTTTTTTATTATTTTTTTTCCCCATAAATAAGAAACATCCTGTTTTCTGAAGTGATCTTCTTTGGGTTTTTTGGGATATATATACATATTTAGGAAATAATGAAAGAATGACACTGCTCTTAGTATATCATTTCAGAGATGTGTGACCCAACCCTGTGCAGGATTTCAGGATGATGTTCTAATGTAGAATTAAAGCATTAAACACCTGGAGCCTTATGGGTCAAAACTGAACTTTTTCATTTGTGAAGGTGAGGAAACAAACTCTGCTTAACTAAAGAACAGAGAGAGAAATGAGTCTGATTTCATCACACTCTTTTCAAATAAACCTGAAGTGAAAACATTTTGAAGCTTCCTGCATCAAAAAACAATCTAAAATGCTTTCCAAGGGTGGTTGATTTGATAAGAAGACATGAAGAGGGGGGATAGAGTGACAGACCTGTCAGTCTACCTATATAAAGAAGTCCTTCTGTTCTCTGTGCTGATATTTTCTTGTCAAACTTCTCTTGTGTTTGTGGGGGGAAGGAGAGAAGAGAGAAGGCAATAAGCTGGTTTTTATATTTTGCTTTGCTTCCAAGGCACTCCCAAATATGATCTTTTCTTTCAGCCTGCAATACGCTGTAATTTCTGAAATAATATTCGTAACAAACATTCTGAATCTCAGAGATTTTCCCTTGTACCTTCACAGAGCCTTTAATTCAGTCAATAGGAGACAGTTTTGGTTTAGAGAAGGTAGGACCGAATGCCTCAGTCTACAGTGAGGGGGAAATGAGAAAGATGAGCCTAGAAGGATAATTTTAAAAGTGTGCCTTGGTGTTATGTAAATCTAAATTCAGAGAGAGGAAAAAATATATTTTTTCTTGCCTAAAAGTGAAATTATTGGACTGCCAAGGAAGGTAGATAGATTTAGAAGATACAGGTGCTTTCAAACACCTAGTCAATTTATAGATAGCAGTTTTCCATATAATCCCATGATTGAGAAATGAATGAATCTGACAGCCAGCATCTCAGTTAGGTGAGGACTCAGACTGACTTTTTTCTTTTCCATTGTCAAATCAGTGTCATTTTTCCTTTTTTTTCTAAGAAAAATATCCATATTTGACCTTTGTTTTTTGGGTTACTCCTGACTCCAAGAGAAAAAAGAAGAGGAAGAATACCATAATTTATATATGCATAAACACGTTTTGATTTGTTTTAATATATCTCCCTTCTGTGAACTCCAAGAATTATCAGCTGAAATTAGCATTAGCCATCAGATAACTCTCAAGAAATTTTGGATGTCTACAGACCGTGTAAGTTGTGAGACATTTTTCAATAACCTGTCCTTAAATTCAGGAAGGAGTTTCCCCTAGCTCAAGAGCAATAAGGTTTTTTGTTTTGTTTTGGCTTTGAGGTTTCTTTGGTGCCTAAGAAGAATCCAGGAAATAAAAACCACAATACTGAAGTCTAATAGTGGAATTCAGTCTGTGCATGTGAACTCTACCAATGCTCTGTCATTGGCATAGTTTTTTCTAGTTGTTACTAAGTGTCATAGATATTACATCATTTAGGCTGTTTACTTTTAACTGATAAAACTTTTATTTTAAGTACGTCTTTTAATTTGTATGTGTAGAAAGTAATTTTCTGTATTTTATCAGATGGAAGACTGGGACTTCCCAATGTCCAGAAGCCATTACAAAATCCAACACACATGTCAAAAGGTCTAGAGAAGCCTCTGAAGTCTTGGTACTGAAAAAAGCTTTAAAAACCTTGTTTAGCAAGAGTTTACTGCTCTGTACAAGCAATAAATGATTTGTATGCACCTGAATTTTACCGATTTTTAAGACAAAGCTAGTAATAATGATTTGTATGTCTGGTATGTATTGGCATTTTTGATCCTTCTGCTTTTCAGACAAGCAGATGGGAAATGGATGAATGCTGTGAAGCTGTATGGAAGCATATGGAAACATAAAGTGCTGTAAACAAAGTTTTTAGCTAGCCTCCAATTTTAACTCCTGCAAGCACTAGAGCAAAAAGATTGGTAACTTTTGCTGATTAAGCATCCTGATTTGAGTAAGGACAGAACTAATTCTGTTCAGTGATTTTACTTTTCAGCTCAGTTCTTCTAACTAACTGTGCTTTATGAAGTTAGCAGCCTGTTTTCACAGACAGTGTCTGCTTCTAGCAGTGATAACACCCCATGTTTAGAGTTAGTACCAAGGATTGATGTGCAGACCAAGGCCACTGCTGGATCTTGTGTACTGCATTTGGGAGTGCAGAAAGTAAAAGGCTGCACCTGCAGGGAGGAGCAGACAGGACAGGTGGCCCCAAACTGACCAGGAGGTATTCAAGCACATATATGTCATATTTGATATAAAGCTGAGGGATCATGAGGGTCAAGCTCCACTCTTCCGGTTTCTTCCTAGCTTCTTCAATAGCCGGCATCTGAGGGACACTCTGTCCATTCTGCCTTTGATCCCAATCTGTGTGTTCCTGAGTCTGGTACCAGAATCCAGCTCCTGAACACAGCTGCTGTCTGCTGCTGGGCCCAGTCTGAGGCTTTCCCAGTGCCTGCTCCACAGCATCAGTGGTGATGACAATGTAATTGCCATCAGGGAGGTAGCTGGGTTCAGTCCTGGTTTTGTATATACTTGTAGATATTCCATTTTTATAATTTTTATTTTCACTTAAGCTGTTCTAGTTTCCTTTTCTAACCGCTAAGTCTCTCTCCCTTATTCCCTTTTACCTCCCCTTTGGAGAGGGAGAGGGGTTAACAGAGAGCATCTGTTATAGGTCTAGCAGGCTGCCCTCACCCTAAACCATGACAAGTACTCTCCTAGTTGATGACCTTTTAAAACAGATTTTGTGCATATAAAACTGGTTTGAGTTCACAGCAACACTTCTTATGACTCAGTGTGGCAAACAGCCAGATGAAGATCACATTCTCACTAACAGCCTCATTCTTCTCAGTTCTATTTCAGAGCTCACAGCTACCTGAAATAGATTACTTGCATTAAAAATAGTCTGCTATGTAGCACTGCATACCTTTGAAAACCTGCAACATTTGAAGAATCATAAAGATATAAAGATAGAATGGACTATCAGATGACCTAACTTTCCCTTGGATCTACCAAACCTACTTTCTTTGAGTGCTTCTTGCTGATGTGTTTAAAAAAAAAACCCAAAAAAACCCCAATGGAGTGCATTTTGAGGAAAACTGAACGATCCTTCAGATTGCCAAGTTTCCATTTCATCTCATTCTTCCATGGGTTATGTCCACACCAGGAAATTCAAGCATTCCCAGGAACATCGTGTTAAACCGCTAGAACAGTCCCAGAAACCTTTTGGCATATTCTACATAACACTTTCCAAAGCTGCTCCTGAGAATGACTGAGGAGTTAGCATACACCACAGACCTTTCCACTAGGCAGTTGGCATGCAGCTGCTACTTTTTGGAGAGGTGAGTTAATTTACTAGCCTATGACATCCTATGACAGTTGGTTTAAGTACTTGGGAATGCTCATGGCACACTTAATTTACTGCTATGGATAAATCCATAGGGAACAAAATAACCCAAACAATCAAAGGGTCAAAATGTCCATCTGGCATCAAGGGAGTAGAATGACTAGAACTGGACAAGAGGATGAGGGAAGTTACTATTCAGTCATGTTTTGTCACACACATATACATGCATATCCATGTCATACAAAGACTTAACTACTTAACCAGGGTATCTCCACTCTTCTGGTGTAGCAGTCTTAAGTCTGTTTTGCTGCTAATGACTAAAAGTTATATAACCTGTCCCTATTGCAGAAGTTATTATCTCTCAATTTTGCAAGGATTTTCTACCATTTGTTTAGGTGGTGTTTTCACGTTAAGTACAGAATGCCCCAGATCTACTGAGCTGGAAGTAATCACATTATGTACAATAAGAGTCAGAAAATTCTGTGCTAGAAATACCTCATATGTGGTGACTGAAAAAAAAAAACAACAGATGAAAAATGAAAGGCAGGTTGTAGGTACCCCAGAAATAGGGTGAGTCAAGAATTTTAATCTATATTACTTCCTAGCTGCATTACAGATTTTCTTGTACCTCAGGAAAGTCATTCAACATTCTTGGATTTATATTTTCCATATAAGCACATTGATTCAAATGTCATTTAGAAGAAGCTTTGGCACTTGAAACCATTCACATTTTTAAATTACTTTGTCTTTTTCAGTTGGAAACAACCATAAGGATGCAAAATATTACTTCGAAGTCTGAAATGGCTTTTGAGTTCTGCTCAACCATGTTCTGATATGCAAAAAACCAGTAAATTAATGACAGGCAAATGTGCTTGGCATTTCATGTGGCAAAATAGTAATGACTATTTTATTATAAAATGGAGTGAGTCAAAAAATAAAAAATGTATAACATCAATTTGCATACCTGTATTTATACAGCCAGCATGATGTCAAATGAGAATAGCATCCTAAGTAAACATAAGTAGGAATATATTTAACTTAGAGTCAGGCAGAAGCAGAGAAGATATACAGTTTGAAAGAGCTATCATTTTTCCATAGAAAACTCCTGATTCTATTTGTAAATATCTGTAAGTCACATAAAGCAGAGATCTCTTAACATGTATAATCTAAGAGAAAGGCAATGGGAAAGAAACACTTCCTTATATCTTCAAAGAAGCTGCTGTCTTTTAGAGTTGTTATTCATCCCAGTCACTAACAGCTGCATACACTATGTTTTAAATTCATGGCTTCGAAGAATTTCATACAGCAAGAAAAACACCTATACCCTGTCAAAAGTTCAGATGAATAAACTGTGAGGTGTAAAGCAGATTTACATCCTTATTCTTTGGTATGTAAAAACCCAAAGATCACCTCTAATGAATAGACCTCTTAGCTTTCAACTGTTTTGCACAGATTTGGGTTATTTTGTTGACTGGCTTGTAGTCAAAAGACACATGTAGTTATAAACTATTAAATTCATAAAATGAGTCATCCCACACAAGGAAGAAGCTGAGTGTTATGAGATAATCTGGCACAGAACTACAGATGAATCTAATTTGTAGAAAACCTACAGATCCAAGTAACACCGAACTCTACTTGCATAGACAGGAACTCAAATATTTAGCAAGACAAAATTCCCTAATTTGACTGTCCAAGTGATCTGACAAACTGGCATAACAACTCCGGCACATAGCTTGTTATGACTGTGTAATACACCTATGTGCTCACTTATCCCCCAGATGGTGCCATTCCAGCAAGGTCAGGCCCCTGCCATGCAGGTTTGCAAACCATAAAGCTGACTCCTCCTTTCTGTCCAGGCAAACACTGCACAGTTCAGGTCCTGCAATTTTCATACATTTTAGATGAAAAATCTGTCTTCTCTCATCAAAGTTGCTGGGGTCTCTTTGTAATGCATTCAGGACTTGGCATGCTTCAGAAAAATGTAATGCTTATCAGAAGTAATTAACACAATACAATTGAAGCAAAGATTGAACTAGTCAGGGAAGGAAAGAACTAGTAAGCTTTTTATTGATGGCCAGGTAACTTAACTTGCACGTCTCTCCTTTTAAGCAAGAATGGGCATTGTATTAATCTTTCCAACTCCATCAGCAGATGGCAAACCTTAGGCAGCCAATGAGCTATATGGTTTCTTTGCTAGATTTCTGTTCAGGGTCTCCTGGGAAAGTGTATGCTTTATACCAAGGAGCCTCAGTACTCAACAGGTTTAGCACCTAATACTTATTCTCTCTTCTTCATGTTAGTTCATATGGCTGTACACTTGGCAAGTGAGGAGAAGGTGTTCATCTGCATAAGGCCATTCTTTCTATGGAAAGGAGAGGAAGGGATTTTTCAAGAAACACCTTCCCATCCTTATGTGATTCTGAGATCAATCACAGTTTCTAGTAGTAACACCTGCATTGTGGAAACAGAATTTAGTCTGCTATGTCCCTAAGGAGAAATTTTGTATACTTCACCTAGAATAAAACTCTGAATTTTACAGAAAGATTCAGAGGAAGCAATGGGACTCACTCAAGAACACTTTTTCATGTGCAGAATTATTAAGATGATCTCTATTAGCCAGAAAATGAGATCCCGTTACTGAAACACTTGTGAAATGTTTATGAAGAATTTGAAGGAAAGATGTTAATAAGTAATTTGATTGAGAATTATTCAAGAGCCATTTAATTTTTACAACTGTAAAGTTTTTCTTTATACACAGTACAGTTATTGTGAGCACTTCTGAGGCTCTTTATTTTACTGTTGATGTAGATGACTGGCATTGCAGGCTCCTTTCCTTCCTATATTGAAAGAGCAGCTGAGCTCAGCACTCTGTGGATGGTCATACCAGCAATTGACACAGGCAGGTCATTAGCATATTGTAACATCATACTGCAGTGTTTATGGATGAGATACTATTCATTAAAATCTGTTGGATTCTTGTGCAAAACTCAAGGAACTCAGAATGTTTTATTTCTGATACATCACTGAACTGAAGGGAAGGAGAAGTGGGCAATGAAGAACCCAGGAATCAATTTGGGGCGAGTGGTGCAGGTAGGAAGGCCAACAAATTACAGAACTCTTCCTACAGCCTCCTTTTCCAACCTGGCACAAGTTATACCCATTATCTAGTATGTATCTGCCTTTATAAATAAATAAAACAAAAATATCCAGTATTTGGTATTGTCTATATGTGAAACCCCAAAGCATAAAAAATGTCTACTTGAGCACGTTCATGAGAAAGATGCTGTGGTAGGGGTAGAGGCTACAATGAGAGGCATCTGAGGAAGGCTGACCTTGTGAGGAGAGGAGCTCTGAGTAGGAGGAAAATACTGGGATGAACTTTGGGGTACAGCTGGTTCTAAGGCAGGAAGGAGGAGACTTTAACTGCATGGAGGAAGGGGCCTGTGGCGGTTGAGATAAGCCAGAGGCTCCTTAGACCAAACAAGCTGGGAACTGGGGGCAGATTAGAACTCAGTTTGAGGGGTGGGTCTCACACCCCATACACAATATAGCCTATTTCCTATCTTAAGTAACCCATCATCAGCTTGCATACCCCAGCCTCCTGTTGCACATACTTTACATTTCGAGATTTAGCAAGCCCACAGGTGATACCAGGATCTTGTTATGGAAAAGGCACAATGAGACTTTCCCATTTAAATGTCATTATGACATTGTTACTTTTGTACTTGCTTGCTAAAAGTCTAATCTGCAAAGCCATGAAGTTTGTAAGTAAACAGAAATCTGTAGCACTGGAATCAAAGTACTTTTCTTTCTTCTTTTTTCCTTTTTTTTTAATCTTACAAAAATAGGGACTAACTGAAAAACTTACATCTGGAGCCAATTTCTCTCAACTGTTCAACTGTTTTTAAGTGTTCAGTTTTGAACTTGAACCCAGCTGCTGAATTACACATATTATAAAAAACAGAATTACATCGAAGACGCCTTACTAGAGTGGTGGAGAGTAAGGGCAGGGAAGAAAAGGTTAAAATTAATATCTAAGGATCAAGGTAAATAATTAAAAAGAACATCTAACAACTATGCATAAATAAAATAAATGGCAGAGAGAAAAGAAAACCATGGAAGCCACAAAATATGTAAAAATAAAAAAGATCATATTATTCATCGCTCCTTTAGGAGTCCTGAATATTAATTGAATCACAATAATAATAAACTGTAAGTTTTAAAATACTTGTTTCTTGACACACTGCCAACAGAAATTTAGCAACAAGAACCCACCGTCTTGCGGAGATCTCCAGGGATGAAAAGACTATAGATGTGCATAAAGAGGCCTAGATTAATATGATGACACTTCAAAAGCACAAGTTGGAATATTCCCCATTTCATCTTGAGTTGTGAATAATTCATCATTTTAAAACATGCGGGTTTTAAAACTTAGATGCAGATGTAGATGCATAATTATTGAATTTCCTTTGATCCACACTGTTTGTTTAATCAGTTAGCTAACATTAGGAAGTATGCTTTGTAATAATTGTAATTTGATTTTTCTTATAGAAAAGGGGAGAAAGGGAAAGGCTTGAATACAATACTAAGGCATCTGAAGCCATTTATACAAAACTTCTTAGTGTAAAGGCAAGGGATAGAGGTTAGATCGTGATGATTCAGTTCAATGTGGCATTCAAACTTTGATTCTGTCTTTGATTACAACTGCCTAACTTTACAAGTTTATCTAGAACTGTGGAAGCTACAGGCACTACAGAAAATATACAGGTATCATGTTTTCATGAAGTTCCACTATCTATTTTTGTACAGTATAACTTAATAGTTTAGCTTGTTGTAACTCTGAATTATGCTAAACATGTACTCTTATCTTTATACAGAAAATATTTTATTATTTAAGCTAATGAAAACTGGTAGATGATCCTTCTTTTGTGTTATTATCCTGCTCTATTCCTGTCAGCCGCACAATAGAAAATGGCTTCTAGCCCAGATAAACTATTTATAGTAGAAGTGGCTTTAAGTAGCCTTAATTACAAACTAAGATTTATTAATTCTTCCAAACAGATTGGTTTCACAACTTAGATGAATACAGCTCACTGTGTTTAGGTGTGAGTCAAGACTTTGACTTGAAGACATTTCCTACTACTGAGCACAAAACAAAGCTATCTTTGAAATCTTTCCGTTGCTCAACAGGAGTGCAGTAATTTCAGTTCCAAGCAACAGGGAGTAGCATTCACAGCTGTGTTTTCCAAGTTGTCTGATGGCTTAGGAAAAATGGTTATAATCCTCCTATAGCTCAGCCAGCTAACATTCAAGAAATGGTAGCCCAGGAGCTCTAATGATTTGCATGCATACATAAAGGCCATAATTAGGCCCATAGAGCGGCAAAGGCAAAATAAGTCAAAGGAAATTGTACTTACAACATATCAAGCATATTTTAAATGAAGACTAACTCATCTTTGGCCTAAAATACTTTTTCCCCATCAGCTTTTAAAAGTTCTCTATCCAACAGTGTGCGCTTGCAGCTCAGAAGGCCAATTGCATCCTGGGCTGCATCAAGAGAAGTGGGGCCAGCAGATCGAGGGAGGTAATTCTGCCCCTCTGCTCTGGTGAGACCTCACCTGGAGTACTGTGTCCAGTTCTGGAGCCCTCAACACAGGAAAGACATGGACCTGATGGAGCAGGTCCAGAGGAGGACCACGAAGATGATCAGAGGGCTGGAACACCTCTCCTACAAGGACAGGCTGAGGGAGCTGGGGTTGTTCAGCCTGGAGAAGAG
>WUAM01000431.1:10790910-10811134 GCA_024336885.1 Actenoides hombroni
GGAAGGAAGGAAGGAAGGAAGGAAGGAAGGAAGGAAGGAAGGAAGGAAGGAAGGAAGGAAGGAAGGAAGGAAGGCCAGATCATTCAAATATACATTTTTTAAAGGACTTAATTGTCACATCCTGAGCACACGTGAAGGGGGGAGTGAAAAAAAAAAAAAAAAGGAGAGGGCATGTGCTTGACATCAAAATATCTTAAAGTCTTTAATATATGTAAAGACTTATATCAAAATTTTGTATCTCCTAAGGTGATTCAGGTGTTGGTTGGAAATACTTTAGCCACAATGCTGGTAAACAGAGCAGATTACACCCTGGCCAATACTCAGAGCCAGGTAACACAATGGTCTCTACTATACCACATTTTGATAAAGACTCTTGAGGCCATCACCCTAAGATATCTCTTTCTCATACGATATAGACCATGTTCTTACAACAAACCCACATAGGGAATTAGAAATCCCTTCCACTCTGGAGCAGGGCAGAAATACCTGATGGTAATTGGGAACTACCATTGGGGAATTACTTCTGGCCACTGCAGAATGAACATTTTCACTGATGGGAAAACTCGAGCAAAATCTTCTCCCTCTCTCAGGAGGTCTTTATACATGCAATCATGCTGACCTAGAGGACTTACTGTGAAAGAGACTCTGTCATCTACAATTATCCATACACCTCTGGAACTGATGCTGCAAAGTATATTGATCCAGCAAAGCCTTTAAGCACAGCATTCATCTTCTGGACTTCATTTATATTGTCAAAGTTCAGCAAGTGCTAAAGGGTTTTGTTGTATGTGAGCTTGCAGTACCTTAAAGTTTAGCCCTTCAATTTGTAGCCTTCAAAGCAAGGTCCCAAAGCCCTCACCAGTGACCAGTGCACCACTGACCTGGGAGGCAGCCTTGATACTTACGCTGCTTCAGTACTCCTTTGTCATGTAATGGTGTGAACCATAGCAGTCTAAACCCAATGGCTTTGCATGGGGATCTGAAGTCACACCATGTGGAGAGCTTTGGACTACCCAGAAGAAAAATCATGCATCGTCAGCAACTTTGATGATGAGTTACTCTGGGGTCTCTGTCAGGAACAGATAACTAGAGGGAAAAGCTGGTTAGGCACAGATTAATGCAGGATACCCTATACCTGGGTGTAGTTCAGACTGAAAACATAAAGGATATTCCTTCTGAGCTATGAATAGGTATTCTGTAGTTTTTAACCTGCTATCTGCATAGCTTCAGCTCCTGCAAACACATTGATCCAAACCTTCATCTTTTGCCTCACATGTATCGTGAACAACAAGAACAAGAACTGGTCACCACCTGCAAACAATGGTAGCCATTCGGGGCATGAGCTATTAATTATTTATACTGTTAAAACCCTGATCTGGAAAGGCCAAATTATTTGCTTTGGGAATTTCCATAGTGTTCTTCTCTGACATATCCAAGGGCTGCACAACATTAGTTTCTCTTGTGAAATGGGGGAGTGACATTTCTCCTTGTGATAGTCCAGGCACCAAGAAACATGAACTAAAGACAAAAGAATTCATTCACTCTGAGACCCAGATATTCTCAACTAGATTTCAAGGTTTCAGGTAATACACAGGATATAATAAATTCAAGGCAGAGCTACAACAGCTTGTAGAAAACTCCATTCTGCAGTTGAGACTCTAATGTCTCCATACTAACAACTCAGAAAACCACCAATTATTAGGAAGCCATCTGTGAATGGCTGAAGCAATCTACCTTGAACCACGAAGGGAAGCATGACAGGTGTCCTAGGCAGCATTCACACTCAGCAGAGGCTCTGGCTCCAGTGCTCAGGCCCTGTCTTGCTGCCCAGTCATCCCATACTGACCATACCCAGATGCTGGCTCCCTGCAAATGAATCTGGTACCAAGGTCCAGTCCCCTTTGCAACATTTTCCGCTTTGTCCTTCATCCAAAGACTCAGAAAAGAAAGGAAAAGAGGAACAATTACCCCAGCATCATTAAAAGCGTAGCACTAAATGGGTGCATATGTACCACATCCCACTAGTGTCCATTGTTATGAGTGATGCTGGGAGCTGCAGGGAGCAGAAAAGTTCTGAGGAGGTAGAAAGAGCAGTGGAGAGGCAAAGAGAGGAGGTGGATGTCTCTTGCCTTGCATCTAGGTACTTACATTTAACACAGAGATGAACAAGAGGAGCCAGCATAGCCACAGGCAGAAGGCAGGTGAGCCATTAGCAGCCCAGAAGAGGGTAACATCCACCTGCCTGCAGAGCTATGGAAGCCACAGGATCCTCTCCCACCTCCTTCCCCAGCCATGTGCATTCATGAAAGCTCACCTGGAGAAGGCAATGCCAGCTGGGACAGTGGGTCCAAAGTGCTTGCTGATAAGGGGAAGCTTCTCTTCCAATGGCTTACTGTATCTTCCATGTCTTCTAATCTGGGGTGCTCATTTGCAGACAGCCATTGGGATGGGAAAAGTATTGTTGTGGAAAAGATGTTTGATGTGAAGGAACATTGCATCCTTGAAAAGGTAATGGCTTTTCCTCACCCCAGCTCCTATGTGCAGTTTCAGACCATTTACACATATTTTTTCCTGTGTTTCCTATATCTGCTTTCTGGCCCCTCTTTATTTGATTTGGGACCTCTGACACTGTGCTCTCTGCATACACTGAAGGTAGCACTTCAGGAAAAAATGGTGCTGTGTCTCTGCTTTCTGTCCAGAACCAAGACAGACAAAGGTGTACATCAGTCCACAGCTGCTGTTGCAGCGATAATCCTTCTCTGCTCAGGGCAGAGGTGGAATAACTAGTCCACTGAATACAATTGCTGCAAAGGCTCATCTGCAGAAGTGCAAAATGCATTTTTTTGTTACACTTAATGTTCACACTAATTAGAGATGATAAAGAGATGTGGAGAGGGAATGCATATGATGGATATTTTATCAGTCTTTGCATTGTTCCAATACTACATGTTGCTGAAATGTAGACTTTTTACAATAGTAGAAAACGATATATTTTTTTCCCTAGACTTTTTCTCAGAAATGCCTCTACCTGAAGTTTTATAGACAAGTACACAGCACAAGAAGCTTCACCACAAGCCTTTACGATGTGGCAAAGCTACAACCAACTGAAAATCATAGCACAGGAAGACCTGATCAACCTAGTCAGGACATCTGTTCTTCTTCCCCTCCACAGTTTCCTCTGAGTTCTCTACTGCTTCTCAGATGATTTCTTTTTTAGCAGAAGCCACTTACCCACTTCCCACTATAAGTTGCACAGGAACAATGCTGGCTTGTATCACTCTCCTGACTGAAGCCAACGGGTACAAGCTTCCTAACCCCCTCCATTCTGGAGTCATCATAGAGCAGAGGTACCTCCCATGATGATGGGAACTGCTGGTCTCCAAACAAACTTAAAATTTCTGTGCAGGTATGAATGCAAGTTACCTGCTCTAAGAACTTCTTACAGAAAGGCTAGGTGCATGTGAGTAGCATCTTGTCTTTATACATGTTTGTACATTTATATGCATATATAAAAAGGGTTAAATGCTTGTCCTGGTTTGAGTGAGAACAGAACCAATTCTCTTCAGTGATTTTACTTCCCAGCTCTGTTCTTCTAACTGCACTGTCTGAAGTCAGCAGCCTGTTCTCATAGACAGTGTCTGCTGTTAGCAGAGATAACACCCCATGTTTAGAGTTGCTACCAAAGACTGATGTGCAGACCAAGGCCACTGCTGGATCTTGTGTACCACATTGGGGGGTGCAGAAAGTGAAAGGCTGCACCTGCAGGGAGGAGCGGCCAGGACAGGTGACCCCAAACTGACCAACGAGGTATTCCATCCCATATACATCATATTCGGTATAAAGTTGAGGGATCTGAAGGGTCTGTGGCTCTTCTCCACTCTTGGACCTCTTTGCCAGCTTGGCTTGGCTTGGCTTGGCTCAAGTCCTCTTTCAGTTCCTTCCTTGGAGCATCCAAGGAGAACTATGTTCGTTCTGCCTTTGATCCCAGTTGGTGTGTTCCTGAATCTGGTACCAGAATCCAGCCCCTGAACACAGCTCCCATCTGCTGCTGGGCCCAGTCTGGGACTTCCCCGGTGCATGCTCCATAACATCAGTGGTGAAGGTGATGTTATTACCATCAGGGAGGTTGGGTTCAATACTTGTATATATTTGTATATATTCCATTATTATTATTTTCATTTTCGTTGAAGCTGTTCTAGTTTTCTTTTCTAATCACTAAGTCTCTCTCCCTTATTTCCTTTCTCTTCCCCTTTGGAGAGGGAGGAGGGTTAACAGAGAGCATCTGTTATAGGTCTAAGGGACTGCCCTGATCCTAAACTGTGACATTAAGGCTACAAAGGCAATAGTCAATCCGTAAACTAAGATGAACTCTGTGGGACTGGGATTTTTATTTTACATTAAAAATATATCTAATTGTCAATACTTAAAGCCCTAGTAATATTTGAGTCAAAATCCCAAACTCAGAATCACCGAAGTAGTTTTATGAAATGTTGCATGGCTTGTCCTTGTTTATATTTAAGTGTAAACATTGCCTTTGATTTTTAAAGTTGGTCAAGAACTGACACAATAGTGTTTCTTATGTCTATTTCACCTTTGGATGACAGCAAGTTATGTATATTTGATTTTGTAACCAATACAGTAGCAGAAATTCGGTTATGCAGTACCTTTCACAGATTCTTTCTAACACTAATTTCATATGAAAGTTGCTGGCACAACACTACAGAAATATTTTGAAGATGCTGGTAATGAAAGTTCAATCTGGAACAAGAATCAACAACTACATAGTTCCTGCTTGACTTTTACTGTTTTGCAGATTTTTTTCTTCGTTACCTGAGATTTTGGTGTTTGGTTTCTTTTTTAACCTGACAAGAGCAAATCAGACTGTGCACAATACTTCTCACAGATTAGTGCTAGACCATTTAACAAATCTGATTTTCAGTGGTTTTGGTGCTTCTTCAGGAAAGAAGACATCACTCCAAATTCTACCAAGAAATAAAGAACTCTCTGATATGATGTTTCCTCTCTTCATGTGAATACACATATTGAAATCTAAACAATTTCACTTTCATGTTATACTGCATCCTTACCTTCATCAACTCACTTTATACCTGCCTGTATAAAATATTAAGGTGGCCCACAATGACTTAGAAAATAATGCCATTTTACAATACGTTGTACAAACAATTTTCATGGGTACTAATTCAGCAAGATTCAACTCTTCTTCCTTTGCACACTTTAATTCCTGCTGCTTAGGAGAATGTGGTTTACTTCTATCACAGACAGAAAATGTAAATTGATTTTGTCATCTAAAAGCTGTGAAGGTCAGAATACATGTCTGTATTCAAGTAAATGTAAAAAAAATATGATGGCAAAAATGTAAAAATAATACAATGTTAAAAAAAAAGCCAAATATGTAGAAATAATGCTATTATAGCCACTTCTTTTCCTCATAAAAGAAGGATAAAGAAAAATATTACTTCAGCCAGTGTCACCTTTTAAAATAACAAAATAGTAAATTAAAAACAGACCAAAAATTAAAAATCATATATATTCAAAACAGATTGCAAGATGTCCTCTGACTTCTCTGATCTGTCTTCATGAGTGCTAGTAGTAGCAACTGTTATTCTGCTGATCATGTGAAATACTTTCCTATGTGAAATCATGTCATCATATCATATCATATCATATCATATCATATCATATCATATCGTGTCATATTGTATCATGCTTTCTGAAGGGTATTCCTCTCTAAAAGGGGAAGGGAGGAAACCACTGGTGCATCATGACTACAACTTTACATTATGAACTATATTCTGTTTTTCACATGGATGAGTTACTTCTTGCAGTAGGAAGTTTTGGAATATGCATTAGGTTGCATATTCAAAAGGACTGGTTCAGAATATATTCATCACTATTACATTTCCCATAGTTATATATATAAATATAAATATCTATCAGTGACTTTCTTAGATACTTGTAACTTCTTCATGACTGTTCATAAAAAAATCTGATATTCAGGATTTGACAGACACTTGATAAGTTTTTCCGTTTCCTCTTTTCAAGAGTTTAATTTCCTTTACTCATGTAATTGTTTGTATTTTCAAACTTTCAAAGCCTATCCTCTTAAAAATGGATTTGCAAAAGAAGACAACCATTTCAGCAAATTTTGAATTATTCTGCAGAATGTAAATGTACATTTTTCAAGACTAAAACCAAAAAATGTTTTTGCCAATAGGTATTCTGGTTAGTGTCTAAATGTTAAGAGTTTACCTGCAGCTATAGCTCAGAATTACAAATGCCCATTAGCAGCGCTTTGGTCTTTACAGGACAGGGGAAATTCAAAGTCAAATCACCTGACACAACCCGGCAAACTTCCATGACATAAAACAAATGGCATGGATCCTCTCATTTCAAGTAACAGCTTTTGATCACTGTGAAGGCTGAAAAGTTTGGATCCATTGTCTGTGAAGAACAATTTTTTTGCAGCAATGCAGTTGCTCTGCAGAGAGATTTATACAAGGTTAAAACAAAGATCTTAACACAGTGGTTGAGGTTCTGAATACACATAGGTTTTTTTCATTTTTGGATTATTAATTCTTTATGATAGTGACAGAATGTACTAATAAATGCTAAGAAATCACATGGCTGCCATATCATTCAGTGGTAAATGGCACATCATGGTGACATCAACATACTGGTACTCGTCATTTTCATTTGCTATGGTTACTGTTGGTAAAATGGCTGAAATATAACCAAAATGATAATTTGATATTAAGAGTCAGAGCTGAGGTTGTACTGTGTACTTTCGTTCCCCTTGGTAACCATGAATAGGATTTATAACTTTCTATTTAAAATTAAATTAAGTGGATTAGGAACCAGAATTAAGAACCAGAAGTTATTGTTTATTGATGTATTGATATCTTCTGTGTCATAAAAATGAGTCATTGCTTCTGCGATTAGGTGAAGGAGAGACAGGATGTGTTCATGAACATTCTATTTTATTAAATCTAATTTTGATATGTAACTCCTATGTACTGAAGAGTCTGATCGACTTTTAAGGGGGATTTCCATCTCTATTAATTTAGATTTTGTACAACCCGGATTATAGTGAGCAGAGATCCAGAACAAAGGCAAAACACTTAAAATTAGTTTGAACTTAGGCCATGTTCTACTGAACTTTGTGATCCTTACAGAGTCTTTTCTTCAGAATGCTTTTGCTTAATTTAAATTTTGCTGCAGCTTGCTTACACTAAGAAGATCCAGTCTTTCCATTTCCTCACAACTCAACTGCAAAACAAAAGTCCTACCATCGCACTCATTGTATCATTTTAATTAACGATATATCTAAAATATGTATGGATAAATAATCTAAAAAAAATATAAAAATCTATAAAGAGAGTCCCCTGTGCTCTCCTTTCTTTTGGTATGTACTTCCTTCCACAGTCATCTTCCCACCTTTGACTACCCTTTCAAGATTTACATGCTGCTCTTTTGCTATTATGACTGGATGTAAATAAAATAGATCACTATGTTACTTTCAGAAAATATTACCTGTCTTGCTGACTTATCACTCTCAATTTTTTGCTTCCTCTAGACATGTTTGAATTTACTGTTACTGATCTTGTACATGAAGGAAAACACTTTGGAGGTGGCATCTAATGTTGGAGCCACAACCACCACATCAGAGAGCACAGGGAACATAGAATTAGGCACCTGATCATTTGACTGCGCTGGTTTGCATCTATTTTCGGTACGCTTTGAGTGCCAGTCATCATCCTCTAACCTTGCTATCACAGTTACTGTATTCCCACTTTCTTCCCAGCTTGATGCTGTCTCTGTTGCTCTCACCCAGGACTCAGTCCGCCAAAATGCGTGGGAGACATTCAGGTCTCCTCAGCTGTGTGAGAGACCTGCCACCTGTGGGACCCAGTTGAGGGAAACAGCTGTCCAATACTTGCCCCTATATTAACTGCAAGAGCTCTTACCACTGACATGGGAATCACCTTTGAGGCAGACTCCCTTAACTGTTGGCAACCACCCAGCCAAGGCAGACCTTCCACTGTTACACATACAACCGGCAGTACAAACCTATGACAGACACTGTGTTCCTTCCATCTAGCTGAGCTACCTAAGCACATCCCATTATCTGCTGCTGTAGAGAAGCAGAAAAAGCTGTTTTCCAGCCTGGTGTTCTCAGAAAGGAGTCCTGGCTTATCTGTGCTGAGGAGCCCACTTATCCCAGGGCAAGTCACCCTGGTGGAAACCCAGAGCTTCATTAGCAGAACCTAGAGATGGTGGGAGTAAGCATTTGCATAGCCAAATGTGCTGGTATAATGCATGAGACTGTGCGGGCTGCCTGCCTGGCTGTGATCTCAAGCAGAAGGGATTTTATGAGAGGACATAAACAGTACCTGTTTTCTTGTACAGTGCAAAAATAGCAACCAGCAGCGGTGCCAGCTCTCTATCTCTTCAACATTATTTATGAACTTTCTTTTATGCTTTACTCATTTTTCTCTGATAGCAAGTGACTGTACAAAAGTTTGAATAGCTGGTCTCACTAAGTTAAGAAACAGTTTCCTATCTCCCTATTACATTCCCACTACACAGACAATGATCTGGTCCTCCTTATAGAAAGAGATTGTGCCATGCTGTGTTTAAACTGTCTTTAAAAAGATAATACCTACTGTTTGGCTGAATTAACGCTGAAGAAGTGGATTTATCCAACTGTGATAATTTTTTTCCAAGTTCATCTTTACCATTGTCCTAGTTCTTTCATTTGCTTTCACCAGGGATCTAAAGTTTGTTACATCCAGAGCAAGAAAGGCCCACCAATACCAGTGAGAAAAATAATGATTAAGAATATGTTGTATCCTTGGCATTTAGAACTATGTTTCTCCAAAAGTACAGGACCCTCTTTGTTCTTAAAAAGCCTGATTATTTTATTGACATTTTCAACTTCGATTTTGGCTTCATTCTACCTTATTTTACTGAAGAATCAAAGGGCTGCACAAGTCTTTGGAATGGTTTTGATGGCATCTTTGTGTAATAACAAAATCTTTGTTCTTATTTATTTATTTCTTTTAAAAAAAAAGGAAAATAAAAAAAAATAAATCCAGGTTTTCTGTGTTCTAGCTGGTATATCATTCATATGTTTACAAAAATTTCCTCTCATAATCTATGAAAATATCTATGTTTTTCAATTCCCTATAGAAAGTATTCTTTAATTGGATGCCACAGATATAACTTACAGTGCTAGATGAACACAAAATTATTCAAAGCTTCAATGGTTTTGAAGCATCAGATTTTATTCCAAAGCTTGATATTTATATATAGGTGAAATCAATATGCTAGACTGGAAGCTCACATCATATTGTTATCTTTGTCATCTGCTTGTATTACCTGAGAGCCCTGGAGTCACCATTCTAGGTTAAGCAGTGTGTAAAAACCAGATGTTCCTTGCTTCAAAGGATGGATGTAGACAGGATACTACAAAGAAACAAGAAAATATTGTTGAGCAGGAGACGTGACAGTATCAGCACAACAGCAACAGATGAATGTCATAACAGTACAAGAACTTGGAGGAGGATAGCAAATGAGAAATGGCTGTGCAGAACATCTCTAAAGTGGAAAGGGTAATATATGGGGTAAGCCAGGGGTTTGAAAGTGTCGTAAGTGCAGTTGTTCCAGGAAAAGCAGAGTTCAGAAAAAAGTCACTGTAAAGATAGCTCTCCAAAGTTTTTAAAGCTCACCAGAAATTCAATATAAATTTATAATGGAGTTCAGCACCTCATTTTTTACTCAAATGCTACCATTTCCAATCACCATCAGTACTGGGATACTCAATTATACGAGATCACAGAATGGCTGAGGTTTGAAGGGACCTCTGGAGGTCATTTTGTCCAATATCCCTGCTCAAACAGGGTCACCAAGAGCTCTTTACCCAAGAATATGTCCAGATGGCTTTTGAGTATCTTGGAAGATGGAGATTACAACATCTCAGGGCAACTTGTGCTAGTGCTCAATCACCCTCACAGTAAAAAGTGTTTCCTGGGTTTCAGAGGTTTCAGAGGGAGCCTCTTGTGTTTCTGTTTGTGTCAATTGCCCCTGGTCCTGTCACTGGGCACCACTGAAAGGAGCCTGGCTCCATCTTCTGTACTAAGTTTTTTTTTAGTTATAGGGATAGCAGCATCAACAGCATCACCAGCTTAATGGGAACATACTTTATAGTAACTTTATTCCAAATCATCCTCTTTTATTGGATGGTTCATATATATACATCTCTCATATATCATATATTTATATCCCTTCAAGTATTTATATATGCCCCTGAGCCTTCTCTTCTCCAGCCTGAACTGTCCAGTTCTCTCAGTCTTTCTTCATATGAAAGATGCTCCAGTCTCAGTCCATTAATCATCTTAGCTGTGATACACTGGACTCTTTACAGTATGTCCATGTATCTCTTTTACTGGGGAGCCCAGCACTGGACATAGAACTCCAGGTGCACCTTCATCAGTACTGAGTAGAGGGGAAAGATCATCTCTCTTGATCCACTGGCAGTATTCCTAATGGAGCTCAGGACACTGCTAGCCACCTTTGCAGCAAGGGCACATTGTTGGCTCATGTTCAATGTTTGGCAGTATGTTAAAAAAAGGAACATTTAAGAATTTTACTTTTAAATTTGATTTTGTTTTAGCAAAAGCTTTCTTTTGTTAAGGAGTTCATGAGGAAAGCTATTAAATCTGTACCAGACCAAGAGGAATCCAAGGTCATTAACTATGGGTTTATACACCAGTCCTTTAAAGGGCCATTTGACAGCAAACTGCCACTCCGTAATAGGTTTTCATCAACAGCTAAAGTATAGAAAAGCCAGTTACATCAAGGAGAAAAAGCAAAATCCCCTGTTTGTGACCGCCTATGTGGTTTTTATTCTCAACTATACTAGGCATTTATCATTACATTCATCTCCTGTGAAATGAACATAGACAGCATGTTAAAGGGTCAAGTGGATTATTTTTCCTGATACTGAAAAACAGTGTTGCCCATTGTACTTTTTTGCAAGCATGTTCATTGAAATCATAACTACCTTTCAGATCTCACCAACCATGTATTTTACAAGTAAAAGTAGTAACTCAGAGGTCATACGAATTAATATACAGTGGTAGCTTTCAGAAGTTTTTATACTTTGCCATATTTCAGTCTGTCCAAAACATTTCAAAAGTTAACACGTTCAGTTGTAAATGTTGATCCTCTTTTTAGTCAGAATGATGAAGTGATGGTCACTGTAGAATGACTCATTGCTTCTGAATAGGAACATTTACACAATATTATCTTTGTTATGAAGTGCAGTTATGATTCACATCAGTCCAAGCCTTCTTCATATGAGGATAGTTATGATTACATTTGGAATATTTCATTCTACTTGGTGATTTACTGGTAAGTGAGCTCAGTACTTATGCTGATACTTTATAAAGTAGAAAAAAAAAATGCTGACTACATTCCTTAAAGATTGGTACTGCCAAACCCATATGTTCTTATTAGATGAAAATGCACCTCCTTAGAGGAAAATTCTTGAAAAATCCTGTATTAGAACCTTCCCACAGAGAACAGGAGGTTGCTGATGCATTTGGTCTTGTACAAGGTACTGACAGAGACACAGGGTAAAGTCATAGGCACAGCTTCACTCTTCAGTGAAACTGATTTTCTTATGCTACTAGTTCTGCAGGCAGATTGTAATAAAAGAGGATGATTTGGAATAAAGTTACTATAAAGTATGTTCCCATTAAGCTGAATTGTTTGAACTAGTGTTTGAAATAAAAGAGCTGAGCCCAGCTTGTATACTAATACTGGTAGCTGGGATTGTGTCCTTGCATCTGTTCATGTTCTAACCTTAGCCTTGTTCTATGTTGACCTTGCACACTACATTTGGTGTTTCAAAGCTAGCTCAGTACCTGATGGAATATGGCAATTTCTGTCCCATAATAATGATGTCCTAATAGTAAAGAGAAAAAAAAGTTTCTAATGTCTGGGGTTTTTTTTTTAGTTATAGGGATAGCAGCATCAACTAAACTATATGGTTTTGATAAACCTGCAGTTTTCTTTTGATTAGTCTATTAAGGTAAGAGATAAATGTAAACATACTCTCTGTTTTAGAACATACAGATCTACTTTTTTTTTTTTCCTTGTAAAATAAGAATATAAATCTTGAAACAATCAAAATATTCTAGGTATGCTTGAAAAGAAAAGGTTTTGACCTTACCAAAAGGCAGCATTTCATCATTTTCTTCCCCCAAACAAACAGACACATTGACAGACATCAAGGGAAAAGCTGAATTTTAAAGATGTTGTATTCCCTGAGAGAAAAACAACATCTGTGACTGCAATTTTTGACCGCTACGCCTTCACATCTCTTAGTGCGCACTTTTAAAAGTCACAGTGTTGCCTACACTTGCCTTATGCAGGGCATGCCTAATATATGAGTTAGCTATGCATTAGTTCTGCCTTCTTCTACATAATGAGTCAATCAAGAAGGAGTTGCATTTGTCATTTATATAAGTCTCAGAAGGTGTGAGTGTACTGAACTGTCTTTCTTTCACAGAATCATATTTACCTTCCCTTTGCTGCACTTCCATGCCACTTAGCCTGTAACAATTACTTTTTACAAACTATTTCACACAGGACAAATCTTACTTAGCCTAAACCAACTAAAAGGGAGGTGCCTAATGATTATAGCTGCCTCAGATGTCTATGGAAGTGGAAAGATTAAGTTTCTTCAGTTATTTCAATTAGTTAAAAAAAAAATAAAATTAATCTCTCATTCTTGAACATGCAGAAAGAGACCTAGCAGTAGAGTTGAAGCAATCAAAAAATACTTTTGCAATGCAGTCTGGCAGCACCAAGTCCATAGCTTTTTTAAATAGCATTCAGTCTAGAAAGGGTATTTCATCTACGTAGGACAATGAATACAACTACACCTGCAGCAGCTCTGGACATCTCATTACAGGAAGACAGTGACAGATTGGAAGAAATCCAGGGTAGAAAAACACAAGTGATAATTCACTCATAAGACAGACTTATTGAAATATTAAATGGGCTAAATACATACCAGTTAAGACAAAGAGTAAGGAAATGAAGGCAGAACTCCACAGCTATTTGAATAATGCAGACAGAGGAGGTGGAGATAGGCGTTTTTTGTTTGGCTGGTCTTTACCTTGATATAATAAGATTTCACTGAGTTCATAGCAATAAAGGAATGATTTAGGACAGTGCCAGGAAAAAGTTCTCAGATGTGTCACTCAAAGTACTGGCCTTTACTATTCTTCATATGCCATATCTAGTTATAGATACACCTACCAAAAAATGCATTCCAATCTATCCAATCAAGCCCCCCCATCCTTCAAAAAAACCACAACAACCCAAAAGCAAAACAAAGAACTGCCATAGTACTCCTACTTTGCTGCACGATGGGGGCAATTTCTTGATCACACAAATGAACTTCTAGCACCTAGGCTTTTGTTGTAGTTGTTGTCTTAATAGACAATAATGAACATAGTAAAGATATGGTAGGGATCTTGTCTTCCATTGACTGAATAAATCTCCCCTCTCAGGAGAGACTGACAATAAAATAACAAATAAGTTCTTATTTTCTGGAGAGCTCTCAAACTCTCATGTGTGGAGGGTTAGACTCTGCACATCGAAGGGTTACCCAACAGAGGGAAAACAAAACCATGTCCTTGGGACATATGGTAGTAACAGAGAGCAAATGTCACTGCAGCTCTGAAAGTTTATCTCTTTGTGTCCTAAAGTCTGTTTTCTAGTCCAAATGTTAACCACACTGAAAAATGTCCACTTAGTACAGAGATACTGATTAAAGTTTTCTAATAGGGAGATAGAAGAACTATAAACTATTCCCTATGTACAATTTATCTAGGAGTCTTTCTGGATCCTGCAAGATTATCTTCCAGATTTTTCTCTAGAATTCTGGAAAGGTATACTTTTTCAAAACTTTGTCATATACAAACTGTTTGCTCAAATATATTCAGTACTAGAGCAACAAGAGGATTGTTTTCTAAAAGAATTTTTAAAGTGTTTTCTACTAATAGCCATTACTTGAAAAGAATTATATTGCCATGAGGACATGATTAATTCCTTCTATGTTACCACTCTGGGAAGAATTCATAATTTTATATTGCTGTTTGGGGAGTCAGAAAGAAGAAGAGATAAATCCCTCTTATCTTATTCAGTCAGGGAACAGTCATGGGACCTGATGCACCAGGAGGATAACAATAATCTGATCAGTAATGGTGCCAATCTTTTTTTCTGCAAGTGCTCTCTATTTTGAGGGATCTACCAAAGATAATCAATGAACATTGAAGTGATTTTAGATTAGTTTTATATATTGAGCTTACTATATAAAACATAATTATGAATAACAATTCAAACAATGCCCAAATCCAAACTGCAGTTTTCAGTGGCAGTGGCATTTATTTGAAGTCTACAGGAATGTGACTCAGTTCTCCTTTTTGAGAAGTCCTACCATGATTATTTAGTTAAAAGTAAACATATAAATTAAAGCCTAAATATTTAAGGAAGGTAAGAATTTTCTCTCCTTGTTTAAGAATACAACACGTCAAAATTTAAGACCACAAAAAGTTTTATCCAAAGCCTTCAAAGAAACTCATTGCTAACTCAAATATAGGGCATTGCAGAAACAGGAGTGTTCACTTCAGAGATCAACATAACCAAAAAGGGGGAAAATATTAAATTATACCCCTTTGTGAGATAGGAAACTAGACATAAATGAATTACACAGAAATTAATGCACTTGATAGGTAATATCATTAAATTTTTTTAAAGTGATAGCATAACGATAAGAGAATTGCTGATAAAGGCAGGCAGATGGGAGAGGCCCAGGAGGGCTGCTCATCAGGACAGCATACAAGTGAGTCCTGCTTGCACAGACTGGACGTCCATGCCTGACAGTTCGTTTCTGTCTTTCCAGAAAGGAGGCCCCAAGCTAATGAAAACTGCTGCCAACAACAGCCTACACAAACCATTTGGCTGCCAAACTGCAGCAACATCAGGCTGTGATGTTGTTTTTCCCTGTTGTTGCCAGATTTATGAAAAAACTGTCACTCTGATGCCATTTTTTTTGTAATTATTATTTTAAAATTTTTTTTATGATGACAACTTAGCAAATATCTATTTTTTTTTAAGTTTTCTATGACAGGATCTATAGGGTACCAGTGCCAACAGCATATAGAGCTCTGTATCTGCATTTTTATTTTACAGAGGAATAAAACCCAAACAGAAATAATAATCAGTGAATACATATTTTCCTGTTAGTAGCTAGATTGGCAGTGGTTTTGTTTTCTGTGACAAGCTGTCATGAGCAGACAGGAGAGACAGCAGTGCTCAGAATTGTGCACCTGTAGCATAAGTCCTCTCTTCCAGATGATTGGGGGGGGGTAAAAAGATTTAAACAAGAAATAAAAAAATCTTGGCATGGGTTTTTAATTCTTGAGAAAAATAATAGAAACATTAAGCATGCTGAGCAGCATCTCGCAGCTTATTAGAAAGAGTTATTGGTTTGAAAGCGATTTAGAGGCAGACACCTTATACAGTACACTCATTGACAACAAGCAACCATACTGCCTCAGACTATGAAATCATAGAAGTGAAGAAAATTGGTGAAGTGAAACCAACTAGAGCCTGGGTGGGAAGGGAGAAGAGTCCAAGATGATTTATAACTCTCTTAAACAAAAATTCAGCATCCACCTTCAGCGGAAAGATGCTCCAATACAAATGCCATATGTTGCTAGCCTACATTCTCATAACATACCTATACAGACAACTGTCAGTATGGCCCCTGTTACTGAGGAGACTGGAGGTTTGCGATATGCGAAGAGGCATAAATGTGCCTCTGTAGACATAATTTTATAATGGTCAGTGACTGTAAGGTGACTGATGTGAGGTGTACATTAGTTTTTCTCCAGCCATTCTTTTTTTCGTCTATTTTGAAGGAAGCACATATTAAAAATATCTTCCCCTTAATAGGACCCCCATAAAAGTATCTGCAGTCTTAGATTTCTTGGGGATTACGTAGCTTATTGAACACAAGATTTGTTCTGCTTCAATTAGTGGGCTGCTGTCCTACAGAGTATCCTTTATGACTCCCAAAAACTCAGATAATATGTATGCCCCCTGAGTCAGCTGGGATCCAGCTGTGAGCAGTGTGAGTGTTGCCACCAGGCTCACACAGCCCACCCAGCAGCAGTGCTCTTGGCCTTTTCTTTGGTGCAGCTACTTTATTTGAAAAGTTGGCAGTGTGCAATGGCCCCAGATGAAGAACGTGCACTGCCCTTATCACTAACCCACATGCTGACTATGTGGCTTCTCAGACACATGTAGTTCCATTTCCCATGACTATTAAATATTCCCCAACACCCTAACTAGTCAAGCCTATGGAAAAATTAGAGTTAGTCTTCATACCAGCTTAGCAAGTCAGGATGCAACAGGTTAGTTTTGATGCAGCAGAGCTTCATGATACCCAGGTAATACAAATTGTCACTAATAGGCACAGTGGTATCCTCCAGCCCTGTGTGCAACAAGATGTGAATAAATGGTTTTATGTACATAATTGAATTTTAAACTGTTGCTTCCCATCACTGGAGTTTTTCTGAGCAGCAGTACTGGAAAGTCTTTACAGTAGAATCACACTTCCATGAGTTACTTTCAGCTGTGGCCGCTGCATAGCTTCACACCATCTGTCATGAAGGTGGCAGAGAGGAGCATTGGAATAGCAGCCCAGACTCATTTGGGAAACATTGGCATTGCTATGTGGCAGAGCAACTGGGAGCTTCATGAGGGAGGTGACAGCTTCCTGTTGTAGCCTCCTGAGAAATGACAGACAGAGCCATTGCACAAAACAGATCTGGGGTCTCAAGGAGCTAAAACAGCAAGTAGCACAGTTAGCGAGAAGACCTGATCTGCTCTTGCTAGAGAAGGAAGAGCCTATGCCTTGCAGTGCTTTTTCTCCTCACACTCTCATATGCTCCAATTAACAAAAGTGCCCATATGTGGTAAAAACTATTTTGGCACAGAGAGCATGTTTGAGAGCAACAATAACATACTCAACTGCTCTTGCTGTTAATGGAATACAGGAGAAATCAAGCCTGCATCAAAAAGATAAATGGGAAGGATTTGTTATAGCATTAAAATCTATCTACCTTCAATCAAGGAAAAGAAACTGAGAATTTACAGTGAATATCTCCATTTAGTATACTTTACAAAGTTGAGTTTCAATGTCACATGCTGTGGGATACACGCACCAGACATGATTATGTATGCAATGCAAAATTAGCAGCAGTTACTTAGTGCCCAGCAGGGCATTTGACAGCTGTTTGAACCAGAAGCTGATCATCAAATTTGGAAAGCTGGATAGAAAAGAGGGAAGACTGGGAAAATCCTATAGGGTTACAGTACAAACAGAAGGCTTACTTCAGGGTCTTGTGAAATCAGAGATAAATTTCCATTAATTTCACAGTGAGTTGTGTAGACCTTTAGTAAAGAATCATATGAATTGCATAGGGACTGACAAGGAGAGAGAAGTGGGTATGAACACTGTAGGACTGGATAAAGGTCTTCTTTCAATAAAGAAAGAAGTCAGCTGGAGAGGCTCTGGAGTTTTGTAGGGATTGGAGGAACAGCTGGAATCCTTCTAAGATTTACCAGAGGCTGGTAACTTTACAAATAGTATTGATCTTACAAAACTTCCTTTAGCTAAAGATAAAAAATGTACTGGCCAGTCAGAGATTGTTGTCTAGGTTTTATCTATAGTCAGTGGAGAGACAGTAGCAGCCACAAAGCAATTCACTCCATCTACTTTTTTCTGCTGACAACAAAAGAAGATGAGATGACTATCTTATGCTGCACTAAAGCAACTCTTAAAGGACTAAATTTTATGTACAAAGAATGCAACTCAGTTGTTATTGAGCACTGTCACTTGAAAGCATGCTTTGAAAAACCCAAAAGATAATCTAAGGTCTACTTTTTGGAACCTGTAGAGCATTGCCTCTTTACAGATTAAGTTGAGATTTTGTAATTGCATCTCTTTTAGAGAACATTTACTTGAAAGAACAAAATTACATTTAACTGCACTTTTATTAAATAAAAGAAAACCCAGTTTCTGCAAAAGTGGCTATTTAGAAAATACTGACACTGTAATCATCGTTTATGATGGCTGTGCAGAGCTTGAATGGGTGGAGGCTTCCTAACACTAATAGCTGTGATTCGAACTGTTAAACACTTCAATGTAGAAAGTCCTCATACTTTGTTCCTTTGTACTGCTCTGAGAAGATGTAGGGAAAAAAATCTCATAAATTAAAAGCAAGGCCTTAGGCTAGGTGTTTGGTGTGGGGGTGGTGGAAACTATCTGTAAGAGGAGGTGAGCAGTGAAAGAGATTGCTTAGGGGGTTATTGAGCTGTCAGCATTCAAGATTTTTAGAAACTGCAAGTTATATGCAGCTGACCCTAACTTTGGACAGGTGGATAGATCCGTAAGGATCATGAATCTTCCATCAGGAAGGAACACTTGGAACTCAGAATACTGACATGTTTTAGAGAAGAACAGCCTTGATTAATTGCCTTGATTAATTTTCCAAATATCATCTAAACGGATATTAGAGCATACAGATAAACCATTATGCTGTATTATATACAATATTTGTGCTACACACAGAATTAAGCCACAATCAATCTTGTATAAACTAAGATTTTCCTTTTCTGTGTAGTTTGAGAGTTCTCTACCATGCTGAGTAGATGGTTACTTAGCTTCTGCTCAAGGAGCTCAGTTTCCCAACTGTATCTCAACACTTCCTTAAGAATCACAACTGTTTTTTAATGTCACTACCACACACACATATAAATGGAATTGGTATTCTACTTAGAGACCAAAAAAGCAATGGAAAACCCATTCATCTTGGACAAAAATTCTGTCATCAAAAATGATATATGCATAGACAAATATTTGATACTTCTTTCAGGCAGTCTTCTAAGTATCTTCTTGAACTTCTGGTCTTGAATAGGCAGGACATTGTAACATCTTGCTATTAAAAAAACCTTTAACAAACATCAGTACAATAGACAAAAAACATGACTGTCATGTTAAAAGAGCTTTTCTAGTTTATGTGGATGGACAAGAAAATTTAAAATATTACTTGAATGTAAAAAAGAAAACAGTGGTGTAGATGTTAATATTTAAATAATGTTTAAAAAATTGTATAAAGTTAAAATGCCTGGTGAAGCTAAATGCAGAGTAATTAAGCATTCCTGCTAATAACAAGCAAAATATCTGTAGAAATAAGTTAGGGAAAAGGTTAGAAATTAAAAGCAACTCGTAGAATAGCAGTTGTTTCCACATGATATGACGATACAAGACTCTGTGAGATACAAGGCTTTGTGGTAATCTTTGAGGAGTGATGCTATTTAATCCTACTTTATACATCTTTATTTATATATTTACTTGCTTTAGCTATTTGTAACAAACATTAATACTAATAAAAGACTATTTTCATGGTGCACTGGATCATGATCAGAAAAAAGAACACTGTTAATAAAGTTCCATAATCAAAATGGCTTCTAGCAGATAGTACACTGTCTTCATTTTCCCACATAAGCATAGACTATACTTCTAAAATTCAAAGGTGTTGATGCAGTATGTATTTTTTACACTTCTAGCTAAACATATAGTCACTAGAATGATAAGGCACACTTAAAGATAACATCTTCCAAGAGAGATAAAATGCTACATAAAAAGCAGCTTCAGATATCTGAAGAGAAAAATTTGACACACAGGAAGAAAACTAAGAAATTAGCTTTCTTTTTACCACTGAATCTATTTGGAAAAAAGTCACATTTTTTCACTAACATAATAAGTCTTCATGCAAAGTACTTTAGTGGGGCCATCACAAAAATTGAGAGTAAATATATTTGCTACACTGAAAAATGAAGAGCTAGCTGGACTAAGCTATTGGAAAAGTGAACTGCCAGTTTCTGAGTATTATGCCTACAGGCCCTGTCTTACCCTCCTTGCAGTGCTGGATCTTCATTCTGTTTATTCCAGATTGCTGAGGAAAAAACACAGATTTTACTCTGTCCTGGTTTGAGTGAGAACAGAACTAATTCTGTTCAGTAATTTTACTTTTCAGCTCAGTTCTTCTAACTAACT
>WUAM01000431.1:10811234-10826001 GCA_024336885.1 Actenoides hombroni
AGCTGTTCTAGTTTCCTTTTCTAATTGCTAAGTCTCTCTCCCTTATTCCCTTTCTCTTCCCCTTTGGGGAGGGAGGAGGGTTAGCAGAGAGCATCTGTTATAGGTCTAAGGGACTGCCCTGACCCTAAACCATGACAGACTCTTGCAAAGTGTTTCAGGAAGTTAAATGTGGTTTGCAGTGGGAAAATGATGCTTGTCACAAAAGCAGTGCTGTGTTGGGCAACGTAGGTTCTAGAAGAGTTGAGGAGATTCATAATATATAATACAAAAAAAAGATATTAAAAAATGTAAATTTTTTCCCAAATCTGATTTTATTGTATAGATCATTCATTATAATTCAATCATTAAATAAAGCAGTGTAAGGCACTGTTGGAAAACATCACTATAGAATTTTGTAAATTTATAGTTCTTGGTAAAATATAAATTGGTGGAAATTATACTTGGTAGTAAAATTTGGCAATGCTCTTTCTAGCCATTGATTTTTAATAACAATGCCTCCGGAATCCTATCAGTCCTACATATAAGCTTTTCATATATCTGCATAGATAAACAAGTTACTGAATCAAACAGGTTGAGCCTGCGTGTTTTCAGGCCAGGATTTTACCTACAAGGCAGGTGGTGACCTCATCTGGAACCATGCAGAGGCGTAAGTGAGGTAAGAGTCCATAGGTTATCCTCCAGATAATATTTTTGGTAAGTTAAGATATTCCATAGCACAGAAACAGGTGTGAAGTGTACTAAAACCACAGGAATTAAATTGGTCCTCTTTCTTCTTAAAAATCTTTACATAAAAGGTCTGGTAGACAATGTGGCTACTTTAACAGTGGAACAGACCTCTCTCTCCGGGGAAATAATGATCTTTGCGTACAGACAGATGAATGTGTTTCCGCAGGATCCATTAAAGAATTAACCTGAAATCTGGTAAAAAAATTCTACAGTAAAACTTACTTCATGATAATTTATCATTATTTTCTCTCCTTCTCTACCAGTTAAGATCTCTTAGGTCAGCCAGGAGTTTCAGTGTGTAAACTGGCAATTACTGACATGTCGGTCTCATGATGTGTATTTAAATCAGCTTAGTCCACACAGACTCATTTCTCTGTGTGTGTGCCAGGCAGTTACCGGATGCTGTTTAAGCGCTAAAGAGAGTTGTACATACGATATTTGGGACAGCGATCTGCTTGCTATTTATATTTCAAATTGAGTCAAGATAAATGGATTTTTTAAAGCCTCTTAAGGAAGATTTAAAGGAAGGAACAAAATCCAAGAATAGAATAAACAATGCAAAAGAATTCCCTCCCCCCCAACCCTGAATAGTTATGTGCCTCACTTTACCCATTTGGTAATACATTGGGCAAAAAAAATAATTTTAATATGATAAAAAGGAAGGGATACTATTTTTACTTGAGAGATGCTCACTTTCAGCCATATTAACATGGTTATTTTGCCTTAGGCCTATGTCTCAGGATTTCCAGCAGTGTAGACAGAAACTGTAAGTGAATTTCTAACAAAGGGCTAGCAGCTAAACACTATAGGAATAGTCTTGTGGCCGCACATGAGAACCAAGGAGATCTGAGTGATCCTAAACTTACCAAAAAACATTCAAGGAAGGAAGGTCCGTGAATTTTCACGGCCAAGGGTGGTATATACTTCTCTAGTCACTGTCTTATCTTCTTTTTGAGAAAGCTGAACAGCATACATTTTCTAGTCACCAGGTAAATTGCTCTTGTTTATGAGAAAGCAATGTGATGGACAGCAGAGCTGAAACCTTAGTATGGCATTAGCTCCATTTGTCAGGAGAAAGGATGCACTGAGAGTCTGTAGGAGAGCACGATGTAACAAGCTATATTCCCTCGAAAAGGGCAAACACTAACCCCGAGAGTTTAAATCTTTAATGTGGCCAGCTAACTACAAACCATCTGAGACTTGTTGAAAAGATGCACTGGTTGTCAATTTGAAGCATAAGCTACTGCCATGCATATGTTTTCACAACCTGAGGCTTTTTTTTTCTAACTGCTTAAATAAATATCAAAGCATCTTCTCTTGAAAAGAATGCTTAGAAGGAAAGTAACTTCATTTATAACTACAGTTGCTTGATATTGTCAAGAATCCTGCATGCTGTATATGAAGGTTTTCTTATACTTTATAGCAAATAAGGTTCATATTTTGCTAAATGCATTCTTCTTAAAATCCATGTAATATTTAATATATCTTGAACATCGTTCCCTTTTTACCTATATCATTGCCTTAAATACATGTATTTAAGTATCATTGTGAATCTATTCTGTGAGACATAAAAGAGAAAATCAAACTAGAGTAACTGACATTAAACTGATATTAAAACACCTGAGCACTTGGGCAGAAAATCCCTAAAAATAAACATATCAGAAGGCCAAAATACCTTATCAATGAGATATAACATTGTTGTTCCTTTATTGTCTTTAAAACTGCATATAATATTCAATTACCAAGTTGGAAATTATCTTTTTTCGTTACTTATTCCAGAAGTGTCTAAAAGCTTTGCTATAATCAATTCCACTGTGTCAATTCTGTTTCTTAAAGAGATTCAAGTTGCCTCAGAACACTTTACTTATTTATATGATACTTAAATCTCATCCACCCACAAGTCACCTTTTTTCCTAAATCCTCAGGCAAGCGTGATTTTGAGGATTGGGGTTTTTTTTTCCACTGCTGTTTTTACAGGAGTGGGCAATATACATTTAACATTATCGTCACTTAGTCTCAGGTTTGGTGAAGCACAGCTTCTGCCTGCTGAAGCATGCACACACAGCCTTTAAAGTTCATCTACGAGCTTTTGGAGACTGTTAAAGAGCCACCCTACTTAGCAAGAATTTTGCTTAACATCTCACATTCTTTCTCATTTCTTTCCCTACCACTCCTGATGATGAATTTCATTGAAATAGTTCTGTGTATCAGTATTTGAGGTGGCATTGTGACCACATAACCAGCATTATGGCTTCAGATAGAAAAGAATTAGGTAACAATTTGCTTTCTCTTAGTAGGAAGGAATCTTAGTGTTGTGCATATTGTTCAATGAGAGGAACTTTTATATATAATGCTAATTTAAAATAAAAATAAAATCAGCAGTCAGCCATTTTACAAGATATACTGAAAATACAACATTTCTACCAATAGGTTAGGATTGATTTTTTGAGTTACATGCCCTATGAACTAAAACACTAGTTCAGCAAACACCAAAACCAATGGTCTGGCTTCCAACAGGTCAATGTCCTGTGATTGATCATCTTTGATGTGTTACAAAGTACAAGAGATATCAAAGCATATGGAGGACATTTATAAGACATTTCTCCAGTGCAAATTCTCCCTTGCTTGATGAGCTGTCACCAGACTTTTCTTTAATGGGACTACTGCAAAGGTGTGACAGCTGCATAAGACTTGACAAAGTTAATTAACCCCGAGATCTTTAGTTTTCTGCCAGATGTGATTGAAACTGGCCAATTTACCAAAAAAAAAAAAAAAAGAAAAAAGTTGGAGATTTCTTTTTAGTGGGAGAGTAGGCATGAAAGACAAAGAACAAGATCACATACAATTTTCCAAAGAAAATGTACCTTAACTCCCCTTTCCCCCATCTGCCCAATGGCTTAAACTGTGTCCTGGCCAAATGCTATTACAGTTAATGTCACTGATTTTAGAGCTGTTAATGGGCATGAAGATTACAGCTACTTTCTCCTCATACTGTTTGATTTCCATTAGCACACTTTATCATCAGGCTGTATCTAACAGAAGGTGCTGAAATCTCTGTCAGTAATTCCTTATAATTTTGGCTCATATGGAAATAAGAATGCATCTCCCAGGTGAAGCAATATATTCATTTTCCCCATGCATCCTGCTAAACACGGTATTAATTTCCAGTTGGCCTAAATACTGTACCCCTTCAACTAATGTAATTATTTGCAAGTATGCTTGGCAAGTAAGTGCTGCAGACGTTTCTATTTATGTCGCTACGTGGAATGTACTTCATCTTCACCTGCTCATATTAAAATATAATCTAACAATATGATTCCAGCTCTCAGACTGACATTTCATTAATTTTCATAGACATCTGAGCATATTTTAAATGCCAACTTTGGGCATATTGAATAGGATTTTTCAACTTCTCAGTAATTTTCTTTTTATTTGTAGCTTTCTCTATTAGAGCGTGTAATGTCATGGGGGCCTGCAGTGCTGAAATGTCTTTCATTGTGAAACACTACTGTTCATATCTTGTGATCTCTGCTGGTAGTACACAATACACAAAATATGTCACCCCCTTGCCATGGATGAAAACTTACTTTTCTGCCAACAAGTACAGACCATATTTTTAAATAAGTCAGTTATGAAATGACATGGGCATGGATTAGAGTCTCAGGACTCAAAAATGGAGGGAGAAAGACTCCTAGAAATGTAATACACAGACCCCAAGCAAAAAAAATCCCAAAACAATTGCTGGAGATCCTTTGCAAGCAGAAGGGTGGAAAAACAATGAGGGGACAGAGGGACACCTGGTGAGCAGCATGCAAGCCATAGGCCAGGCAGCCCAGAGGGGTCAGCGCGACTGAAACCCTCTGCTGGAGCAATCTTTGCTTGCTGCATTAAGTGCAGCTGTGGCCTCACACAAGCACGCCAGTCTTGCACCTGGTCCAAAGAAGGATCTGCAGAAATGACCGGTTGTTGTGACTGCTGAGGTGGCCCCAGCTGTGGGTTGGGTCACACCTAAGCAGCTCAGATCAGCAGCTCTACCTTCCTGTGGCCATGGGAAAGGCTCCAGAAGTGCCTTGTAAAGTGACTGCAGTTTCTGTTAGAAAGAATAAATTCTCTGATGGCAGTAGATATTCGAAGGGATCAGGGGTCTCCTTGTTCCACACATCTCACTGTACCACCATTCCACATTCCCAGACTGGACGTGAGAGTTTGTGTTTGAGTTGCACCATGGGGTTTAGTTTAAGGGATGACTCATCAAGAAAAGCGGTGTTTGAGAACCTATGATTCTTAGCTATAATAGGTCTTCTATAAAAGCATCATCAACAGAAATCCCAGAATTTCTCTGATAGATTCCCGTCATTCTCTATTTAAAACTCTAAATTAGTATTTCTAAAGTTCAATAGTAATATTTTTGGCAAAGTTTTAGTGTGAGAATGACAGTTTTCCAAAGCTGATGTCATATTCCTATTAAATTAAGGTGTTGTGCTCTATGACGGATCCCCTTAGTACTTACTATACACATCAAGGGAAGAAAAAAGTCAAACTCACAATTAAATATCAATATTTCATCTGAATATAGCACAATTTTATGGGTGTTTATTATCAGCCTTTGACTAACAAAGCTTGCTTCTATAAGAATTCAAGAATGGAAATATGTTCAATTATATCATGCATCAGAAATTCATTGCTATGAAACAACTCTTACGGGACCTCAGCATGGATTTCCTAGAACTAAACAGACTCTGACAGTAAAGGAAAATAGACATTTTAATCCAAGAGTTTCAAATAATATAGCAAGCAGAACAAATGGTCAAAATATTCTGACACGTTCACAGAATACTAGAAGAATCACTACCTTAATATAAAAAAAGAAAAGTCATAAGTTGGTTAAAGTTATCTTCCAACAGAAAAAAAAAAGTTAGAGATTAACTGTAAAAAAGATATCTTTTTTAAAAAGATAAAAAACATACTTCTCCTGTTTGACTGCTGCCTTTTATGACATATTTTACAAAGAACTTTTGAGCTCGTGTAGTTTTGAGGACAAGAAAAGTGCTTAAGTGATGTAAAAATCCATAAACATAAAGCCAGCATTGTCTAGCACTAAATACACATATTTCTACTTAAGACACCTAAAAAGTAACCTTAACTGATTCAGTCAAGGAAAGTACATTTTTCTCTGTGGAGATCAATCAGACGTGTGAATACAAACTAGTGTATACATGGCTAGAAGTTCTGGGTGAAACGTCTTGAAATGGGTATTGTTTTTTCCTGTCACTTTCACTTTGATTTCATTATAAAAAATAGTAATAAATCTATCTAATATTAAACAAGCTCAAAGTGAAGTATTAACATTTTCTTCTTGTGTGATACTTCATTGGACTGACCTACAGCTCTCCAGAGGTAATTCAACTGATCTGAAATCCTTCCTGCTCATGCTGACCTAAGGAGTGACAGTCTCCTGGCCATGGCCTTTCACAGTCATCCTCAATGGAGTGGCATGCACCTCAAAGATGATGATTCAAAGCTCCTCTCTGACATTCTTAGTCTGCAGATATCTCAGGGTCAGTTTGATTCTTGGGTCGGCAAAGTCCACATATTTTAAAATCCCTCCTCATGTTTAAGAAACTTTGAACATATGCACATAATCTTGCCTGTGCCTCCCTAGTGTGCTGCAACATGAAGCAAAACAGATCAGCACAAATCACAACAGGCAATAGCTGGGATGAAATGGGTGCATGTGGACCCATTGGATGGACCTCCATTACAGACAGTTAACTTTAAATGGATGGATGAAAATCTAAAGATTTTTCCAGAAGAACAGTCCTGTCATCCTGTCCTACCTAAACGTAGTACAAAAAATAATTCAGTAGGAACATAAGTACAAGCTGCCACTCTCATTTCTGTTGACAAGAAGAGAAAGGGCTACTTAATTTCTTTTTTCCTTTGCAAATTTTGAGTAGCTCACAAACTTGGAGAAGTGAAAACTGGTTTACTATGAAAGCAAAATATGGTTGCAGTACTGGTCTACCCACCTACACAATGACAAGAACAGGACAAAGCTGCAAATCTATTCCCAAGGCAGAGTGGATTCTAAGCAAGAGATGGTGCGAATAAATTTTAAAGAAATAATCTTAATAGGAAGCTGCAAGATACATATGCCTTAAACTATAGCTCCTAATGAAGACACTGGCAGTACAAAAGCTTTCAAAGGTATTGCATTGTCTGAAATCCTTGCAATACTCAGCACTGAATTTAAATCTCAGAAAATACATTAAGGATGATTGTGTACTAGCCACAAAAAGCAAACTGTTCCTTCCTGGCTCTTGATGAATCACAGGAATGATGCAGTAGAACAGATAGTGCACTAATGGTCAATACTTTATGGAAGGCTGCCTTGAGATGACAATTGTACTCCATAATGTGTGTATTACCGTTCAGATTTGGGGGGAATGCAAGGGGTCTTTTAAAAAACAATCATCTCCAAACTTTACAGTGAGTACAAGCAGATATTTCTAAGCTCATTCTTAAACAACAGTGATCCTCAATCAGAGTCTCACAAAACCAGAAACCAAATCAGAAGAAAAAAAGGAAGAAAAAATTACATACATGAGGAAAATTCAGGTTAAAATCTAGGGAAATAAGGGTCTAAATACACTCACATAATGAATTCGTGTGGGTGTTTTGCAATTGAACTTCATGAATGATAATGAAGTCAGAGCAGTTATGCCAAAATATAGTTGATTTTTTGAAGTAATATATAAAATATTAGATACAATGTGTTCTTAGCAATTTTGTATAGTATAATAGAGGACATAATGCATAACAGTATACACCATGTGACTGTTAGCATACTGCTGAGATTTGGCTCTGTGTACTCCAGGCTACCTTTGTATATCTGAGTAACAATTTTTTTAAACACATAATCCTAAATTTTACATTATCATTTTCAAGAATATTTTATGGAGATTTCTGCTCACCAGCTAGGATTAGCTTCTGCCTAGCAGGGTGAGAATAATTCAAATTGCATTCATTGCTTCTGTAATTATTTTAAGTGACTTCTAATCAGGATTTAAGGACCATGCCTATACTCTCATTTTTAATTACAAACTGAAGTTTGAAGGACTTTAACTTGACTCAAATGGCCCTGATGTATGCAGCTCACGACTCATTCATGCTAACCCACCAATCATTCCATTGTGGTGAAGGAAATCAACCTTTCTTTTAAAGAGGAATCAGTCACTAAAATACATCACTCCTGAAATTGCAATATCTTAAAATCTACATTATATAACAGGATGTTTTTGGAACAAGACAAAACAACAAATTATTTCAACTAGATCTGCAAGTCAATGCATCAGATAGAGACAAGTTTTCTTTAATGAGAAACGTTCTACTGATTAAGAAAGAACTCTTTAACCCAATTTCCAATATAGGCTTCCTGGCAGAATTAGTTTTAAATTAAAGCTCGCCAGGAGCTGCATGCTATCAACATTGAATTTGGAAACCATGAGGCTGTGAAAGTTACGTATTTTCCTAAGAAAATCTTAGGCAGTGGGTAGGTATAGATGGAAGATGACTGCTATTTAAATACAACGTATCCCCTTCTAATCTGGTGCAGGCAGCCAGAGCACATCAGGCCTGCAAGAAGGTTTGATGCAGGGAAGTAGAGTCTGAGGGGAGGCATCAGGAGGGCACAGCCTTGACTCCAGAGCCCCTTTAAGGCTGCTGCCAGTCCAGAGATGTCAAACCCTTTGCCCAAGCACCACAGGGCCATTCTCAGTGCTCGTAGAGGTATCTTGCCTGTCTAGGCAGAGCAGGAACACAGCACATTTTCCACCAATCTGAAGGTTAGAGTGTTTTAGATGTTTGAAAGCTACCCCAGATTCTTCCAAAGCAATATTTTATACACAAGTCATCTAATAAAATGTCCAAAACATCTTTGCATTTTCTGTTCTCCAGATATATTTTAAATATTATGCCTTTTCTCAGACAATGATTAATCCAGGATGAAATTCTTGAGTTTGGGAGCAAACATGATCAGATCTGTGGAACTGACTCAAAGCTGTTACAAAACAGCTTGACTTCCCTCTCACCTCATAAGAAGACAACCTGAATTAGAAAGTCCATATAAAGAAGACAGAGTTGTTCCAGGACTTGTCTCCTTGACTGTGAATGATTAATATGTAAAGTCAGATGAAAAACATTTTTTTCCTGGCAGGTGAAAACAGAGATACCAGGACCAAATTCATCTCCAGTGACAATTCATTAAGCTCAATAGAGTTACACTAAGAAAGCTTTAAACATTGTTTCAGGACCAAAACATAATAGAAATGTCTCTGCTTTGCAATGAATAAATATTGAACAGGTATTTCTGTCTTTGTTTACTCAGATTTCTTTAAAGGAAATAATTTGCAAAGCTATAAGACAATTTCTGTTTATTCAAACAAACAAGGCTGTTATCCTCACACACCTGTGTCTTCTAACCTAGAAAATTAATCAGGTATGTTCTGCTAAAGATAAAGTAATATGCTTCTAACTAATTATGCTGAATGCTGTAGCAAAGTGTTTCTGAATAGGAGCAGAAAACACTATCCCATTTAATATGGTAATCAAAAAATGTGTCATTCCTACTTGCTGTAGGAAGCTACTAGTAGTTCTCCTCTGCAGGACACAGGGCTGGGGATCAGAACACTGGGCTTATGGTTTGAGTTCTTTGAAGAAACTCCTCTCACATCCTCAATGGATAAAACTGTCTGCTTGAGCTGTTATGAAGCTTAACTAGCAAGAATCATACTTTGATAGACCATTTGTCTGTGAGCAATCATAAAACATTTATGGTGGTTTTGGGTTGTGAGTGGCATACTTACCACTCCTCTAAAATTAAAAATTCTTGATTGTTAATGTATCTGTGAGTTATGTATGTTCCCACTTATTCAGCTTAGTTTTTGTTTGAGACACAGGCAAGAGAGAAGTTAGTGAAAATCCCAGGCCAGCATCACAAATAGAGACACACTGTGGTGAGCAGCCAAAATTCCATTATTCCCAACAGCACCCAGGCCAGAAGTTCTTTTCCGCTGTAACAGAAAAAATCCTCACTCATTCTATGCTCTCTAGTGGGAATCACACAGAATTTTATCTTCTTTCTTGAAAGCAAACAATTCAATAGTGAAAAGAAACTGGTAGCACCTGTAAGACTCACTTGGTATAAGCCACCTTTCACTATCTAGATACTCTAATAATGCACTAAGAATTGTGACATTTATGTTAATCTACAGTGGGGAATTAGCAAAGAAAAACAATAACACTTTACAACAATACTCTTTTAAGTTCACTTTCACTTTTGAGGGATTCTCTGTATAGACAGACAAAGACTGGGGGGAAGGGGGTAAATTCACAAAAAAACAGTTGAGACTCCCACCCACTCTTATCTGTTATAAAGTATAAAATACTATCTATAAAGTCCTCCTATACTTACACATGGAAAGGGAAAACTCTCAAGAGATATTAGAGCCCGGCTCTTCTCTGATGGCAAGTATAAGCAGGCAGGGAAAGCACAGAATTGGCATGTGGCTGAGAAGGGACTTTTAATGTATCATTTCCTAGTCTCAGAGGTTACACTGGTGATGTTTTTATCCTTTTTCTCATTGTAGTGTCACCACTCACACAAGTTACAAAACCAAAATAAACACTCTAATGTGGCAAAGGAGATAAAGAGAATAATTTTTTTTACTGTCTTGTCCATTTAAAGAATGTTTTGCCCATTTTAAATATGCCAGAAAAGTTGAAATGTCAGAATTCCCCTAGTAAAGATGCAGTTATATGTTTATGACAGTATAATGTCATATTAGCTCTGAGAGGCACAGCAAGAATGGCATAAAGAACTTCATACCAGTACATTTCTGCACTCACTTTTCACAACAGGATTATGTACATATATATACCCCACCAAAATGCTTGCTTTGTTCAAACTTAGCAACATGAAAACTATAAGATGTTTAAATCCAAAAGCATCAGTGTGTCTCATTTTTGTGGTGTTGTAGGTTGATTCAAGAGTCCTAAGGATGAAGTAGAGGATGAAAATTTGACAGTGTGACTGCATTTGTATCAATCATTTTTAGCACAGTCAGTTTTCTTATTGCCACCACACTAGATTTAATTTTTTTTAACCTATTTCTTTGATAATCTATGGGTATTTTCCCTTCATATTTTACAATACTGGTCAAAACTGTGTTCTTATTTATATGCAGCAGCTCCATTGCTCCATCGCCCTGCTGGAAAAGTGGGGAAGGCAGCAAGCAAGCTTATTTTCCTACTTCCAAAAATATTGAGCATTTTGGATGTACGTGTCATTATAAAGCAATAAAAAGGGGCCTTTTAAATATAAAAAAGAGAAATTACATTTGAACCTGCTCCCAGTCATGTTAGATGTAGAATATACGATTTTATTAGCAGCTGCATCAGCCTGAGAGAGTCAATTTGATTCTTTCGGGTTCAGACTAGAGTTAGAAACAGCAGTATTCATTGTTGTTGTTGTTGTTGATGGTGGTGGTTTGTTTGTTTTTTTACTAGCTGCTCTCATGCAGCTGAACAATTCCCCTTAGCAGTGAGATGAACATTTCTGAGGTCAACCATCCACCAAATTCCTGGAGCTGAGGTACAGCAAGATGAATTTAACTGCATGATGCTATTCTGTTCTGTTTCTTCTGTCTTTCAGGGACAGTTCCTGGCTCAGAAGGGCACTTTAATTCAATTTGGATTCTATACTAGGAACCTTGTATATAGCCCTTCCAGCAGTGTTCCTTTATGAAAGAAGGATGTACCTCAAAGATAACTGGTTGTCATACAGAAATCAAGTTATTAAGACACCTTTTTTTTTTGTATGTATATGTCTCAGTTACTAATGCTGTGGCCAGGATGTGGGGGAGAAAGACCCAAATATTTCTTTATTTGAATATATATTCCCCTTTTCAGTAATTTGAAAGAGAAAAAATACACCACAATTTCTATCATAAGTTAATTTTTTTCCCAAGTTCTGCAAACTCTTTGATACTCTTTCCTACATCACACCAAACTCTGGATTTTAGTTTTGAGCACCACTTTCTTTGATACAAGAACATTAACATCTTTATATACCACTTACTAATCTTCTCTATTTGTATTTTACCACTGTACTCCTTACTGCCCCAGTTAGACTCCTTTCAAACACTGCCCATCATTTTTTCTTGCTCATTAAACATACATCTACACCATTAGTTAAACCTAAACATCTCTTAAGACCTACCTGACCGCAGTCTGAACACTCCTACCATCATCAATAATCTCTTCTCAGTTCATAAACAGGCACTCGGGAGAAATTTGGAAAGTGAGTGACTCTAGAGAAACTTCCCCAGTCAGAAGGATGGTCTTAGTATACACAATTATAAGGAACTGCCAACATTCGAATAACTGATCTGGGGAAAATGCAATTTATATATATATTAACTACCCTATGGTGTTTTGAGGCTGTATATTTTTAATTTCAAATTATGGACTTTGCCTTAATCATGTAATTAAACATAATAAATTCATGTGTGTTCTATATTATGAGTAAATAACAAACAACACAAAAGCAAAAAGAGCAAAAGATATCTGAATACTGCAGCTGAAAACTATGAAAGAAATACAGAGCAGATTATTACAGAATACAGCTCCAGTTTTTCTGTACAAGTCCTAGCACAGTTTTCCCTTCAGTGCCAAACCGTTCTGGATGATTAGCAGCAGAAACATAATGAAACCCTTCTTCTTTAAGCATTTTTTATTCTCTACATTGATTCATTCCCCCCACCCCAAACCTCACAGATCTGCATCAATATTCATCTGTATTTATCAATATAGGCCCTGCTAAGTGTTTCCATTTAATTAATTGGTTTGGTTTGTTTCAACACTGATTGACTCAAGTCCCAGCTTCCATTAATCTTCCCTGCCAGCCATGACAAAGCTCTCATAAATTTCTCCCACTCACGCAAGTGGCAGATAATTTTTCAGCTTCATTTCATGTTATGCTGTGCGGGAGAAGCTTCTTGTTCCCTTGACCAAGGGCAGAGCTTGTTAAACAACTATGCAGCATTTAAGAACCAAGTGACAGCTTCTGGTTTTGTCCAAAATAACTCGATATAGAGCAAGGCCTGAACCAGATTGCCAAATAGAATACAGTTTTGGAACAATTCAAGAAGTGTGTTTCTCTTATACAATTTTCCTTGTTGTTAGACAAAAAATTCTTCTCTTAATTTTAGCTGAAATACTAAACTAAGTATGTAGAGAATTTAGAGAAATCTTTCTTCTAGATTGAAAACAAAAAGTGAGCGGTTTAAGGCCACACAAATGACAGCTGACTGTCAGATGACTTCCCTGATAAACACGATTTTACAAAACCATTACCAAATGGTGTTCTGAGGCCTGTGGAACTGAAGAGGTGTCATCCACCTAAGCACATTTCCTGCTGGTCCAATCAGGGGAAAAGATTTCCTCTCCTCCCTTCCAATTTCAGGAAGCTGAATAAGAAATGACAGAGCAAATGTATGTATTCGTCCACATGGCAGAGAGAAGTTTAGAGGTAAAGGATAGACAACTGTGTGCCTTGGGCTGAAGGACACTGAAATTCCATAAATCAGCATTTAGGGAAGACTGTGGAGAACTAGAATAGCAAAAGGTTAGTCTTGAAGTGGATGCTTCACCTACTTAAAACTGCCTTTGTGTAGACAAGTTTTACACTGTCATAAGAGGACAGAACACAGCAGTAGAGATGTGACTAGGACAATTAGACACATGATCTGTCATTAGCTAAGTAGCAGATACCTAGTCCTAACTGCATCTGGGATACTTCTTCTTTAATAGAAAAAAGGACAAGTATAAATAGTCTATACAGATTAAATTAAATAATTAAGTATTATCTATCAAATTTCCAGATCCAGCTTTTCTGTACAAGTCCTAGAACATTGCTTTCCCCACAGTACCAAATCCTTCTGGATGATCATCAGCAGAAGACATTGTGAAACTCTTTACCTGTCAATAGCTAAGTAGAAGATACCTAGTCCTATGTATGCAGGACATTTCTTTTTTAATAGGGTTTAAGACAAGAGTCTATTACATTAAATTAAATACATTAAATATAAGCTATCAAATTTCACTTTCTCCCTGGGAATTTCCGCTCGCATCACCCTCTGTAAAACTCTAGACAACTCTGGAGTAAGCATCCTTTTGGGAAACTCATAGAGAGGCTGGAACAACAGTATTGTTCAGAGTGACACTGAACACCATTTCTGTTTTATTATATAAAATAAACCATTTCTGGTCTGAAATTTAAAAGGGAAAAATAAATAATTTTATCTGGGATAAGAGGAATTTATCATTTAGCCAGAGTGCTTAACAATGAAAACCCATCCAGTTGTTAGAAGTGATATGCTGTTAAAATTTATATTATTTAGTTTTGTTCCATTTTTACCTTTGAAGGAAAAAAATATTGGTCAGGGCAGCTTTCAGACAAAGTTCAAGAATGAAATTTGAATGCTTCAATAAAGCTACAAGCACTTAAAACCAACATCAGAATGGTAAGTGTTTTGCAAATTTAACTGGAGTAGACATTACACATGTTGCTGCACTTCAGAAATGCATTATTTCTAGAACAGGTAATCGAAGAAATCATGTCAAATTTCACTATGCTAGTAGCAATTATATTTGCCAAGATTATCCCTTGCTACTTACCCTGCTCAGACAGCAACACTTTCTTCCTTCAGGCAATTCCAGTCACATCAGAAGGACTGAGAGTCGTTCATGTGCCAGTAGTACTGCCAGCTGGACCGAAAACTGAATGTGCTGAGTTTACAGAGGAAAAAAGGGTACAAAGAGCTGCAAGAGGGAGACTGCAACTGAAGGGTAAGTGTTGTACTTGAAGAAGGAGAAAGACAGAGAGAAGAGCAAGAGAGAAAAAGAAAAGGAAGGGAAGGGAAGGGAAGGGAAGGGAAGGGAAGGGAAGGGAAGGGAAGGGAAGGGAAGGGAAGGGAAGGGA
>WUAM01000431.1:10831735-10843916 GCA_024336885.1 Actenoides hombroni
AAGAGAGAAGAGAGAAGAGAGAAGAGAGAAGAGAGAAGAGAGAAGAGAGAAGAGAGAAGAGAGAAGAGAGAAGAGGAGAGAAGAGAGAAAAACCTGGCAGATTGCGACTCTATCTGCTGCTGCACATTTGGAATGATGGAAACACAGCCTAAGGAGATGTAGAAACAAGTCATAGTGCAAGCTGCATGGCAAAACTTACATGCAGAAATCACATATCTATAAAGATTGTCAGATAGGGCTGTGGGTTATCACATGATTATCTTTGCTAATAGCATGTGTATTTATATATAGTGCCTAGGTACAGGCAAGGATGGAGAATATATTCTTTGCCCTGTGATGTTTAAGGGTTTCAGTCAGTTTTGTTGCTGTTTATTGTGGTTATTTGTTCCATCTGCACAGCAATATGCTGTGAGTCAACCTGTGAAAACTATAGGAGATCACCACCTACATAAATGAGAACATAAATGGGAACATTTATGGGCTGAAAATATAGACTGATATACTGCATTAGTTTTGCCTTTATTCCTTACTGAGCTTCACATACCTGTTTTCCCAGAATTTGCAGTCTTTCAGCATAGAACGCCTTCTATGTTGTCAGTCTCACAAGCAGCCTGCAGCTTCAGAGACAAGGTTTGTTGTAAGCTTGCTTCTTTTCACTTCTTAAGTTCTTAACAAAAAACTCAACTTTTCTATCTGTCAAACATTGTCATGCCATAAAAATTAGCCTGGTGGATGTGGGCATTAAAGTGCTTCATTTTTTCTAGAGCATATTTATCTCAATTGGTGTATATACATTCCATTTGCAGTAAAAGAGAAAACCTGGCTTTGCACGGGCATGAAGGATTAAAGGAAACATTGCAGAATACAAAGCTAGGCTTTATATTCTGAGTAGAGTGCCTTCTGGGCTCTGCACCAGACTTCTGTTAATAGTAGACCTCTGCTTTTGGCAGCAATTAGGAGGATAATTTCATAAAGAAAAGTGCTGCCAGAAAACTGTAAGACTAATATATTTTGAATTGCATGTTGCTCTTGGAGAATATTACACAGGACACAGGTTTATATCCTGGACTCCCCCTTTGTCCAAAGTGTTGTGGAAAGAATTCAGACTCTGACCCGGACCTAACCACCCCAAGGGGCACTGATTAGCAAATCTGAAGATTACAGTGACAGAGTGAATGTTGGTGGCCCATATATCATCACAAAAGAGAGTTATATTTGGCAGCTATTCTGTCATTTCATTGAAGGATAAAGGAAAAGCATGCACTGTGTTTTTCAGGAATATTCAAATTGTGAAAGTTTTTGGATACTGGCCTTTCAGTTAAATTAAAACCCCGTGAGCACATTCAAACGTTGACAGCCAGATGACGAGCCTCTTTCCAGTTTTTACTGGCTTAACAAGCAACAAAGTTGTCACCACGGCATAAAAGAGACACGTTTACTCCTATGTCATCCTTCCACTCGAACACTAAGCCACCAGAAATTGCTGAAGAGTCACTCCATTCATCTTCTCCCCAACAGCCCTAATGGCACTCTTGGAGCAGGCAGACAGCATGAGCGACAGCAGCCCTGAAGCTACTTTAATGTTTTTCACAGACACAGGCTGGCATTTGTTACCTGAGGTTCAGGGATATGAGTCAATGTCTTAATGCCTCTTCCTGCTACTTCAAATGTGCTTTAAGCACTGTTCCACTATACCAGAAAGTCAAGGCCAAACTGCATGCTATTAGTTACTGCCTAGAGAAGGAGCTAGCCACAAGCAGCGCAGAGGGAAGAGCGTAGTCTTGGGATTATTTGCTACAGCTCTGTAAAAAATGATTTTTGCACCAACATGGGTTTTTTTTTCCTCTATTTGTTAACTAAACTTTTGCTATACAGATCTACAATGCAGCTTTTGTAATAAATAAAAAGCTCATGATGAGTCTGAAAATGAAACAATATCATTTTATCCAGGGAACTTGCATTTCTTGCAATGACAAAAAAATGACACCTTCGTATTTATATTTACTGGTAATAACAGGTAGCATTGCCATTCCCAGTCAGTGCTATCAGATGATTTGCAGAGAGATAAGCATAACTGTTGATGAATTCTCACAACAAACAGAGATAGAAACTAGTATCCAGTACGTGACTGATTTTTTTAAGGTGCTGTAATGAATCAATGTCATTGCTTCTGTTAGATTTCTGAATCCCTGGTACCCAGACATGGAACTGAGCAACCCAGCCACACTGTAATCATTACCTTTTATTCCACAGCAAGATCAGAAATGTAGCAGTAAACTCAAGTTGAAGGACAAAACAGTTCATTGTTACATTAACTGAGAAACAGACTGACACAGCCACATCCTTTCATAATGCCCAGGACCTTCACACTTCCTAGGATAGCCATATTTGCATTAGTTAAATCCCTCATCAGAGTTGTAGCGCTATCCAAACTCCTGTTTATTCATTCATCTTACATATTGATTCCACAACATGGAGGGTAATAATTACTTTCTTGGTCACTGATTCCCTCCCCCCCCCTTCTGTATGACTACAAGATTCACGTGCTCCCATTACTCGTTTTAACCTTATTGCCTTTTAGTTTGATAGCATCCAGCTGGCTGCTCTCCATGAATTAGTATGGAGGGAGACTCTAACTCAGACTCTGCCAGTGGTCAGGATTGCATTTCTTAAGTGAGCTGATGGTACTGATACAAATGACATGCAAAGTGATTTCTGTGCATTATTGCAATGTTACTACAACTGCTGCAGGCTCACAGGACGAGGAAGCCACTCAGGAGATAACGCTAATGGATTAGTGGAATGAGAAACCTGTTCCAAAGACAGCTTTGATGTTGATCTTGTTTCTCACACTTGAACGAAAAGGAGGTGGGAAAACATTATACTTCATCGCAGTTGGGTGAATCATACACTAGGTTTGGGGGGTGTTATAAACTGGTCCCTAATCAAATATCACTATAATTCTCTTACCATTATCAGCATGCTTCTCAGTTTCTGTTTCGTCTTTTACCTTATCCATCTTATTTTTGCATTTTCTCCTAGTTCAGTCCTAGCTCCTCTTTCTAATTTGCAGCCGTTCTCTTTACCATTTAAATGACATGTCAAATTCAAGACTTCAGGAAGAATGAGGAGCCTAACCATTGGAGAACCATCAGTCTCCCTCATGCCTGCAGCACTCTACTGCTCACTGTTTTGGTGGCAGTGCCTACAATAACTGCCTTCTTGCACTTGCCTGTAACTTGCAATTTCTTTTCCATAATCACAATAAGGAACACCCACACAGAGCCATCAGTGAGTTCAGCAATATCAGCAGCAACGATTTCTTTATTTTTTATGAAATATTACCTTTTTGGAAAAAAAAAAAGAAAAAGCAACAACCCATCTCAAAACCCCAAATCATTACCTGACACAGGCTGAATTGCTCAGTGTTACGTTTTCAGGGATTATTTAAATTCATTTTGGAGAGAAATTCTCTTGCATAGCTTATTGAACAGATAGGAAACATTCTGAGAATCAGCAAAACAATTTGATTTTAAGGAATTACTGAGTTTTCACATATTCTAGGGAATCAAATTCATTATGACCTGCTGATGGCAGATTCATACAGAATAAGGAAGAGTGAACATCACAACAGCTAGGTAACTGGCATATCCTCTATGCCAAACACTTCACTGCTTTCCCTAAGCCTGCATTACCCTACCTACTAAAAATGAAATCCAAATAAATTAGTAAAAATATAATTAGAGGAGGAACTCTAAGAAGTATAGATATAAATTACCAAGACAACAGCACAAGACTTGCAGCCGGGATGCAAGAAAGGGAATGACTACAACTGCTGGCTTGAAAACATTTTCTAACTATAGAACATGTATGAAACTCTACTGCATAAAGACCATGAATTCTGTGACAAAACTATTTCATTTTAGAATTGGAGGCACATACTTTCTTACTCTCCACTGAAGTCTCATACATGGAAGCTAAAGGTTTAGATCATAATTTTGTGAACACATTGCTATATTCTTTTGAAATCAGCACAGTAAGTAAAGCAGAACTTTATCTTCAGGAGTAGCTCAGAGAACAGGGGCAAGTTCTCCAGCATCCATCACTTCACTTTATTTAAAGAGACAGCTGATATACAATTAAAATTACGAACTTTTAAGAAATCAGATTTTTTAAATTTTTTTTTTGTTAATTTGCTTTAATTGCATGATAAAACACCTAAAAATGCAGCATAGACAGTATGCATCATGACTATTAAAAAAAAAAAAAGTAAATTTTCCCTCCTGTTAAAAAAAAAAGAATAAAATTAAATGCATTTATTCCCTAGACTGACATATACCAAAGGTTGCAAGTTTCAATTTAATTTACTTGATAATAAACTTTAGCAGGGGCACAGTGAGTAACACTCAAAGAGGAAATTAGCATGTCACTTACTGAACAAGATAATATTCACTAGATGTGTCGGTATATTTTGTATTCTTCTCGTTCCTTGTCTTTTTCACCTCTATTCTCAGCCCTTTATACCAGGAGAGAAACGTGAATGCTTATCCACAAACACACCTTTGTAGTTCTCATTTCCCATTTAAATCAACAACTTGTTACAAGTGACAGAGCTGGCAATATTTTTCACAATCCATGCCCTCAATTAACATCATTCCAACGGTATCCCTTCTAGGATGGATTTCTTCCTGTGTTTCTCTTAACAGGATCCAGAGTCACAAATCTGGGATGTACAAAGCCACACAATGCTTCCTCCGCTGCTTTCATTTGACCTTTGTATGACACTCTTCAAGAATCTGTATTAGCATTTTGTGTTTGTTATTCCTTGTAGCAATATTGTCCAAGAGACAGAAGGAAGTTCTTAAGGTTGCAGTTTAGAAAAAACCAACTAAATCTGGGGGGGATTGTTGAGTTTGTTTTGTCAATGTTTTCAGACTTGAAATGTAGCTTCTTCACAGTCCAGCCTGCTGCTGGTTGTGCTCTCTGTGTGGACATTCCCCACACTGCCCCTGAAGCCGAAGGATCAAGGACAAGCAGTTCAGTGCCTGCATTGTAGGAATCCTCTGGTGGGCCAAAAGTTTTTTACAGTGTACTAGCTGCAAAACTAAAGATCACAACTGCTGAGGTCCAACTACAACTACCTCTTAGCTAAACAAATTCCTAAAAAATATTTGCAAAGTCTTGTACAGTTTCAAAACTTTATGGCTCTGTGACAGTTTTCAAGTAGAGAGTTGATTGCTTTGTCTAAAATTTGAATTATCTCCATTGCATTAACATCCAGCAATAATTAACAAAAACATGTTGAGCATGTGACTTCACCTGTAGTATTGTTTTGCTGGCTTGGTTATTGCTGTTCTAACTAGACAAAATTTTTTTTTTTAAGAGAGCCTTAGCTGCAGAGGTCATGTGCTGCTTCACACAGATGAGGGAACCGAATTTTGTTCTTTCTTATTCTTAAAGATCTCTGAAACCTTTTCAGGATAAACTGGCAATTAATTTGTTGAACTGAAATTCATTAAGTGCTCAAATTGCAAACATACAGCTGTGTATTGATAGTATATGAATCATATTTTGCTGCTTTATGCAACAAAATAAATTTCCAGTTGAACTCAGTAGGACGAGTCACACTGCCTAAGGGAGTGATCCTTTAACTCAGGGGACTGAGTCAGATTCGTTTATAACTAATATTCCTCCAAGGAGGCAAAACAAAGAGGATGAAGTTGTGCTAAAATGCTGATTAAATCGTGAATTCTAGATTATTTACTGGAGGAATTATTATGTATGTGGTGACCTGTCCTGAAAATTCAGATGTCTAAACGAGAAGCCTAAAGTATGACATGTGACAGTCAGGTGGGATAAATACCTATGCACATATGGGCATGTCCTGGCATGAGGTTTACACTGGATGCTGCCAGGACCATGGCACTTTCCAAGGCTCAGATCCTTCTGTCAAGGCAAATGAGTTCCAGGATACCTGCCCTTCACAGAGAAAACACACATTTCCCTGGCTCCCACCTGCTTTCCCTGGATGCTTTGCATAGCAGCACTGGGTGCCATCTCTAAGAAACGTAAGAGTCCAGGGAGTTGTAGACAAGCCAGCCTCACTTCAGTCCCTGCAAAGATCACACAGCCTGTCTTTTTGGGATGTATTTCCAAACACTGGAAGAACAAAAAGTTGAAAGTTGTAATCAACTTGTAATCAATGGGTTTACCAGGGACAAATAATGTTCAACAAACCTGGGTGCCTTCTACAACAAAATGACAAGGGGAGGGGGAGGTCTATGGATGCAATATACCTCAGCTTCAGGGAAGTTTTCGACTCCATATCTCACAGCATTTTCATTCGCAGCTGAGGAATTGTGGACTGAGAATTGGGAGAAATGGTGATTAGATGGACTGAAAATTGCCTGTACCTCTCAGCTCAAAGAGTGTAAATGAGTCGCTCAGCATTTGTGTAGTGGCCAGCAATGAGCAGAGTACCCCAAGGACTGAACCCGTGCTCATATTGTTTGATGTCTTAATCAATGACCCAGATGATGACATAGGATGTATCACCTGCAAATTTATCAATGATGTTAAATTAGAGGGAGAGACTTGTACAATGAATGGTGGAACTTGAATCTACAGGGACTTTGATAAACTTGAGAACTGGACCAACAGAGACTTCATGATGTCCAACAAGGAGAAAAGAAAACTTCTGCTCTTGGGAGACTGCAAGCTCACACACTACTAAAGGATGAATAACAGTTCTGTTGAAAAGAAGACTAATGATGGACTCCAGGTTGAATAAGCTCTCTCACTGTGAATAAGGTAAAATGCAGATGAGGTTATTTTGAGAGAAGCTGCCCAAAAGATGTGGGGAAGTTGTTATTCCCCTCTGCCTGGAGCTCATGGGGCTGCACATGGGAAAAAGAATCAAGTTTTGGACTACCTACTGGAGACATTCATAGGCCTGGGCCACAAGGAAATGTTCAGAGATGCTTAGTCTGATGAAGACACTAAGGGATGGTCTAAGAACAGGCAACTACTTGAAAGGTAGTAAAAAAAAAAAAGAACTTAGGGAAGTTAAGGTAGTCATTAGGAAAAACTTTTCACTAGAAGGAAAAGCTTTGCACTGCATCCCTGTGTTGAGCTGTGCAGGTAAACTCTAAAATCTCCATCTTTGGATGTTTTCAAAATGCAGTTACCTAAAACCATGGCTGGCCTGGCCTAGTTTAGGCAACAGTCCTGCCTTTTTTGGGGGGAGAAGTTGGACTAAATTACCTCCACAGGTCCTTTTGAAAACCATCTCTGAGAAGCAGTTTTATGTTTGCCCTTCATCACTCTACACTGACTAGGGATTTCTGAATCTACACCATGAATTCTAGCTGCTCTGCAGGATTTGACTATTAATAACTTGGAAAATACCTTTTCCATGGTTGTCTGGGAATCCTTAGCTATGTCTACTTTGCGTGCAGATTGTATATATTACCAAGACCTGGCTTCTGTGGTGAAAACATTATGGTCCATTCAAATTTGTATGCGAATTAAGATTACACAGTCTAATTACTGGAACATTCTATATTTCAGAAGTTTGGCCTTTCAACTTAAGTATGGCATACCTTTCTATAACAAACAGAGCATTTACTGTCAGGAGTGTTTGAACTACATACCTCCAAAATAGACATATTACAGTATACTTGATCATAAGCAGCTATCTGATAAAGGAGAAGACTATTACACCAAGGTATGATGCAGAAGAATCAAGTCCAACAAATAGTAATTTTGGGCTTCTGCCACATATAACACCCATACATAGAGAAGAGGTGACGAATATGGAAAACTCCCCATGGTAAGTCTCCATTGTCTCACTACAGCAATGGAGCTGGTCCCAACTGTAATTCCAGAGAGCTCTCTTCATTTTTCTCCCCCCATGAGAATAAAAGGGAGTGCAAAGGGTGACCCAGACGATATGAGGTAGTGGCACTGCTGATAGGCCTTTTGTCCAGAGAGATAGTAGGACACACTAGGTTTATTTCTTTCATAATCCCTTCCATAATTGTCACTTCTGCAAGAAGCAGCCAGGCACTGGTGATGCAGCTGGTGCTGGAGACACTGATTAAGCTAGTGAGCCAGCTTCTGCAGAACATTTCTAGACATTCATTAATTTTAACACACTGCAGTATCTTCCCAATCAACACACATTACTGAAGGCAATTAGTTATTTTAAATAATTTTCACTTCAGCCAAAACTGAATGCAATTTCACTGGTCAAGAATAAAATATATCCCTACATAAGCATTTCCTACTTTCAAGTTCTAAAAGCCCCTGGGAAAAACAAACAAACAAATAAACGAACAAACCCCAAGTAAACAAGAAACAACAGCAACAACAACAAAGGTAGAGGGAGGAACATTGTGGAAAACCTAAATATAACATTACTAAAAAATCCTTTTCTGATCGAGGTTTTAAACTGTTAAAGGAAAACAACACATGAGAGAAAAGTGCCTTACTCTCAAGGTTTTACTGTTAAGCTAGGAATTTATATTTTTTTTTCTGAATTAGAAGCAGGTGTTCCCTTTTTTGTGCTAATGACAGAAGAATTACAGAATTTGGCACACAAATAACAGAAATATAGTCAAAGAGAAAATATGCTTTAATTATTGTACCACCTTAGAAGTTATATTTCTAAACCACCAGGAAGTTCTACTTACAGATTTATTTGTTTTTCTTTTATTTTGTGAGCCTTTGCCCATTCTGCTTTATTATTCTCACTCTTTAAACCTGCATCTGAGATAACTAGGAAATTAACTGCCTGTATGACTGTGGGTGCTCACCTAGGGCCTTTGAAACTTGTGTCATACAATTTCTCTTGGTGTTGAAGAAACCATTGTGAAAGTACCTATTTAGACTACAAAGTAAAAAGGAAAGTAACACTGATAATTTAACTGGAGAGTCTATCATGCTGTGTATGCTAGCAGTAAAGGTGAAAGGGGGAGATGGGTTTGAAAGACTACAGGCATTAGCCCAGTCTGCCTCTTTCTTCTCCTCAGCCATAATTCCTCCACCTCCATCTCTATATTTCTGTTTCCATCCATAGTTAGCTTCCTAAGACCACCTTATTTGTTAGTCTGTTTGCCCATGTCAGGTAGCAGAGAACATTGTCTAAAGTATTGGCACCTGTAGACAAAGTCATATACAACTGACTGTTACCAGCTGGGGAGTTTGGGTTATGGCTTATCTAAAAGCACTTTTCAAGTGTCACTGGTTTGGGCTCACCCCATGGGCTGTGGATACAGGCTGTGGACTTTGGTAGCTACACTCCTCATCACCAGTCAAATTGCAGACAGGTATCTGTCCATTTCTTCCTCTGCCTCTTCTACCATATGCTCTTGACACTTCCTCAGATCTCAACTTACCTCATTTCTCACCTCCCCTATGTCCTGTTTTACCTGATGATCAGGTAAAGAGGTTTATTCCCTGTACTCAGTTGACTCTGTGGTCTCTTTCATTTACCCTGATGATATGGAAGGCCTCAAACTACCTTTACAATCTTGTTGAGTTGGAGAAGGTACAGTACTTTTTTCATACCCTCCATGGTTGCAATTCTCAGCCTGAATCCTCAAAGAAACTGAAAGATGAAAAGCAGAGGCACTGCTAGGATAACAGTCTTGTGAGGGCTAATATCACGGTGTAGCTGTTGCTGGTTATTTATTCATCTTGCAATCTGTATTGTTAGAGAAGTAGTCTGAATTTTAACATTCATGTCCCTCAAAGTGTTTGGCTTAAATAGATACTTCATTTCCCAGTGTAAAAGACAAGCTGAGGCTTGATTGCTCAGTCCCACTCCTGTAGTAGGAATTGTGAATCTTCACTCTCTTTTCTCTTAAGCAAAGCTGTTGCAATGTCATTTATAAACTGAGGCTCTGAATAGACCTATGGCTAATAGCTAATATATTCTCAACACCCCACAGAATTGTGTCACACTCCTCAGGGATAAAATTTCCACTTTTTGATGCTTTTTGTAAGAACTATGTTTTCTTTTGCCATAGTAATTACAAGTCTAAATTTCCTGTTAGTCACTCTAACCACAAACTTTCCATAGACAACCATATTGTTCTGGAAATTGCACCAGCATCCTCCCCTAGCTCATCCTCTGAAATGCCATACTGGTCAGAATCGTTGAAATCTTAATTGGTCCTTTCTGTGGAAAACATTTGCACTGACATAATGAACGTATCGTCCTCTCCAAGCATGCATTTTGTTCCCTTGTTTACAGCTTGCTGGCCTGTATAGAGAACCCAGACAGTTCTACTGAGCAGTGTTCTCACTCTCCTCTACCATTTGCATTAACAGCTAGACTCTCTGCCCTTTCCTACCTTATAGCTTAAAGAGCCTAGGAAAATCTGGCAGGTTCCTTGACATGAAACTAGGTTTTTTAATTCTTCATTACAGTTTAAAAATCCCTACTGGGAATGAATTTTCTGATCACTCAAATTCAAACAAGTCAAGGAGTCTATTATATTAATGGCATCTTTCATTGCTTTAAAATTCAAAAGGGGCAATATGTGACACCACTTAAGAACAACGGAGGGGGAATAAGCCACAGCAGTGAATGACACACCTCTCTGCGCAGAGACCAGTTTCAGTCCTGAGCACTGTAAATTCCTACAGCTGAAACTACTACCACAGATGAAAATTTCAGTGCCTTAGAAGAAAAAGACTTTTTCTTGTCTGTAACTGATAGCATCTGCTCAAAAAATGAAATTACAAATTCTGGTGGTGCCTACTAGTGATTGGCATACATTTTGTCACTGTTGTGCTACAGCAAAGTTAGGGTAAATCCTTCAGGCACAGAGAGAAATAAATTGGAGGGTTTTCTAAGGAGAAAAGAATTTGGGGGACCTCTCCTCCCTCTAAACAAAGACTCTAGACAGCAGTAATTATGTCTTTCAACAAGGTAAGCTACATTAGTCAGAGACAAATCTATGGTCATAATGACTATACTAAAGCAGTGAATATGATTTGAAATGATTCATATAAACTACAATAATATAAATTTCATCTAAATTGTGTAAACATATAGAAGTAGCAAAAAAAAATAAAATCCCAACCCTAAATTCAAAAACATACACCAAAAAATCCCTAAACTATCAGTGATTTTCCATTGCACTAGAGACTGTGAGGAATCTGTCTATGCAATCTTAATTAATTTTGTTTGATTTTATGAACTCTATTTATTACTATGACCTTTGGTTTGCTTTATAACTTTCTTTTTATGGTAGAAAAAGGCAGTATCTTTTAATCTGAAACAGGAACATCAAAGACAGTCATCAAAAAGACAGGCTCTTCAAGAACAAAAGGAGACAATTCAGCAACCACATCAGAGGGCTGAGCTGAGCAAGTGAGGGACTGGAAAGACACTCTCTCCCCAGGGATGCTGAAAGGCATCCCAGTACTGGTGATGATACAAGAGGGAGGAGTTTGGTGTCAGATATTGGGTTTTGTACACATCTGTAAATCTCTTCAGTTGTTTACAAGCAAAGCTACTGCAAGTTTATGAAGGGCTTTAGCAAAGCAGCTTGGTGTATGCATTTTACTTGGTCTAAAGTAACTAAGGACTAAACTAAACCAAGGATCCTACTTCAGTAAGTTCTCAGGGGTTTGCAGTGGTGCTGGTCAAAGGGTTTGCAGTTATGCAAGTGGGTTGCAGTTATGCAAGGAGTTTGCCTAACTGGTGGTCTCATGTCCAGCACTAATATTGAGAGCCAGGGAAGAGGTCTGTAGCCTTCCAGGAAGGGGTCACTGAAAACCAACATAATTTTTCCCCTCGAAGGTGTTCCTTGCATGCCAAGACTAAATGTGATGTCTATGCTTCTGCTTTTATCATAGGGAATTCAAAATGGCCCTGTTGTCTTCTGGCAAATTACAGTCATATTCCATAGAATCATAGAATCGTCAGGGTTGGAAGGGACCTTAAAGATCATCTAATTTCCACCACCCTGTCATGGGCAGGGACACCTCCCACTAGAGCAGGTTGCTCAGAGCCCCATCCAGCCTGGTCTTAAAACTTCCAAGGATGGGGCTTCCACCACCTCCCTGGGCAACCTGTTCCAGTGTCTCAACACCCTCATGGTGAAGAAATTCTTCCTAATGTCTAACCTGAATCAACCTATCTCTAGTTTTAATCCATTCCCTCTAG
>WUAM01000431.1:10844016-10856852 GCA_024336885.1 Actenoides hombroni
TCAGGGCCAGGGAAATGACGTCGGTTGCTCTTCCCCCATCTATTGATGTTGTGACCTTCTCATAGAACACCACCAGGTCAGTCAGGCATGATTTGCCCTTGGTGAAGCCATGTTGGTTGCAGCCAATCACTTCATTGTTATTCATCTGCCTCGGTAGTGTCTCCAGGAGAATCCTCTCCATGATCTTACCAGGCACAGAAGTGAGACTGACTGGCCTATAATTCCCAGGTTCATTCACCCTCCCCTTTTTGAATATGGGAGTTATATTTCCCCATTTCCAGTCAGTGGGGACTTCACCAGACTGACATGACTTTTGGAATATAATAGATAGTGGTTTAACAACCTCATCCGCCAGTTCTCTCAGCACCCATGGGTGTATCCCATCAGGTCCCATGGACTTGTGCACTTTCAGGTTCTTCAGATGGTCATGAACCTGATCTTCACTTGCAGTGGGCAGTTACATACGCATACTGCTTCATTTCAGAATGCTGTTTTATGTTAGTAAGAAAAATATGATTTGTTTTCTAGCAAAACTTAAAGCTTTTCATAGGCCAGGAGATGACTATCACTTTGAATCTTTACTAGTCTGGGCTCAATTGAAACCAACAATATAGTTCAGAAATGGTTCCAAAATCTTGCACCCATTCTGGTTGCTCTATTCCAGCTGTTTCTATTTCAGGTCCTGCTTTCTTCCCCCCCCCCAGTAGCTACAGATTTCCCTGTCTCCCCCTAGGTAGCTGCCGAGATGTAATATAAGCCATTCATTGCAACACCAAAAAAACCAAAACAAACACAAATAAGGCCAAATCTAACAGAAACAGTTACTGTTGATTGTGTCATTTCCTAAAACATGAGTTCATAGCTTAGCTGTCTTACCAAACTTTTAACAAAGCTTTACTTATGAAAGTTTGAGGAGAAAAATACCCTTAAAAACTAAGGGGTGAATTTCTATCAAGAGTTTCCATTTAAGGAAGCTGGGAAAACAGAGTTTCCTGGAGAGTTCATAGTTTATTATTTAGTCTTTGTTCAGACTCATGGACATGGAATACAGAAATTCTCTCTCTTCCTTCATCTGTTCTGTTATGCTCATGTTCCCAGTTCTTGAATCTTGCCCACCTCTATTATTCCTTTCCACTGCCTACCTCTGTCATTACTCCTAAAGATGTCTGCCATTATCTTTTGCTACTGAACAGAAGCTTGCTCATTTTTCTCTCCTTAATCCCTCCTCCCATTCAAGTAACTTCCACACCATTGTCTTTATTCCCTTCCAGATCTTCTGTTTTAAATGAATTGTTCCCAGTTCTAGCTCTCACCACTGTCCTCTGTTTTGTCTTCTTCTCTGTACATCTCCTCCTCCCGGTTCCTCACCCCTCTGTGTTTTTGCCCAACCTCTTCCCATTAATGAGAAAGACACATCTTTTCTAGCATAGCTTGGAGCTTTCCAGGGGCCAGTAGAAGAGAAATGTTTCTTGGACAAGGAGATAGGGTGTCAAGCCCAAGCCATTGGCAGAAACATGTCAGAATTTTGCTACCGAATTTATAAGTTACAAATGAGCATAAACATGAGGTGTTTGGGCCAGCTGTACTTGATTACAGAAATAACAATATAATACACTGTTAAATTACAATTTTTAGCTCCAAAGTTTGGAAGCAACAGAGTTGCTCAGTCAAACAGCTGCTAGTATTTTACCTTTTTAACATGGAAAAAACATTCTTTTATTATTAATATCAGTTCTGGAAACATCTTAAAACACTATTCTGAACCATTCAAGTTATTAAATGTTATAGGCAATTAATAGCAGAATCTCACAGTACAACATGCCTGGCCTTAGTCCTATAGGTGCACCACTTAGAGTGATAATAATTGCCTAGTATAGTAGGTATTTGAATATAGTCTTTGTAAATTTAGTACAATATTTCAAATGCATTTTCCAAAAGCAAAAGTCCTTGGTGGTTGTAGGCTGCACATCTCACCACTCTGTGTTCTCATCATGTCAAATCCTTCCAGTTAAGTGACATTACACGCAGTCTGCACTAAACAGTGATGGTGATTCACTAGACTGCAGTCTTCCTTTTAAGTCTGTAGTGAGCCAATACTCTGATAGAGGTTTATTAAAGAGCACCTTGATGATGTTGGTCTAATCCTTTGATGGGGCCTACTGTTGGGATGTGACCTCTTTTTGATCGTTTAACACTCATAATAATTTTTCTCAAACCCTAGATAGTTTCAGTGATAGAAACCAAGTTACTGTTTAAACAGTTTGTTATTGATGAAGATTTTTAGCAGTGGTTGTCTTCTACATCAGAGGTAATCCCCCATGCGATTCCATTCTTCACTGAGTACTCATCATGTATCTGTTCTCTGCATCTTAGGGACGTTATGAAAAATAATTATTTTAGTCATTGTGAAGGCACTGCAGACTTTTATGTAAGAGGTGCCATGTAAGTGTTAAGTATTATTGTTCTACTTGCAATATTATTATAATTTTTTTTTTCAGTAGAGCATCCAGCTAGCTCCCCACTAGTTTAAAAATATAGTTCACAGGCGCCTAGAAAGGAATTCTTTCCATGGGAAAACAGGGTGCTAAAATATTTTTATTTATGAACCTGGCATATAAAGTCATAATCACTTGACTGGCTAGAAAGCACCGTTAAGAGAAGCTTGTTACATTTCCTATTTTGTATGCAATAAAAAATAACTATAAATCATATTTAGAAAATGGAGTTGTAAAATGCCTTTTGGGAATAAATAAATAAATAAATAAATAAAGACAACAGAGCTTGCTAGAATCTTTAAAGGAGACCAGTCTTCCAGAATGAGAATGAGTCATCTATAATCACACATCACATCTAAGCAGTTCTTTGTCAGGTGTATATGTTTAATTTCCTGCTGGGTTTTTAATTCTGCCAGATAACTTGAAGGGAAAAAGGAAAGATGTTTGAGTCATAAGATTTTTTTTGTTGTCCTCTGCCTTCCCTCCCCCTTCTCTAAAACTGTTATTTGGATGGCTCGAATTTTCATCTGTTACAGTGCCAAACAGAGAGAGGCAGCTAACATTTGCAGCAATAGATTTACAGTACTTTTACTTTTCCTCTGCTGGAATTCTAACAGATTTTAGGGTTTTTTTTTAACTGTTGTCCTAAAAAGCAATGAAACGAGTCTCCTGTATCAGAGCTTCAGTGCAAGCCATACATCTGTTATGGCCTCTGGCCATTTTAAAGCTTTGAACTACAGTGCAGGACAACTGCAAACAAGGTGTGACTGCAGAAAGCTGGACACTTCTCCAGCTGTTAGAAAGGCATGGTGGAGATGTAAGCTTGGAAGGGCTCTGGTGAAAGCCTTTCCACAACTAGAGAAAAGTAAGGAAGGGTGAGTTCTCTCTCTTCCTCATGCCACAGTAAAATGCTAACTTTGTTAGCAAGTGCTATGCACCTCTTAAATTTTTGCATAATTTACTTAAGGATAACAAGCTCTCTGAAAAAATGGAGAAATTCAGGTATTTGTGCTGCTAATAAATCTTCCTTTGATCCTACAAAGATTTAGAATTTTCTCAAATGTTAGAAATGATTGACTGCATGAAAAGTCGATCTCTTGACCACGCAAACTGGAACCATGACTGGAGTCTTCCATATTCCCTATCTAGGAATCAAGGAGTCAGACTGGCACTGCTGAGGCAGCCCTGAAGAAAGGCTTTTTTTTCTTGTAGCAATCTGTTCAATAACTTCAATTAGAATCTACAAATGGAGGTATTTCTGATTTTTTTATGTTCTTTGTCCTTAATTTAAGTTTTATAGCTTCAAAAGGAATGTCTGGCATCTGGATCTCTCTCTCACAACACACAAATGGGAAAGCACACAGCAGCCTGTGTGGATTTAAATCACTCTTCTAAATACTCTTAAGGCATCCAGCTCCCCTCTATGTACCTGAACAGGCACCTTTCAGAACATTAAGGTGTATAATCCTCTAGTAAGTGTTAAGTATGCTGCTATTTTTCCAAGCAGAAAGAGCTAGTCTTTTCCCTCCCCCACAGTGCCCTCCAAGAAATGCGGTTTTCATAAGAGCAAAATGGAGACTCTATTTCAAGTCTCTATAAAAGCACACACAGAGAACAACAACAACAAAAAATCGATATGAGCCCCTTTGGCAGCTGAAATTAGATGCTTCATAATGCTGTGCCAATCTCACTGAGCATCATGTACCTTACCTTCTATGTCTTTTCACTTCTTTTTGTCCCGTTACCTGTGGGAACAAAATACAATCTTGGGTTGAGGATTTTTTGGTATTTTTACTTTGGTCAACATTTTGTGTGCCTTAGGATTTTTTTATTAATAATCAAAAAAAGGTGACATCCCAGATCAGTTGCTGGTATCCCTTTTTAATGAAATGCTCCCATGTCAGGTGTTCCTAGTTCAGTTAGGTTGTCAGGAAGTATGTTTTGTTTATATCCTAAACAAACTAAATCAGTAGCTTTCATGAAAGCTCACTGCTAAGGAAGATGAACAGAACAGACAGAAACAGTATGTGTGATAGGCTGCTCCGAGAGTGGCTGAGGGAACATGATTTTGAGATGTTGCTGAATATATTAGCATAGTGCTAGTGAAATCTTTCCAAAAGGACTACTGAATTTGCAGTGGCTGTGTAAAAGTGCTTTTGGATTGTCAGCTGGAAAGAATGATGTCAAGCACAACTTAGGAAGATTCTTTACCAAGAGGGTGGTCAAACACTGGAAAAGGGTTCCTAGATCAATGTCCCAAGCCTGTCAATATTTAAGAGGCATTTGAAGAATGGTCTTAATAAAATGCTTTAACTTTTGGTCAGCCATGAAGCGGTCAGGCAGTTGGACTAGATCATTGGTTTAGGTTCCTTATCCTGTCGTATTCTATTCTATTAATTTTAGAACACACTGTTTAAAACATCCTATCTAGCAATTCTTCAGAGCTGCATGTAAACTATAACTTTTTTCAGTGATAAACAGCAAAAGACAATACTGTTGAACACTCCTATGAGAGAAGAGAGTTTCAGCGGTTATCTGTGCCTGTTATTGACCTTTGCAATCCTGATTAAATCAAGAGGCCAAGTACTCCATCTTGTTCAACATGCTGCCTGACTGGAGCAGTGCAAAGCAGCAGGAGAAACACACTGAGGAATACCCTGTTCCCACCTGACAGAAACACCTGTCAGAGAAACAGAAGATGGTGCAAGGTCTGAGGAGAAGTGCAGGGAAACCCAGCTCAGCTCTTCAGTAACAGAACATCTTCTGTGGGATAAGACAGGGGGAAGTGGTTAAAGCTGGGCAGTCTGCCCGCTCCAATATTAAAATGCAGAAAAAGTATTTTTTGAGTGGAGTAAAATTTAACTATTATATGTACAGATCCCCCTGGTCATTGCCTGAGTTTACTTTCTATTTTTTCTTTTCTTGAAGAGAGAAAATGACTATTGTCAGAGATTCAGAAAAGAAAGATATGCTGCTTCTTGTTACTAGGGCTACCAAGGTAAAACCTATACTGAAGTTGATGGTAGTGTGTTAACATTTTTATTTGTTAATCTCAGTACATTGAACTGTTTAGTAACATCTAAGTTTATTAACTGATGCTACCAACAGCAATACAAACTAAATTTCCATATCTGTATTTCAGTCAATTATTGGGTGACATTGTTTTGAACTGCAGGCAAGGCAACAGGTGTACTCCCTGCATAGCCTGTACCCCTGCCAAGGGTTACAAAATGTTGAATTCTGCATCTGTGACCTTTATGTAATGAAGAAGGTCATTTTAATGCTAGGACATCTGCACTAAGCCATATGGTGAACTAGAAATGGTGTGATCACCACTCAAAATATGTTGCAGAGATAATATTCTGGTGCCACATGCCCTCTGGTATCTTCAGGAAGAGTCTTATTTATCAAACACTAAAAGCATAATCATTCAAAGAAAAATGATCTGGAGTACTTTAAAAAAAAATAATTCAATACTTAAACAGAAATATTTGCTGCTGGATCTGAAGATCATCTCATGGACATTGCTCTCTTACATGCCCTCGCCTTTGGCTTGGGATGCACATTGAATTTGCTGCCATCCATCATAGGACCAGTGAAGCTAGGAGCTCTCACAAGTAATGAATTAATGAGACTAATTAGAGAACAGTGGGCTATTTCTGCTTCTATCTGCATGGCATCATGATTTAAGCCCACAATATGGCCCAGATGCCAGTCAACTGGATGAGAAGACCCCAAATGGTGGGCATGCAGAAGATGAAAGTTCCTTCAAATGACTGATGTTCAGTACACATGGTACAAATGTGAAAGGAACTGGCCTAAGTCTTAGATTTGTTCTTGAATGTCTGTTTTTGTACAGCAGGAATTTTTCTGCTTCATGATGCAGTATAAGAAGCCCCCCTACAAAGATGGAGTTGTTTTTTAGATTAAATGAGTGCTGGAAAAGGGATTTAAATAAAAAAAATAATGATTGTGTAAGAACACAGTCTGAAATAACCAGGAGAGCCAGTTCACTTGTTCTCAAAAGCTGCCCTACTATTGTTAAGCATATTAAGAAGATTAGAATCAGGATGTGCTGAACACGTGTGAAACACCTGTGATAAATGTTCCGAAAATAACTCAGCAGTACAGAGCTCTTACTGGGTCACAAGTTACTTGATTAAAGCTGGAAAAGCTGAAGTGTTTTTTGATTTTCTTTATCAAAGCCATGATCCTTATTTCTTCTGGCAAACAATGCTTTAATGGTGAGTTTTAATGGGATTCTTATCATTCAGATGCAGAATATAACATTTTTGTGATTATCTTGTTTTTTTTCTAACACTTATTCCACTGTTATATTGGAAAAGCTTGATAAATGGATAAAATGAAAGAAAATGTGAAATATTTCACAGAAATAAAGAAAGACCATTTCCAAGAGGATTCTTTGATTTTGTGAAATGTTGCTCTTCCTTATAAAAAGTCAGCTTTTGATTGATCTGCAAAGTTTCTTCAAGTTCGGAGATTGACAGCTTTGTCTCAGTATAGTAATTTAAACTTGTCTTGAAATGGGCCAGTAAAACTGCCATATTTTTTTTTGGTAAGAATCAGAGATAATGAAGGAGATTACAAACAAGGACATGTATCTATGGTTGGTGGCTTTTCTTTTCCCAAAAAGCTCATTTTCTGGAAGGTAATTAATGATTAAGAGAAATTTGGACCTGATGAACAAAAAAATGTGGCTTTCAGTATCATTATGAAAGATCATGAATTGAATGTCTTTAGAGGAATAGTTTAGAAACATGAATAATCAACTAGCAAAACTTCTAATCTACTAATGAGATTCTTAGTGAGCTCTCCAAAGCTTTTCCTCTTAACTAAGGACAGGGTTTCATCCTGCAAGCTTGCACGTCTGAGGGTAGTACATGTACCTGCTTTTGATGCCTGCCCTTACAGCAGAGGCACGTGGAAATGAGCCTGCACGTTACACAGATAGACAGGATTCAAACACTGGATTTTAACAATTCTGCCGGAGCCTACGAAAAAACAAACTCCCTGTGGCTATTTTTTCAACTGAAAAATGCATCTAGAATATCCTGCAGCTGCATTGTGAGCATGGCAGTCATAGAAAGAAATGGGGAAGGTTGTTACTTCCACCAGCTCCTTCCTTTGCAGAGTGCTTCTTCTCAGTAAACACTAATAATCGGCTAGCAGCACATGTAGGCTTTTGGACAATAGGAGCATACTGCGGGGAATCTGCACTTCAATGTTTTCCCTGAAATCTAGGAGAAGTCTCCCTGCACACCAGGTTAACTACAGGATTGTATTTTCAACATCTGTGCAGTTAGTCTCTAGTGAAATACTGTGTTCGAGAGACCCACTAATTTATTTCTGCTCTTGCCAAATGACTTACTCTGAATATTAATATTAACAATCATGTTTGTACAAATGGGTCCATTAATTCAATTTCATTTCCTTTCCAATTGGTAATATATGTAAAGAACAATAACCAATGCAGCATAATTTTACCCATGGCTATTATAAGTGGGTACACAATATCTTATTTATTTCCTTCTAAAAGCATTGCTTTTAAATGAGCAAAGGATATTATGACAGTGTTAGCTTTCCCTCTTCTCTCAGTGCATTGCAAAGATGTGGGAGTATTGGGGAAGAAGCTGTCTCATCTCAAACTGGAGCTTGATGTTATTTGGAGAGCCTGATCCAAAGTCAGACTCCTCCAAGTAAACGTTTCCTTTTAGTTTGTTAGAATTTGGTATGGTACCATAAAGAGCATTAACAAAGATGACTGTAACCACCTTTTTTTCCTATAGAAAAAAGATCATCTGATCCTCTTAATATTTTTCTGTAAGGAAGAATCTAATTGTCCTTTTCCTCATTATTCAGGGTCTTGCCCGTTAAAAACTCAAAAGCTAGTATAGGTCTGTTCTGTTTCCTTAAGTGTTATGACAGGAGTTTTGAGTCCATTTGGATCCACAGAAAGAGAAAATATTACATGTGCTTTAACTTTGCCACAATAAACTGTGTTTAACTGAGTCATTATGGGAAAAGGAAGAAACATATTACAAAGCATGACACAGTGAGAGCTTGTAGAGTCTTTTTCTCCAGAGACTTTCAAGACCTGCCTGGATCTGTTCCTGTGTGGCCTGCCCTAGGAGTTCCTCTGTTGGCAGGGGGGTTGGACTCAATGATCTTCAGAGGTCCCTTCCAATCCCTAACATTCTATGATTCTATGGTTCTATGACTGAAAAAATACTTCGAATTTCCACATCAGAAAAACATTAATTCTCAATCCAAACCTCCTGTGTCAAGAAAAATTAGTAAACATTCTTTCATAAATTAAATTAAAATTATTTTTCAGATTAGGAGCAGAGAAGTAGGTCAACTGATACTTACAATCATATTTCAGTATTAGACTGTACAGCAGGTAAAACAATCAAGAAAGTTAAAACTACCTTTGGGAAACTCAAGTCGTAACACTTAAGGAAACAGAAGAGAACTATACTAGCACTTCAGTTTTTAACAGGCAAGACCCTGAATAATGAGGAAAAAGACAATCAGATTCTTCTTTACAGGAAAAATACTAAAAAGATCAGATTACCTTGTTTCTATAGGAAAAAAAAAAAGGTGGTTACTGGGAATTCTTGGTGGTATGACCAGAGTTGGGGTCATATGGGTTCCCACATAGAAAATCCCAAGAAAAAGCACTTCCGTTCAACACCAATACTGCCATCTTGTACAGTCAATACCTGTAAGCCAAACTCAACACTTGCATCCCATTGCAGCTGCTCCCAGGTATCTGAGCTATGAATTTTTTTCTTAGTCGGATTTGCTAAACACCGTCTGTATTTTTAAAATATTTCCAAGATGGGCAAAAAACATGGGTTTGCAAAAAGAATTTTTACCACTTTCTCTGTGAAGTATTTTTACTGTCTCCTACCAAGTCTATTGCAAGATCTTCTTACCAGAATGGGATAAAGCACCATAGAGTGCCTCAAAAGAAATTTCCCTGTGGAGTAAACATCTTCAAATAAGTGTGCTGGCCTCAGTGAGTGGAAATATCCAGTGCCACAAAGAGATTGTTCTGGCACAGACTCCAGAAAGAAGCATTGGAAGGATAACAGAAATGAGTGAACTAAGTATAGTTTCCAGAGCAATCTATGTATTTTACTTTTCCATATTGTTTAGTGGTGGTTTATTAGATTATTTCTGAAAAATAGTTATCATATAAGTCATAGCCCAAGAGAAAATTTGGTAGTCAGCACCAAAATAGGATCATCTTTCAAGTTAACTTTGGTTTCTTTCCCTTTGGATTACATCACTCTGAGAAATGATGGTTGAACATTAACTCTTAATGAAGTAAGTGCACTGGATAGGAGCTGGTTAAGCCTATTTACTTTTCATCTAGAACTTTAAAAATGGCAACAAATACTTGCCACGTTTATATGGTGCAAAGCCCTGGGGGTAGGAGTTCCTGGACCATCTGTGATAATGTCCCATGAAATTGGGCAATAAAATAGAAGCAAAACAGGTCTCAAATATTGGTCCTATGGAATATTCTTTCTTTCCCACAGATGAGTCAGCCTCTTTAAACCTGAGAAAGCTACACTAATGAAGCTCCTGATAAATTTTAGAAGCAGTAGGAGTGCTCCTGTACCACTCCCAACAGCCTGTCTCCAGTCTCCAGTCTCCAGTGTGTCAAAAGAAAAGGCAACTTCTTTTCTCTGTTCCCCATCCTCTGTTTCCCTCCAACCAAATTATGCATCGAGGGAAAAATTTCCCTTGCAGTGTTTTCTTTCTGCTTCACTTTTTTTTTTTTTCTTTCTCTCCCTGCTTCACCTTCCTTTTCAGTATCCCTTCATAACAATTCTTTTTGGACACACCCTTTGCATTTTGATTTAACTTCCAGAATAAAAATCCCCCTCTCAATAAAATATCTCTTAAGCATAAAGTTGACAGATTTCCTCCCTTGTTGATAACAGGCATTTGGGTATGTTGCCAGCAGTTACTTTGATAATAGTCACACCATCTTACTGACAAATAATGTAGGCTTCCCTGTTAGACTAGTAATTAGGCCTTCAAAATGTCAGAATCTGGTCCAGCTTGAATATTCTGGATAGCAATTGTGAATAAATAAATAAAAAATTAAAGTTAATGCAAATTGACAATATCTGGCTGAAACTCAATTTGGATCCAAGTGTATATACCAGGGAGCAGGAGCTCACTGGCAGGTATCGTGGGGGGCCCAGCTGCTTTGTTCTTGTGCGTGCTGAGGGATAGCCCTCTCCAGCTCACCCAACAAAATCAGTGCAGTTGAATCCTTTACATGAGTAAAGAAAACAAAATCTATCACTGTGCAAGACAGAGAGATCTTTCTGAAACACAAAGTGCCACTGTGGTGGTTCATGTTTATTAGTCTTGACAAACACTGCAATGAAAATGGCTGGATTAAACCTTATCCTCCAACTCCATAGTAGTCAATGGCAGAAAGACAAAACCAGGAGCAGGAGGGCTCCTGTTTATGCCCAGATATGGAAGAGGACATGCAATAAATTCCCTCTTACTCAAACCAGGAAAATCAGAAAAGGGGCATCTGCTATTGCCCTTTGTCCTAATAGTATATATATTTACATGCCACTGAATCAAAATAAATGTTCCTTAAAGGTTTACCTTTCCTGGGAGGATTTGGAGAGTAAAGGGCTGCCAGTTGCTGAGGTGCACAATCTGCCTGCCTCACGTGTCTTTGAATCATCTCTGTTTTCAAAAATGCTGATTTGTCAGGAGACAGATATTTAATGAAGTTCTGCTGGATAAGCTCTAAAACACAACTACCCTTTTTGACTCAAACTGTTAGACAGGATTTTGGTTCAAAGGAAAGTCTAAGATTAGGCAGATAGCTCTCCTATGCAACCTGTCTGTTTCCAACTAAGGTTCCCTGGCCAAGACAAGAGTAAAACTTGGGCACAAGGAAGTTCACAACTACTTCTTATTTAGTCCTTGCTCCTAAAAATTGTAATCTTTAGTTTTCTTCTACTATTTCTTAGATTTTTTAATGTTACTTCTGCCTTTTTTTTTTCCCCACAAAGATGCAGAGAAATACATATATTTCCCTACAAAAGAAGAAGAAATTCTTAACTATATGCCTCTATCCACATGTGCCCTGCAGGTATTCCAGGGACAGCTGTATCCCAGAAGGTCTTGAATAGAAGATACCAACATTGGGGTTTTTTTCTTACATTGTCTATTAATAATGAAGGATGTGTAATATTAATGTCAGGGTGATTTAATCATTAGTTTTGCTACTATCTTCCAATTTAATACATAGGAAATAAGAGGAAGATTCTATTTCCAAGTTGCGTCAAACATAATTTTTCAGTACACATATTAAGGAAATCATAAAAAGCAGTTACAACATTTCTTTTCCATTTAGAGGGAAAAAAACCTGTTTTGTGTTTTTTAATTTCAGATAGAATGTCTCTGTTTTCAGTAAACTTCACATATTTCACTTTTAAATTAAAAATATGTTCTAGCCATAGAAAAATCATCAATTTGGCAGCAAACTGATTGTAAAAGATGGAAGAATCTTTACTCTGAAGCAGAAGTAGTACTGGGTTTATTTTGTGTTGGTTTTCTTTTGAACCGAGCAATCTGGTTATTTAAAAAATAAACTAAGATTACATTTCAGCCTGCCATATTCTGCAGGCAAAAAAATATCAGAATTGCAAAGTGCTGTAATCACTGGAAATGGGAAACTGGAGTTGATAAGCTTGGTTTACCATATAATCATTTCAGGTGAGTTGGTGACAGCTGAAATCAAATTCTCGGGATGAGCAGATGTGTCTTTAAATAGCTGAGATGGCTGAGTTCCTCCTCCCTCTTCCCTGTGTATGCAGATTGAAGGAAAAAAAAAAAAAGAAAAAGGTATTTTAGGGGTTTGATAACATGGCTCTTAATCCAAACTGTCTTTTTAGTCTTTGCTAATGTGTTTGAGAAAGAGAGGGGTTTTGATTGAGAACATAATGTAAAATCCAGACCTCATTTTCAAGGACAGCTTCTTCCCTTCTGTTTTAAATACTATCTCTATCGGTTTTTTATTTATGTTTATTTGTTGAACTATGCGTGTGTTAGCCTGATAAGGCGGTCCCGGACTTGTCAGTAGGCTAGAGGACTGAGTGCTGCTACTATGAGGAAAAAAAAACCCCAAAACAACTATTGCTTAGGGGTTTGATTTTAAATTTTCTAAGATTTTTTTTTTCCACAAGCTTCTCTATAGTGAGAAGAGAAGAGAAGAGAAGAGAAGAGAAGAGAAGAGAAGAGAAGAGAAGAGAAGAGAAGAGAAGAGAAGAG
>WUAM01000431.1:10856952-10887118 GCA_024336885.1 Actenoides hombroni
AAGAGAAGAGAAGAGAAGAGAAGAGAAGAGAAGAGAAGAGAAGAGAAGAGAAGAGAAGAGAAGAGAAGAGAAAAATTCTATCTGTGGCAGAGCTGAGAAAACACAATTTATGTTTGAAAACTCTTTATTTAGGATGGGTTAATGGTTATGAATGTGGGGGGTTTGGAAATCATGACTCTCGAATGACAGGAATTTTGGGTGAGGAGAAAGGGAATTAAAGAAACCTGGAAAAGGAGAATAAACATTTCCCTCCTGAAAAGGGGATATTTTTTTTGCTGGTAGAAAAACAAAGGGAATGAAAGAGGATAGAAGAGTGTTTGAGGATGTAAGCTGTGACCCAAGCACCATTAGCAGCACAGTAGCTGCTCTGAACTAAATCTGCATTTCTCTTATCCTATTAGCTGGGAAGTCCGGGTTATATTTACCTCTTTCTCCAATTAAAGAGCAACACAGATCAGCACCATCTCCAGAAGAGACTGGGGATGAAGCCTTTGCCACAGACTTTCTGTGTAGTTACTGCTGTCCTCCTCTCCTTCCTCCCTGACTACCTACAACCCTGGGGAGCTCCCTTGTCCTCCTCTGCCATGGGCACAGCATGCGAACATCCCTTGGGCTTGGCAGGGGAAGGGCAATGCACATCCCAGTTCTGTTTGCATTTAATTTTTCCTTACTATCTTTGTGACCGTGTGAACAGGAAAGGTGGAAAAAAGCCTCTCCTCACTGAGTTGTAAACCACAAAAGATGTGGCCAGTGATTTAGGATCCTCAAGAAGCAGCAGAAGTTTCTGGAGAGGGCTTGACACACAAATATGTCCAGTGAAGGAAAGGAACAAGATGCAACACTTCCACAAAGTCCCTTTTCTGCTTCTTGCCTGCCAACTGCAAAAAAACCCCAAACCTGCAAGGAGAGTAAAGATCCTTGAAAAATATCATACTCTCTCAACCTGAAGGGATCTTTCTCATAATTTCCAGAATACAAGGGAACATGTTAGACCATTCAATTCGATTTTCAATAGATAAAAAGCTTCACTTTTTGTGACAACTGGGCTGACTCTTCCGGGTCCTCTCAAAGGCCTGAGAGCTCCTTGCTCCCTCTTCAGTGTGCCACTGGAGTTGGCAGCCATCCTTACACACCAGGTTTGCTTAATTCCATTACACCCTTTATTTTATGCCTAGGATAAATTAATTAACATTCAAGATTGTCCATTAAAGGTGTATTATCATGCCTCAGTGGGGGGCAGCCCAAGGTAGGATAACTGAGCTCAGTTCTTACTCAGGTATTTGAATGGACCATGAAAATGTGTAAAGTTACAGTGGGATCAAGTAAGTATCTTGCCCTGCTAGCCAATGCAAGATTTAACAGCCTAATTAAGTATCTGCAATGCTGCTCAGCACCTACCCTACTGAGGGATGCAAGGGTTGTGCTTGTAAGGAAAATGGAAGCAGGATTAGGCCTGCTGCCAAAGGCTTGTGGATCCAGATTAGCACACATGGTCATCTTTTGCAGCTCCTTTAAGAGCCAAACTTGCTATCTCACTTATTTCTTCTCTAGTCCACCTAGAATACATTAGAAACTGCACGTTTAAAGTAAAGTTCAATAGAAATTCCAACCCAAACTCATAGATATTATTTCTTATGAATGGGCTGTTTTCTGGTGGGTGCCTCTAACAGAATATGGCTGCTATATAAGTGAGACTTGGATAAGCCCATCCTGATTATCCTAGTCTTGTTCTGTGAGAATTTGTAGCATATTTCCCCTGAAACAAAGAAACATGTCACGTAAGCCATCCAGAGACCTGCACATATTTCTCTCCTGGAGCTACTGAGTGTTATTATCTTGGAAGGCAGCACTGCCATCTGGGGGATGGAAAAAACAATATTTCAGTCACAGTACAGCTGCTGAGTTGGTGTGGGGGATAGGGGGATGGAAAGCGGAAACATGGAAAAACAAATAGAAGCCTGCAGTAGCTCACAATGATTTTCTTACAGTATACACGAATCAACAATCCCCTCTTGTATTATTGCTCTCAAATTGGGTAACATTATTTTTCACTTTAATACAAAGGTTCTACCCTTCCAGAAGCATAAGTGAGGTCTTGCCTTTTTAATGTTTATATCATTTAACAACTGGCTACATGGTGCAAACTCTCTGTAATGAATTCCCTGTAATTCCTTGAATTACAGTATTATTCCCTTTTTGCTTACTTACACCAGTAAACAAGGGCAGAAGTGATTTGCTGAGCCCAGCTAATAAACTATTCCAGAGGCCAGTCTGCAGTCTTTGAAATTCATAACAAATAATAATGCAGACATTACCATACCCGTATCTTCTTATGACTTCCTACTGAACCTGCTGTCATATTCTTTACACACAGCATTTATTCTGAAACATGCGTCTTAGTCCTGGGAAAACTGCTGTCCTTTCTTCCCCCCTCATCTAGGTCTGTCAGGATTTCCTTCTGTTTCACTAACACAGAAATTGCTGCATGTACTTACATAGCTAATTATTTCTCTGATTTAGCCTAAAGTCCTTGTAGAATATAGAGCTAGTAGTCTTAAAAAAACCCCACCATAACCTCAAAAATACATACAAAGAAATAAGCTCAAAAGCCAGCAACATGATTTATCATTAATTATGATATTCTGGCACATAGCCAGCTGGTCCTGATGTCCTAAATTGACTGTATGTTTTATACCCAGGCATGTTCATACTGACTCAGAGTGTGATAGCATAAGGAACATAAGCTGACCTGAGATGATGAGGAGGCCAGAAGCGTGATTTCCTGCTCCCGCTCTGCCCTTAGCCTTGTGGTTCTATCCTTTCATTGTGTTGACTCAGACAAACAAACTGACCTTGCTGAAGACTTTGTGGGTCTTTTTTTCTTATTTTTCACAAATGCAGGTTAGTATTCAGCCAAATCTGCTCCCTTCTAACACTGGCACATGGGAAAGCTGAGATCCTGCAATAAAAATTGTTGAGAGGTGGTACAAGATGTGCATCTGCTTACAATAGGCATGAAACCACATCCTCCCATATGTAGTTTACAAATCTAATATTTGAGTCATATTTCAGGTAGCATATTTAAGTCCAGAAAATTATTGCATGAAAACTCTGGTAATCCATGAGTTTTCTAAAAGTACAAACCCATTTTAGTCTGCAAAATATATAGAAGGAACCTTTATTATAAGTCAAAAACAACATAAAACTGAACAAGACTCTTAAGACTGAGTGCAGAGATTTTTATGTAGATTCTTATATAAATATATTATATAAGCACATTCAAATGGATTACCTCAAACAATATTATTTGAACTGACTCACCACTTATTTTTTATTTGCCATTTAACTTCAAGTGACTGTCCTCTGCATGAAGATACTTTCTTTTTATATCATGTACTATTTTAGTGAGCTCATGTATCCTATCTCTGCTGAAAGGATTTTCCTGCAGTAGATAGGAAGTATTTTTAATTCTGTCTTACAAGCCTCCATTTTTACCCAATTTTCATGGAGCAAAGTTTCTTACTAAACACCGAAGACTCTCTTATGCAGATGTTTTTGACATACATCTGCCATCAGACAGGCATTACTTACCCTCAGAATAGAAGTGCTTTGGTGCAGCACTTTTGCTGTCAAGCTATCTGGTAGTTTTCTTAAGAATGAAGTGACCAGAGGGTGGCTCTTGAGCCATGTGCAGTTCAAGTGTGACTCCACAGTACAGTTGGGTCCAGCTGTTCAAGCCTCCAAGCCCTCAGTTGCCAGAAGGAATGATGCAGGAGGGACAGCAAAGGTCTGCCTTACTGATGAAATCTAGCCTGAAAGATTACTAGGAGCAACTGCTTGCCCTCTTTTCTCATCTCTTCTGTAATAATGGAAGGGGTTTCCTTGATTAAGATCACATGAAGGTTTTGGAACCTGAAATTAAGGCTGGCCACCTTTGGTCCATAGCATCTTAACACAAATTATTGGATAATTGTCATACCACAGATAACTGCTGTTTCTGACAGCTGCCAGAATTTTACATACTTTCATGAGTACCAGATTTTGCTCTAATGTAAGACATTAAAAATGTTGCATTTATATTGAACAACAAAAGACACCTTTCTGGTCTTCTAGTCAACTATTTTAGAAATAAAAATTAAACATACTTGATAAAGTCCTTGAGAGGTTTGTTCATAAGTAATCAAACCAGCAACACTCCCTTGCAAGTACAATAAAGCAAGCTTTGGCTGCTTTACACAGAAAGTAGTTTGTTGAGATGTACAGTATCCTAGCATCTCAGGTCAGCTTAATAGCTTTTTCTTCTGAATGTCTCAAAGCACTTATGAACCCAAAAAGATACACGTGATGTAGTCAAAGCTGTCCACGGGTTTTGGACACCCAAATCTCATTAATTATAGTGGAAAAATGGGCTTTCAATCCCCAGAGGCAAGTCTGGAAACCTCAGCCAGATGGTATTGTTATTAAAGCATAGAACTGGGAGTTGAGAGCTGCTGTGAGAAGCTTCACAAAGAAAACAGTGCTGTGCACAAGAATAATTAGCATTACTGGATTCACAAAAAAAAAAACAACCCAAAACAAACCCAAACAGGTGCATGGGTATATAATTCAATATTACCTGTTCTACATTTAACTAAAACCTAAGAGCATGTGTATGCAAATCCTTACAGTTTTTAGTTTTCTTGTGTCCTGGTACATCCCTCTAAGACAATTCCTTCCTGTCTGCTGAAGTTATTTGGCTACTGCAGTAGCACCTATGGAAGTGGCTGTTATATGTCTGGGTTTTATATTCGCACTTCAAAGCAGTTCTAACCATCATTATCTATTGAGGGGAATCCAAATAGAAAGAAATTATATTGTTTTTCCCCACTGATACTTTTAAGCTATTGTTTCAACCCAGTGAGTGCAAATTATGAAAGCTCCATGCTAGAACCACTTCAGGATGGACAATGTGTATGAAGACTTTTAGCAGCTGAGGAGAAGAAATAAAAAAAAGAAAACCCAGACCACCTTAGATCATTATAAAATGGATTAATCAACTACATATTCAGTAAAACAGTCTCATGTTCTCCATTTTGTGGGGATCGGGAAAAAAAAGGAATAGAAATACTGCACATAGACAAAGAAAAGACTGGGCAAGGAGGAAATTAGCACTTGTTTTCAAATCAAGGTTTTCCTTTAAATTACACAGGTCTTTCACAAAATATGGTGGACTGTCCAGCCAGAGACAGATGTAGCCATGTCTTAATCAGTGTTGTAAGAAATACTTGCTGTAAACACAGACATTAAATTTACTTGTGACAGCATTAATTTTGATTTGACAACATTCTGGACCTTTAACCGGAATAATAGCTTGCAGACAGTAAGTGACAGGACAGCTCTTGAGACGCTGTAATTTTGCAGTGTGGATGGACATTATCTGCTGGAGACCAGGAACAAATTCTGGGACCATCAGGAGTTCTGTTATTCATAGTCCATACAACTGTTGCTTCATTATAACCACTATAAAACAGTAACTCAAGTTATGTCTCAAGGATTTGTTAGATGTCTACTTCCTGATCACGTTACAGCACAGAACTTGTTATTTTTCTCTGTTGATCCATATTGCAGGATATTGCTAGACTCTTGAAAAATCACAGCCAAAGGAAGCTGGCTACATGAAAGAAAATTTAGGCGTTACATTTCAGAATTTCTGGTTTAGCTTAGGGTCAAAGCAGTCATAGCCTACGAGTCCTCTTATTCCTCTACATACTCTGGTCCTTTGCTTTTGCATCTGATTCCCAGCCTTGGCAGACAGTATCTTGTAGGACATACTGGCTTCCAGGATCTTTGAGGTGACATCTTCTGGCTGGGAGTTGCATTTACTCTGAAACCGAGGGACCAAAGAAGGTGGCAAGTCACAGGCAGGGTGCAGTGTTTCACCTGTGTTATATGCGACATTGAAGCCTTTACTGGGAAAACTTAAAAGGAGTAGGTGCAGGATAATCCTGTGGAGCTAAATGGAGAGGTGTATCTTTCCTGGGGAAGCTGAACTGTTGGGGAATAGGCTCAAAACTCTCAGTGGAAGTAGTGAAACAAAGTCACAGCTATAAACAGGTGCACTTACAAAGAACTCTTAGAGAACCTAGGTTCAATGCACTGCCGAATTTACACAACCGCAGTTAAGGAACAATGAGCAGCAAAAGAGCCTCCAAAGAAGTAGACACCTGAAAAAGAAGCGAGCGAGGAAGGAAGCGGGACTTTTGTTTCTCTCCCAGGAGTGGTGAGGAAAGGGAGTGGAGAGCAGTAGATTGTATAGAGAAGTATCAGTGTCTGATTGGCTACGGACAACTGTGAGGATCAGAATATGGGGTTTGACAGGCCTTTGGCCTGACCCTCTGCAGCTGCTCTTTTGTCATTTACCATTATGTCATGATCTGCATAATTGTTCTGGTTAGTGAGAGCAAAGAGGATGAACCTATGCATCTCTTTACTTCTACCTTGGGTCTTTAAAGGATTCAGAGAGGTCAGTGCTCTGAGTAGTGTATGAAATGGAGGGCATTTCCTGAGAAATAAGAAGACTCAAGTGAGAGGATTTTCTTATAAAAGATTTATTGAGGATTGCCGTCAGGTCTGTCCCAGCAAGTATAACAGTGGGGCCATGAAAGGAGTCAGCCCTGCAAACTGTTCAGGCCAAGCAAGACTCAAGATCTGATGAGGCCAGAACAGTGGTGACCCAGTAATCTGAAGAGTAGGAGACATGCAACTAATATCAGTGGGATACTGTGTGGAAGGAAATATTACAGCTTCACTGTTTGTTTGGGGTTTTTTCCAAACCAAAAGTTTGCTCATCCACACATTTATAAACTATATGTTACTTTCTCTTAAGATACCATATAAAATAGATGGAATGTTTCACACAAACAGGTTTTTAATAGATACACTAATGCAGCCTGAACTGTGACAGGGAATAGCTATATAGAGGAAAAAAAAGTCTGTCACCTTTGCCTTATCTTGAAAGAAACTTTTTTCCCCCCTTCTCATAAGCAGCCTTGCCAAAGGCCATTTTTCTAGTCACACTGCCTGGGGAAGAGCCTTGAGGAACCATCACATGCCCCAGCCTGTCCTTTATAATACGTGTCCTTTTCTGTTAAGGAGGCAGCTTTAATTGAAAATATGTCTGCTTGAGAAAGAACAAGGGTCATGAACTTACTCCACGGTGGGAGCCTGTAGGAAAGAACTGGCCTATCTTTGTTAAAATGCATTTCTCTGTGAGCTGGATGCTGTCTCTGCAGAGTTTGGTCCTGCTCACACGCACATAACCCCTCCACCTCCTGCTCCCAGCGGCTCAATTGTTTTGTAGCTAGTCCAGCAGAAATAAGTCCAACCAGGATAACTCTTAAAGACAGCTTTCTGATGAAGGTGAACCAAGGCATAAAGCAGGGCACAGACCCTGCACATAGGGGTGCCCATCATTCTAGGTGCAAAACCAGGTCAGTTCATCCCAGTCTCTCTGAACAGCGAGGGTTCTTGCAGATGCCCATGCTACAATAGCTAATTGTAAAACCATCCTAGCTTATGCTGTCCTAGTAATTTTCAGTTGCATCATGGCATTTTGCCCAAACAACAACAACAAATAATCCAACCCACAAGGCTGCAAATCATAAGCTAAGGATTAAGACTTCCTTGAACTGTGATGTTTACAAAAGCAGCACAAAAAAAGAGGAATAAAATTCATGGTCCCATTACCAAATCTAGTTCTAATTGTACTGGTTACGGCAAAGCTGAAACTTGAAGAAAATATAGCTCCAAAAAACCCATTTACTCTTCCACTGGATTGGCCTCTTCCCTTTTGTTAAGCAAGCTGAGATGTCCCATTTAAAACATTTTAATCCCTAACCCTACTAAACAAGGCATTTAGACACTTCTATCCTGAAACTGAAAGGATGCTTTCTTTCCAAAACCTAACTTTTTCCACACCCTGAATTGGACAACTCCACATCATTATGTGGGTACTATGGCAGAGCCCCATTGTCATAGCAGACTCACCTGTGACAGACTGGCTTGCAGAGGGCCTTTAAAAAGATACAAATGGTCAGCAAAGGAAGCTAGAGGATTAGTGACACCTCATTTCTCCTGTCTGCTACAAACAGCTAGGTATTCAGAAAGGACAGACTTATTCTTTTGAGCCCTAAGTTGTGTGAGGTAAATTGATTCTTTTACCCTAATTCTTTCTCCAGTGGTAGGACCTGACCTGATATCCTCCAGATCCCCAGGAGTGTCAAAACAGGTTGTCTGTCATTACATTATGGTGCTCCCAACAACTCTCACTGATGGCAGAGGCAGTCTCATTTGCCTGCTGGTTTTTGTTTGTTGTTTTGGTTTTTTTCCCGACAGAGAAATCACAACAAATATAAGTCAATCATTCTCCTTTGGAGAGAAGCAGCAGGAAGATAAGAACATTGCTGGTGAATTACAGCTATCCTAAAGAAATTTACTGTCCCCCTGGGCTAATCCTGGAGGGTCAGCTTCTTAAATGGTGTAAAACAGCAGTCATATTTTTAGTTAAGGTTCTAAAGAAAGGGTTTTGCTGCCACTCTGAAGAGAAGCCTGACCTCTATCATGTGAGTATTTCAGTATATCACGCTAATAAGCCATTGTCAATCAAGAGCACAGTATAAATGTTGATGACGAAAAGCTTCATGTAAACAGCATGACTGACAACATGGCATCCACTTTGTTCAATCCAAAGCAAATGTGATGTATCCAGCATAACCCAAAGTTACGGTGAAAAGCAAACACATTTGTAATTCATCTACTGGAACAGCAACAGAAGTAAATTAACTGACTGTTACCATCTGAGAAATAGGATAGAAGTATTTTAGTTGGAAGTGAAGTTCATATGAGATTTACCTTGTATTCTTCTTATTCAATTTTATTGTGCAAATCAGAGAGGTCCTGATTCAACATGAATTCAAGTATGCCTTTAGACTTTGCTAAGACAAACAGAACTTTCATAAAGCCTTTGGGCTGCCGATTCATAACCCAGTAACACAGCCTTTCCATTTTAAAATTCAGTGGTCATGCCTAGCCTGGCCTTTGAGGCCCCCTCTGCTTGCCTCTCAAGATGGGATGTGGTCTGTCCTGATTGTGAATTTGTCCCCTTTGAAGCATCTGACACCCCAGGTGCTTGAGAATGTCTGAGGCTTAGAATGCTATCAGCTGACTTCTGATGTTACCAGAAACACCCACAGAGCCTGTGCAGAGATAGCTGCACTCCCTGAGAGCTCAGAGAGGTAGAGAGGGTAGACAAAGCTGCCCTTAATGGCACCCATCGAGGGCCATGCAGGCAAAACCAGCCTCAAAACAGACACCTCTTGAAAAGGGCTGGACTGTAATAATTTAATCCTAAATTTGGAAAGCAGCTATTAAATTAAATAAAGACATGATTCTAGTTAACCAGATCCATGGTTGGTTAAAAATTCAAGGCAGGAATTTTCCCCCTGTAGTTTTGCAATCTAATTTGAAAGACATTTATTTCCTCCCTGCTCTACTTCACCCAACCGTGACGATCATCAAACAGAAGTTGTTCAGCCTCATTGCATGAGATGAGCTGTCTGCTCACAAGCAGGCAAACTCTCCCCTCCTTTCCAAACTCTTTTCTAACTGAGATATTGATCACCCTTTTTATTATGATAGTTTAAAGGTGTAGAACAGTGAAACAGTAGCATGGAGCTGTAGCAATCTGGTGGTGACTGTCATGGGGCAGAGGAAATGACAGAGGAAAAGGGGATACAAATTTTGAAATGCAGATTAATTGCAATTGTTATTCTAACAGAAAATTTCTATCTGTGTTTATACGTGGTTCTTGTTTTGTGTCACTGTTGTTATTACTCCCTTCAGCTAGGAAAGGAGGAGTCCTGTGTTTTGAGTCAGGCTTCTAATGAGAGAAGAACAGAAACCTGCTGAAAAGAGCAGAAGGTACCCATATGGGTGAGAGTAGTAGCCAGATAGACAGTGGTGTAAATTAAACTGCTACATCTAATCCTTCAAGGAAACTGGGTCTGTGAGAGCTCCTAGGATACTATTGCTAGAGCAACTCTAACCACTGATTTAGAATGTAAAAACTGATGTTGTAGAGATAAATAAAACCTGGTAGAAGAGAATGAGGTGTGCCAAATTATACACTCTCATTAGGAAATAAAGAAATTGAGGTGAAGGTGTTCATATAACCTGCATTAATGATGTAATGACACGTGGGGTAAAAGAAAGAATAACATGGACAAACCAGATTTTTGTTGGTCGCAATCACTTCAGAGGAGGAGAGTAAGAAGCCTGTACTGAGGCAGGTTTTTTCCTAGGAGAAACTGCTGTGGACTCCTAAAGGGAGATCTGGAGGGGAGGGAAGTTTAAGCATCAGATCTAAGGTAGAAGCAAGGTACTTGAATTAATCATTCTGTGATGTTGAGTTGCAAACAAGGCAAAAAGCCACAAACATGACACAAGATCCCACATCAACAAGATAGTGTGCCGGTCCTCAAGGAGTGCTCCAGTATCTGTAGAACTAAAGAGATATAAAAAAAAGATATAAAAAAATAATAACCTATAATTTACACAGATACAGAAATCCAAGAAGATATCCTGGTAAAAACCAACAGAACAGAGATACGTAATATTTTTTTTTTTTCTGTATGCTTCACATACATTTTCCTACCAGGACCTCATCTGCAATACAGACATTTTTATTTCTGTACGTTCAGGATAACCCAATTCACAATGGAAATGCTGCAGATTGAGCAGATGCAGTACAATTTTCCTGGACTGGCAGAGCTATTGGAGACTATCAGAACTTGGCTTGTTGAGCTAAACTATATGAAGGATGCGGGCAGATAAGACTCCTATCTATTAATACATAGGGTGGGGGAAGAACACATAAAAGCAGAGACATGGGAACTTTTTAAACTCCCAGGCAATAGTGGCACAAGTATAAATGAGTATAAAGCAGTCATGAACATATTTAAGCTGGAAATAAGAAAATGTTTCTAATCATCACAGGAGTGAAACAGCTTTGTATTAGGAAAACAAAAGAAGTCAGAAATTTAACTAGTGTTTAAGACAGAGCTTAAGAGCTATTGTTTAATGAATTGGAATTTAATGAACATGGCAGTGATGAGAGGAGAATGAACGCACTATGAAAGATTTCTCCTAGTTCACTTTTGCCACAAAAATCCCTTTGATTTTTTTTTCTGAAGTCCTAGACAAAAATTGAATAAACACATTTTCTTTAATTATCACTGGCATGTTATTTTCTAAATTACGGTAATAGGAACTAAAGGACATTAATTAAAATGCAAATGTCATGCTAATAGTCACCTTTCTCTCTTTTCATTTGCTATAGCTCACAATTGGTGTATGTGATACCAGTGACAGAGATCTAACGAGTGTCTATGAAAGATTCAACGGTTTTATTTGCGTAGTATTTCCTGAACAGTAACACAGTATTCCAGGGGTAGAAAAATTACATTGTTTGATGAAGAAGAAATAGACCTTTCAAGATGTGTGGGATCATTGCCTTGTTGTAGGGTTCAGTGCCCCTAGATAAGTGCTAAATAAGAATCAAGGTGCTCCTTTCTTTCTCCTCTATCTCCCCCTCCCCCTATCCCCCCTTCCCCTTCCCTCTGTGAATCACAGCATGGGATACCACAGGGAACCTTATGTTAACAACAAGAACAAAAAAAATAATTCTTACTTTTACTGCTCTGATGGACTGATATCTCATATTGCTAGGGTTTTCCAGCAGTACTTTATACTTTACTGACATAGCTATCTATTAGCTTATGCATGCACACACACACGCACACACACACACGAAGTCATCAACCCATTTCTAGATGTCCTTCATCATCCTTTGCCTTGTCACGTGATTTCAAGTATGAAACTTCTCTTGTAAGAAAGCACTTGTAGGAAGAATCTCCTCTTGATATGCCCAGGCTGTTTCATGCAACCTTCTCTTTATGTAACAGAAGGCCTGGGGCAATACAGAGACTTTGTGTAGAGAGGCAGCATACACACCTGGGCATAACATGCAAACCTGTGAGAGCTATTGCAAACTGATACATCCTCTGCCCTCTAAAATAAATGGTTTTCTAGCTCTTCTGTAAGTGTAGAGTCCACCAAGAACTAATGCAACATTGTTGATTTCAAACAGAAATTATATACTTAAGTACCACTGAAATCCAGTTAATGTCTCTTAATTGTCTTTAGAAAGCCAACTGGCTTATCCTGTTCTGCACATTCAAGTAATTGCATTATATAGCGCATTACACAATTATATGGGTATAACTGCAATACTCTCAAACTATTTTAAACTATATCAAGAATCTATTTATGCTGTTTGATGCAAAAAGCTGGTAACTATGTAAGATGAGGTTTTGAACAAGCTCCATCAAATCCTAGGAGGCATATTAGAGAGATAAAAGTAGAGCCTAACAAATGTCATAACAAGAAAAACAATCACTTTATCCATAATATCTATATTACTTTCACAGTGCTTAGTTTAAGTGCTTCAACAACTTCTGTCATTACTTTTTCAATGCATTATAATCTCAATGTTCACTAGACCATTTTTGCCAACGTATCAGTTGGAACCACTGATCCAACAGTTGTATCTGTCATTAATAAATAAAACTGTGGGTCTAAAGCAAATGGAAAATTCTGGAGTTGAGAAAATCAGGAAATATTAATGGAGCCTTCTACCCTCTCTTGAAAGAAGCATGACACAGTCACGATGATCTTCAGAGAACTAAAGGACTCCTGCACAAAGCAACATTTAAGAACAGGGAAATTCAAAACCTGATGCTACTTATCAAGTGTGAATGGTACATGGAAGGGAAAGACTTTAAACCAGAAACATTTCAAGCAGAATAACAGAGGAGATGACTAGATTCTAAACAAATCACTGGTTAGCCTTCTCATTTTCAGCCCCCCCTTCATGTAGCAGAAAGTGTCTGGAAGAAAGTCTGAAAGACAAGAAAAATTGATGAAAGATCTATAAGCAGACTGTAGAGTAGTGTCAGTGTACCTGGTGTAGTAGACAATATTACATAGTTGATAAATGAAGAAGTGGTTTAAGAAACTGTTACCTCCAGTGGAAGCTGTAGGAGTTCCTCAGCCTCCAAGTCACCGGTAAATTTCCCCTTGAGGCTATTGGTGGGGAGGGAGATGAGGGGATCTTTTCAGGGGAATAACTATAACAGAGAGTGGGCACTGCTGCAACCACCCTGAGCAGTGCTTTGGGCCATTGGTACCATAAAGATGGTTGCTGTAGATGAGACAAGGACCTAGAATGAGTTACACTGGGACTCAGAAGTTAACAAGATTGCATTAAGCCACATCAAACCCCTTCTTCCAGGTAGGAGGAAGTTCAATGTTGTACCTTTATGGGAATGTTAACTTTTATTCTCATTGCCAGGACCTTCACCACTACTACTACATAAAAAGGGGGCTAATGGGATAAACTTGGCTTATATGATCTATGGGGAGCAACTAATTGATTTTGTCTGTATGCGTTAGAGCTTTGCAGCCTGTTTCCTCCTAACATCAATGGTTATGTCTTCTCAAATACTACCATTGCCTGTCCTCTCACTGACTGAAGTGCTCATCCCTCTTCTTCACTACGAAACTTTTGCTTGATTTTTCCTTCCTGTTCTGCTCTAAAGTCTTAAAAAATTAAGCCAAGAGGTTTAGTATAATTTTTGATTTGTCTCTTGCATCTACTCCGCAAGAGAAATGCTTTGAATAAGCTGCTCATTAGCTGTCTGATTCCCTTATTATAGGGCCATGCACTTCTCCACTTTGATTTGTATACAACAGATTTGCAGATTTATTTCTCTGCTAGAGTGGACAAAATTCAAGCAACTACTTTGAAGTAGATGTTACCATGGATGCTACAGTTTACTGGAGTCAGAACAGTTATTCAGATGGCTAATGATTTGGTATACAACCAAAAGAGTTTTCCAGGACATGCATATCAGCACTTTTGTATTATGATTGTTGAAATTACTTTCTTCCTCTTGACAAACTCAATTTATACTGTTACAGGATCATTAACAGAGGACCCTTTCTTACTGAAGAGGCAATGTGATTCAAGTTAAACCTGAACCACAACCACCACAGAAATCTATTGCTATTCTAAAGTAACACTTTCCAGAAATATAACTGAAAACTGTATATTGAAAAGGGATAAAGAAATAAAATTAGGTAGGAATTTATTGGGTTTTGCCAAGTAATTTTACTGAAAAATAAAAATACTGAAGAATTCACCCAAATGAAACTTTGGCAGTTCTCTTTGGGCCTGTAAATTTCCTGATGAGACAAGATATAAATGAAGAGATATATCAGAATTTCCTGAAAGAAATAGACATGATGTTTTCATTTGGCTTTCCTTCTAAGTGAAATCTATTCATAATATCGCACTGATGCTTTAAACATAAGCTTTGCCTTGAGGGAAGAACCACAACCTACAAATTGCTTCACAATAGTTCAGGCATTAAAAACACACAGGCTTCCCAATGAGAGACTTCTTGGGAAGTGAATCCCATCCAACAACCTTTCTCTGCTAACTCCAAAGGTTTCTTCTGTCCACCACAGCATTCTTCCATATTTTCCCTTTTCTATGCCTGTAATCCAATTCTCCAAAGTATTGCCCTCAAAATCTCTGGGCCTAGCAATACTTTTGTCATTATACAAGGGTACTAGCTTGAAACCCGGAAAATGTTTTACAAGGCAAGAACTGTTTCTTGATAAGGAGTAGAATCAATAGACAATGAATTAAACAAAAAATAAAATTAATAACTCCAAACCAGACACAAATTAAACAAACTTCCAAGGAAAAATGAGTAAATAGCATATCAAATATAGCATAGACTGTTTCCTTGGTGCGTATTTAGAAAATAATCACTTTCCACATAGGAAAACAGATTTTCAATCTAAATATTAATTAACTTGAATAAGAATACAGCCACATTCAACACAGTGACCCTTTCAGTAAAATATCAGCTTCTTGAAATTCCATCTCAGGCTGATAACTATATATCAAAAATGTATGTAAAATTCTGTGTGTATCACTATCAGTCTACCTTGGTTTGCTCAGTTACAGAAAGCTCAAGACATAATTGCTACTTCTTACCAAATGACACAGAGTCTCCAAGCTAGTCAGGACTTCCTTCTTCTGTCTAACAGAAGTATCCACTTAGTGTTAGATAAAGGCCAGTGAGGAAGGAACAGAACCCTAGCCTGCTCCCAATATGAATATCTTAGTTGTTAGGCTGCAGATTAGACTGGCTGTTAATTGTTTGCATCTTGATTCTTAAAATTTTCAAGCTTGGTGGAAGAGCAAAACAATCCCAATATGGGTTTCAACATGGCAGGAACATAATTCCTCTACCCTAGTACTCCTTTGTCCATAGAGGAATACAGGCAACAGTAGGAGCAAATTTCCTACTTCTGTGTTGTTTGCTACTGAGGAGAAGTAGCAGGGGATGATCAGAATTTGGACAGAATACAGGTGGTTCAGATTCCTAGGAAAAAAGGATCCCTTTAGACCCATGTACTATAACATGTATTTACCTTTAGCTATAACCTTTCAGGAGTTATTTAGATGTAGCTGAAATAGCTACTTTGAAGAAAAAGCAGGTATTCCTTCTGTATTTGGTATGGTGCCTAAATGTTCCTAGAGAAACAGTGTGGACATACAGTGGAGTCCCATCCAGTTTAGTCTGAAAATCTAGGTGTGATGTGTGAAAGATGGAGGAACAAGCAAATGAGCAAGGGAGAGAAGGAGGAAAGAAAGAGAACAGGTGGCAATTGGAAAGGCCATCTTGAGGGATATTTAAAAAAAAAACAACAACAAACTCCCTCCCACTGAGGGAACAGAGTCATTTTCCTAGTGGAAACCAGCACAGAGCAAGAAGAATCACCTCTGCAGACCACCTCCACTCAGACAAGAAATCAGATCAGCAGAAAGCCTCATTAATAAAAGCAAGCAGGGGGGAATGCTCCAGAAAAAGTCTCACCGCCCCTCCTCCCAGGTCCCAGCACTACTTACCAATATTTTTAATGCTGAACAGTGCTCTTAAAGAACAAAGTATTGTAGACAGAGCTTTAGTTAACTGACAATAATTTTGACGTTACCAACAAGATCTTTATGTGGGAGCCAGGGCACAGAACCAATATTCAAAGTGCTCTTCCATCTTGATGCAGTAACAGGATGTCCTCACACATGAGTTGTTTTTCCACACCTGATAGCTTAGAACTATAGATCTGCAGGAAGACAGTGACTTTTGTCATCCAGCAAAGCCTTCAAATTGAACTTCTCACTAAAAATAAGGCAATGAAATGGTGACAAGTGAGAGAATTCAAACTCAGTGCTTCCTCACAGTAATTTCAGTTTAATCTTTTTTGCTGCAGCAATGTGTGATTTCTGTCTTTCAGTTTCCCATCTTTATCTTCCATTCATTTGATCCTGTATCTTGATTTTTATTATATGTATCTCAGAAGATTAAATGGTAGAAAACACAGTGGCTGTATTTTTCTCCCCCTCATCCCTGTTTCTTTGCATGTTTGCAGATGCCTGGAGCTTTGTCTTTCAAAAGTGCTACACAACAGAGCTCTGTAAGCATTTCCTGATTTATGTTATAAATAAGATGTTAATTATAATATTTATTTAAATTAAATCATTTGTATGCACATAGGGTATTTTCAAAACCATTTTGTTCACAAAATTGCTGCTACCACTTATTAATACATGAATATTAATTATTTTAATTAAATTGCAGTAATATGAATGTTACAAACCATAAGGAATAATACAGAATGCATTCTTCAGTAAACTGGGAGGGGGATGGTGGAGGGAGCATCAGGACTGTGTCAGTAGGAAGACAATTATACAATGGATTAAAGTCTATGTGTACCCATCAGATATATAAGCACCTCATTCCTTCCACAAACCATGTAAGTTTAGGTTCAACTTGGCAAATATACACTCAGAAGTGTATACTATTGTATTAACATTTTCATGATTTAAAAGAAATAAATCAGGAGTTCCAAAGAAGCAGTGTTAAGGAGCAAGCAAATCCAGAACGAGAGGAAAAAATGTCCTTATTCTAAGCAGGCTATAGCTCTCTGAAGATCAAGTGCCTGAAGTGGGACAAGAAGGCAGTTCCTGGCTGGGCTCAAAGCTCCCTAAAATTCCTGGGGAGCATTATTTTAAGCCTTGACATTTTAAAGAGATGAGCATTTCCCCCAGCCCCTGCTCCTTTTCCCCAGTACTCACATATATTCTTTTTAAATACTCATTACTTGGATGCTGTGGTCACACAGCACTGATTTCAAAGCTTTGCTTCCATGCATAGAACTGAGCAGCCAGAGGAGAAGGACTTTAAAGAAACAGAAGAGACAAGCAGTTGAGTTCACACAACCTTGAAACACTGAGCAGCAAGAAAGGACAAATGAAGGGGGAACTCGTCTGATATAAGAATGAACATTACTGGCACCCATTATAAAGTCTCCTGCTTTTCTTCAGGGCTCTTGGTCCAGACCTGGGATTCTTGGTCCAGTTGCACTTAGAGCTTGCACAGGGCTTTTTTTCAGAGAGAGAGGAATGGCCAGGCATTCCCTATGACAGGTGGGGTGCTTAGCCAGAGACAGGCATCTTAAACTTTGCTGCTATGCACATGTGGGGTTTTTTTCTGAAATGGGGTTCAGAGGTGAGTTACCAATAGACTACTGTTTTCCTAACTAATGTGACAGTATTGCTTAGTCCATTGAAGTCATTATGGGCTCCAAAGTGAAATCATTTCAGCCCCCTTCATCTTTATCTCAGCATCAATTTGGCACTCAGGACATACCAGTATTTTTAAACACTAGTCAATATCATAAGAGGTTCCACAGAAACGTAAGGAAAAACTTTTTCACTGTGAGGGTGACAGAGCTCTGGAACAGGCTGCCCAAAAGGATTGTGCATTCTCCTTCTCTGGAGCCATGTAAAACCCGCCTGGACACATTCCTATGTGACCTACTCTAGGTGGTCTTGCTCTCACAGGGGAGGTTGGACTAGGTGATCTTTCGAGGTCCCTTCCAACCCTTAACATTCTGTGATTCTGTGATCAAGTTCTTCAGCAATAAAGATCACTCAGATGCTCTGTGGTTCTTACAATTACCTACTGTTCAGAAGTAAAGCAATTTTAAACAATATTTTAATCTGATCATCACAGCTACCAATATGGTTTGGAAATGGAGAACTTGCCCTGTGAGGAGCAGCTGAAAGAAAGGGGCTTGTTCATCCCAGAGAAAAGATAGCTTTGTGGGACCTGATAGCACCCCCCTGGTACTTAAGAGGTGATTCCCAGGAAGATAAAACCAAATCCTTTATGGCGGTGCATTATGACAGAATGACAAACATGGCCATAAATTAAAATGGGAGCTTCTGTCTTGAACTATAGGAAAATAAAAATCTCAATAAGAAAAACTAAACATTGGAACAAGTTGCCCAGGGGGTGTGTGGAAAAAGCCCTGGGCAACCTGCTCTGAATTCAGTGCTGATGCCACTTCACCCAGGAAGTTTGCCTAGGAGATCTCCAGTGTCCTTTTCTGCCCAAATGAGCCTGTGATTCTGTGTGGATCTTAAGACTAGAGCTACACCAAGGAAGCAAAGCCTCAGAAGGGGTGCTCAAATGCAAACCTGTCTTGCTTTGGAAAATCCCTGAAGTCTCAAGAGCTAATTTACAGCTTATCACAGCACTGTGAAACACTATGTGTAAGATAAACTCGGGCTGTGTTTATTCTGTATTCTGTATGTGCTATTCCAGATAAGAGCTTAAAAAGATAAAGCCCTCTCTATCCTTTAGTTAGTAATGATCTCATGGCAATATTTATTACCTCAGAGTTTTGCTGTGAGTCCTTGCTAAGATTCCTAGTTTTGTGAACCTAGCTATTGACTAAGTTCTACCTTCTAAAAATACAAAATCATTATTTCATAATATACACAGTTCTTTTAGATGCCTTGACTCTGTGGAGATACAAACTCTTCAGCTCTATTTTGAACAAAGCCAGAAATTAATTTTACTCATATTTCGAATGACCTTTAATCCAGAGATATTTGGAGGTTTATATTCAGCCAACCATGTCAGAATAATCATACAACAAACCTAACTCAGCTTAAGGTCTATACCATGCCATACTGGGATTTCAAGGGGACTGAACATGTCATATTATTAACACCTCATATGACGCACTGCATAAACTGCATAAGGATTTGCTTGTTAGCAACTGTTGGCTAATAGAGGGCACAACATTTGTTCACATGGATCAGGAATGTTGTTCTTGGTGATACTGATTTGTTCTTATTTCTACACACAGTGACACTATAATGTGAGACAAAATCCAAAGAGGCAATGAAGATGTACCTATATAAGAAGTTAATTCTGCTTTTTGATGTATACAACAAAAGCATGTTTGGGAACAGAGTGGATCTAGAGCTATGGATCTTATGCAAGGTCTGCCATATGGACCCAGTGTGGCACCAGTTATCCTGCAAAATGCATTGATCTGCCTTCTCCCTTGTTCAGGACAGCAGAATTCAAATGGGAAGAAATCCAGAAAAGAGCCACTAGATCAATCAAGAAAAGGTGGGATCTAAAGACTAGGAGCTCTGCTCTCAGCCTGGAGGTTGAGAGAATATATGATTTTTCTCTCTAAATACATTAGAGGGTGACAGCAGGAATAGAGAAGTCCTATTAAAGCTGAAGAACAATGCTAACATGAGAACAAATGAGTATGTGGTATGATTCAGTTCAGGCTGGAAGTTAGAGGAATGTTTACAGGAATGGCCTTTCAGTAAGAGTAATGAAGAGGCAAACAACTTGCATAGCTTTAAGATAAAGCTTTATTAACTTTATGACACAATTTTTGGTGATGGCATGTATCCAGGAGCTCCCTTCAGTCTTATGAAATGTGCTAACAAGCCACATCTACTCATACAATGTTCCTCCTCCATGACTGCTATATAAGGATAAATTTAGAATGGGAAGACATTCTCTTCCATGTGACTCGAAAGCAATCTTGCATCTTAGATCAGAGAGAACATTATATAATTTGTTCATGTCTCCTTTGCTCAGAACAGAACATCCTTTTACATTAAAATCTTGGCTCCACAAAAGATTATAGGAATTTTGTCACTAATCACAATAAAAGGCAACTGTGTTTTTGTATATTACAATCCACATGTTAGCTAATGCTACGGCTATGGCTACACAACATTAAAGGCAAACACTGGAACAGTCAACCTCCTCAAATCACAGGTGTAACTTAGAGAAAAAACATTAAAACCTCTCTATTCCTTGTTACCTCTTGTTATTCCTCACTTCTTACCAAGCTTTAGGAGATAAAGAAAACCACCCATAGCTATATAGCAATCAGCAGTGCTTACAGTGCTTGGAATAAAGGATATTTCACTCAAGGGAACAGTGTCTAGATACCCATAATTCTAAGATAATATGCAGTGATAATATCAAAATCAAAAAAAAAAAAAAAATCTTGACACAAACCAACATACTTCTAAAAAGAAATTTGCTGAATTTGTTGTTACAAAATAAATAGGTAGCCATCCACCCAGATATTTCATAAAAGCATATTATAAACTGGCATGAAATCAGATTAATAGCAACTCATGATGAAATGAAAGACAAATAAATCCTTAAAAAACATGACACACACAAATGTGGTTCAAAAAAACATGAAAAGCAGGACAAACTAAAAAAAAAAAGAAGAAATATACAGGTAGTTAGCAACAGTGTACTGGGGATACTATGGCTGCAGCTGCAGTATAAAAACCCTTTGTTCTCTCAAGATAATCTTTTTAAATTATGAATTTGCAACCCTAAGATTTCCTGTTGCCATGACAGCCTGAAACAGTTGTTGCCCATCATTATGGATCATGTGTTTTAGAAATTTGATTATATTGCTGTAGCATTTAGGTTACTTGTAAAACACCCTGCTGTTTTTCAGTGTAGTTTTAGGGAGATGGAGTTTATTAATTCTTTCAAAAAGCACTCCTATGAAGGCTGAAATATCAGATATATAGTAGGTTCTGCTCTCAACGAAATTAATATTTCTATGAGTACAAATACTGTACTGGATATTTAATTAAGGTATACCATAGTGCTATAAAATTCTGTAAATCTACATTGGAGATCAGGCTCTGTTAATGTGGAATGATGGTTCTGTGACCAGTGGAAATCTGACACATTTTAAGTACATATAACCCTTTCTATTCTGAATCCTATGGTACTAAGTGTACAGCATTTGGTATATAACACTTATTTAAGGTAGTACTTATGCTTGGAAAGGAATGACCTTATGGTTGTATCAGGATATCCCCATGCTGTCAAAGTGAATGTTCTAAAGTTTTTAGTTTTGTTTATTTTGGTGTTTGGGGTTTTTTTCTTCCTAATTCTCATGGTGTAGCAGAGGGGAAGGAGGCATGGGTCCTAATTAATTCCTTGCCGTCTGCAAAGATTCAGTCCTCTAAGCCCCAGGTACAGTAAGTACATCATAGGTGACAACACCTTTGGCAAACAGATGAGCAGACAGCCTCTCCTCTACTCATGATTTTGGAGCAACTTCACACTTCTGGATTGAGCTCTTAAAATACATTTATATATAATAAAAGCACGGGTACTTTAGTCTTGAACAATACAAACAAATACATCCCCAGTTTTGCAGAGGATGAATTTGTTTACCATTACCAGTGCTCACACCCAGGGTGAAGCACAACAAATGTCTCTGTAAGGTCTACAAGGGCAAGTGGCCACTGGAGCACTACTGGGATCAAAGAAGCCAACTAGCTATGACATGAGCAGGACTACTCTCCTGTTGTCTCCTATAAAAAAAACTCTGTTTTTCTTTGCTTTCTCTCGTCCACTTGCAGCATGTAAAATCATACCACCATTTTGAGAGGCATCAGAACTATGTAGCCTGTATCTCGTAAAACAAATTTTTGTGATCAGCCAGTTGCCAAATAGGAAAATGAACATGAGATTCTGTGCTAGGGTACCATCAATGGGATAATGAATTTGGGGAATATATCATGATCTGGTGTCACAGCATCAGCTAACAGGATTAACTGGCTGATTTTTGTCCCTTTGATCTTCATATTCCTACCTATGATTATTGTAAATAACTTAGTCAGTTTTTTAGCAGAGTGAAACAAGTATATTTGCGTACACATAAGCCTCAATCTATCAGATAAGAAACAGACAAGCTCTTTTGCATGCAGATTCTTTTTTGCATTGAAGAGGTGTAGTGGAGAAGAAAATACAAGCAACACTTGGTTCTTAATTTTTTTCTATCATCAAACATAGCATATAACTGTAAAGGTAATAAACATGATAACGACTTTGGCAAATTCAAGAAATTATCTCTAAATTTGAGGTGAATTGATGAATTAACATGAAGAAATGAGCAGTGTATGCATATACTACATGGCATCCAACCGCTTCAGCTAAAGATTATCAAATGTATTTATGTGTGAAAAGCAAAGTTAAACCTCAAAATAAAATGCAGCTGAAGGTATACGAGCAAATCGAAGTATTCAGGAATACACAGAAATTCAGTTGGTTACACTAACAAACTGCTGTAGTGCCTCCTTGCACTATTTTGGCCTGTGACAATTAGCACCCTCGCCAGTAATTCCCAAGCGTGGCTTGCAAGCGGTATGCTCCAGGGAACACTCCCACAGGCAGCAGGTCCACTTCATTTCCCAGGTGTGGGCACAGGACATGCTGTGCCAGTGCCTCCAAGCCCACGAATGTTCCTGGGCACTTTTAGTTGAGCTATATATGGCATCTACAGTGTCTGAGACACATAGGGTAAGACAGAGATGATAAATAATGATGTTGCTATGAGAGCAAGTTAGAAGCTTGTCTCAAAAGCATTTTCTGGCTTATGTCAAGTGCTAAACTCTAATATTATTCGGTAAAATTTTGATGATTTAATGATGACTATACTTGTAAATATCTCTGTCTATGGTTTTACAGTTTATTACATGTACATGTTTTACATTTTTCTGTATCCACTCCATGTATGTACTTTATTTTACCACCATCTGCTTCTGATTGCATCCTGCATTCTTGTGAACACACCCAGTGACACAATCACTATTCAATGGTGTAAAAGAAACCAAAGAATAGTAAAAGCCAATTCTTTCAATGGTTTTAAGCAGTATTAGCAACATTAAACTATTGCACTTCCTCCGCTTCACCTTACAGAAGTTGCTAGGAGCTATATCTACTTTGGTGTGTAGGCAAAACACCTCTTCTGCAGGCTTGCTTTGTTCAGCCATCACAATTCAAATATCAGCAATTGCTCTGTCAACCAGTAAAAGACATATCTCAAAGTCAGATGCAATGCTAACCCCAGGTCTGTGGGTATTCTCACTTTCCTATCCCACATCCTTGAGAATCAGTATGTATTTGCAAGTTCAGAAGCACAAAAATATGCTTGAAAGTGGGGAGGGCTTTTCTTGGCAGGGGGGAATTGGTTAAGGAATTTTTGTGCTTTGTTAAGCCAGACTTTATTTCCACATATTCCTTCCCTTCTTTTAACACAAGAGCTTCTTTGTAAATAATCCTGTGATGCCTGTAGGCAGCAGAGTTGCAAGTTGTGGAAGGAGGTAGAAAACCTCTGCAGGTACATGAAGAGTACAAGGCTTGGTCAAAAGTGATTAGGACAAACTATAAAAGTTGCTTATTGCAGAATGGGTCAGCATAAGTTGTCTAGATTAGAGGAAACTGAGTCAAGGCTACTGATTATGCTTTACCAGGCTTCCCTGTGGATTGGCAACAGCAGCCTATCTCCTCTAGAAACCACATTTAGCTCCTGATGGCCAGCTGGAAAGCATCCCAGAAAACTCCTTGTTATATACTGCTTAATATCTAGTGAATCACTGGCTTGCCTGATCTGAACCTGAACTGACCATCTAGGGCTGGATAGCAAAGCACTGGCATAGATGAGTACATAACTGCCTGAGAAAAGTAGCCCCTTTGCTAACAAGCTGACTCCAAATGTTACCTGCCCCTCCTATCTTTTGTTAAACTTGGCAGTTTACTAATGTTCAAAAAGCTGTGTTTTCTCTTTCTCAGTCAACTATTTCATTTCAGGATGTTAGTCCAACTGTAATCTTGTGGTCGTTTTGCATACTGGAGTAGCATGGGAATTACTTTGCTTTAACAAGTTTCCCTACATTATGCTTGAAGCAAATAGATTTCTTAGCTTTCCCAGAACGCTTAACAGAGCTTCCTATAAACATGATGGGACTTGCTGATAGAAAAAGCTATTCAGAGGGCACACTCAGAACAAATGCATACAGCAAAACATCTAACACATCCAAAAGGAATTATAACACAGAGGGCACCTCAGCATGCTTATCCTTTCATGGAGTGCTAGTAATTTGTTTTTTCTTATTTCAGTAGTCTAACAGTTCTTTGCAAGCATACCAGGACAAGCCAGATATTTATTATGTGGCATCTATAATTCACTTTAAATATATATATATATGTATAAATACTAGACATAGCCTTTCCTAAAATCCTTCATTTCAATTGTTTGTCAGAGCCTACGTACAGGTCCACCAGAAAAAAGGAATTCAACTTACAGACAGACAAGGTAGTATTTATATTTTACTTACAGTATAAAATGCAGGCCAATCATGCTTATTTTACCATAAATGTATTTTTGCTTTCATAACTGGAACAATCTAATCAAGGAAGTTTTACATACTTTATTAACGATTACCTTGAACATACGGCATTAGTATGCATCAGAAAAAGACGTCTCCAAGAACACATCAGAATTCAGTCACACCTGAAATAAAGCATGACAGCACAAACCTGTCTCTTCCAAGTGATGGAGCTTGCAGGGAAAGTTGTCTATAAGCCACTTTGGGGTTATAAAGACCAAGAAGGTCTATGAATGGGAATGCTTCACCTCCACCTCCCAAAGAACCAAGCCTTGGGTACCACTCCAGAGTGCTTGTTCAATCAGAACACTTGGGTATTCTGCAAGGCAGAAGAAGAGGTCAGGATTTGGCCTATGATTTGGTAGAGCTATCCTCATAGGTCAAAGATGACTTATAGCTTAACAGCCTTTGTAATACAAGACCAAAAAAACCCTGTTGCATTCACTCAGACAGGAGTTTCTATATATTTTCCAGTGAGATTCAAACTACTGAAGTTTTGTCTCTTCAAATTCTGGAATCTGTATAAAATGTAGGAATTAATCTTTTCAATCTTATAATGTAGTCATATAATTCTGCATTTTTCCTCTCTAGACAAGCTCCCCCAACTTATCCTATTAATTACAATACTTAGAAATCAGAAAACCACCTTTACAATGCTTTCTTTTGATAAGTACCAACAATACCTGTCTGTTAGCAAATAAAGATGCAAACCACACAGCCTGTGGTGGAGCCCGGGTGTTTTCAGCAGAATTTTAAAGGAAGGTTTTCCCATCCTATTCCAGAATTAATACCAGTCCTAGACTTAAAAATTAGGTCAGCAAGAGCGTCATTGCCTGGGGTCCTTATTATTCTTCCTCTGCAGTGAAACAGAAGCTATCTTTGAAAGACAAAAATGGACAGAAAATTCTGTTCAAACAGATCTAAATTTAAAGGCTAACATTACAGATCTTGGTACAACACAGTCAAGAAGCTGACTCACAGCTGACCCCTCTAAGTCCCAGGTCCCCTCTTACTCTGGGGCTTTTTGTATTGGTGCCTGTATAGACCATCGCAGATAAAGACAGACACAAGCAGAGAAACTTAAAGAAGTAGTCAAGAAGTTCAAACAACTGGCCTGTGTTCTAGGGAATAGCAGCAATCCAGTGCATACAGATTTTTTTGCATTACAGTGCTCTGGGCTTTTCCATCCTTCTGTAAGTTTTGACTCCTGATGAGTTGTTTTTTTTTTTTATTTTTTTTAGCATGAATAGCACTGCTGTAAATTCAGGGGCAACAAATAGAGTTGGCAAGCAGAGAGGATGCTGGTTTCACAAATACATGATAGAAAGACATGAGGTAAGGCATCCTTAGAAAAGCCTCAGGAGAGAGAGAGTTGGGTAAGGGGTAATTCTACAGGGGCAGTGTCCTGAGGACAAGGATAAGATGGGAGAGCTGTTAGCACTAGCAGGAGCAGAGGCAGCCCACAGAAACAAGTTTCCTCCCTCCTGAACAGTCTAGTGGTACACAGCAGCAGGCCTGTAGGGTGTTAATCAAAGGACATGGTTATGACATTGATAAGAGCTAGCTCTGAGGGCTCATAAAGCTGATAAAGCTTCTGGAGCACAAACCTAGACAGGTGTTGCACATTCAAATTCCACACTACTGCATATATTGTAGAGGTATAAAGTGAAGGTTGAGAAAGTAAATGCAAAATTAAAATTGCATGAGACTCAAGGTCCAGAATAAATGTAAAATATTATAGTTTATACCTTAACATACTTTTGCCTGCTTTGGGCATTAAAGTAATGAATTCTTATCACTAGATATTGTGTTGAACTAGGTGACAGGCCACTTCTCTCACCTACTTCACTGTCAGGGCCAGTGCTGGATGGAATTTATGAAATCTGTATGCTCAGCTATTAAATTTGCAGGCTCTTACTTCTAACTATACCCCAGGAATCCATGACAGAATGATCTATAAAAGAAAGAAACAAACATATTATAGCCATTCTCGTAAAGGCTAGGGAGATTAAAAAAATGAAAACTTGAAAAGACAAATAAACTTTCTCTAACTGATACGCTTCAGCTGCCTATACAGGAAACCACTGTGGTATGGTTCTGCAGTTTCAGATTTCACCTAAATGTAGAGGAATGAGCTTATTTCTCAGCTCTTACATGAGCTAAACTCTTAACTGGACTGCAAAACTCACAGTACAGAGTTACAAATAAAAAGAACTGTATGTCTGATGGAGTGTTTCAGGCAGCTCACCATTCAGGTTCAGTCTCTCATGTCCTCCATGTGTTTGCCCATTTCCCTGGGCCATTGCAGATTCCATCTGAGAACAGAGTGCTGAGGCTTAAAGCAACACTCTCCAGAACTCATTGCTAAACATGGTATGGAAATAGTGATTTCTTGGAAAGATGGCATTTCTGTCACTTGTATCACACCTAGAAGAACAATGCTTCCATCAAAGCCACTGCTTTTTCAGAGCATGACATTTCCTATTATCTCTCTGCAAAGCATGACAATCTCAGGGCAATGGAAACAAGACTTAGATATCGATTAAAACAAACTTGATTCATTAAAAATACTGCTGACATTTTCACCGATCTGTGGTATTCTTATCTCACATTAAACAATGTAGTCATTTACAGCTCTTAAGGTCACTGTCTATAAACACACTGTGTTTAAGTTACATGCCATTTACCCATTCCTTGGCCTAAAGAAAAAGAGATTTAAAAAAAAAAAAAAGAAAAAAAGAGAAAAAAAAAAACTGAGAAAAAAACAGAAATAAAAGGAGAAGAGGAAGCAAATAGGGATTGGGTGTCACAACTTCCATTGTTTCCCCTGCTCCAGACCTGAGCTTCCCACTGAGAAGGAGAAAAGGATTTACCAGTTAGACACATGCAGGTACTTTACATGCAGACTCCCTTATTAAGCAAAGTAATAGCGAGACTTCACGCTGTTAGGAGTACTTGTTTATTCATCCCTGATGTCACTTTAAAATTGCCAGTAAAGAAGAATGTCCTGCAAAACCCAGCCAGCACCTGCACACTTCGGAACAAAACATTAAGACAGAGCTCCTGCGGGTCCAGGTCCTAGCACCCATGGGCAGCCTCATTTGCAGCAGTTCACCTTTCCAGCAGTGTATAACTGCACCCTGTTCCCTGCTGAAAGTAAGAATTAAGATTTTTATGATTTAACAGTACAGTTCCTACAATTTCAGTACACAGCATGGAACTGTTTAATTACCATTTGTTTTACAATTAAAAGAGAAGAACATACTTATAGAGAATTTCCCATATCCAGTAGTGTTACTGCCTTGGGAAATGTTACTAAAAGCCTAAATGTGGCAACGTTTGACATGAACATTACACATTCTTTAAAATGCCAAGGCTGTATCAATTGTTTGACTTCACTTCTGGTGGAGTGATGGTATTCTCTTTCCCAGAGGAAGACAAACACCTCCATTAGGCAGAGGTCCTGGAGAGTGGGAGAAGCTAGTCTCTCATGAGGGAAGCTGCCTTATAGCTCACAAGCTTCCTTTCACAAAGGGCTGAAAGGCAGGCATATACTTGTAACTATCTAAAGGAAACATAGTCTCTAAATTTTTGGCTCTAGAAAAATCAATAGTTAAGGATTCAGTTGTCCGTAGAAGAATTTTATCATTTTTTCAGTGCAAAACTTTTTCTCAACATATTTTTTATACAGGTTTTTCTTTCATGCAGGCTTTGATGTTTGTATCACTGAGACAACAGTGGCTTAGTCTTAACACATATACCTGCAGTTGCATTGGCATTTGTCCCTAAGCCTTCATCTGACTTCTTGGAGACAACTGGATATTCTAAAGCCTTTTTGAAGGTCAGGGAAAAATTATTTAAAACCCCTGCTTTTTCATTTGTCTGTATATTGACTAATGTAAATATCCTGATTACTGAGACAAAATATTCTCAAAGAGGCCCTAAGTAGGTGAGAATGAAATAAGTCTTGTCTCGATCATTCTCCAAACAGGAGGTAGGATTCTAATTTCCCCTTAAGCCTTTGCTAAATAATAAAGCCTGAAAGACCAGGAGCATTATTTTTACACTGGGATGGGCTGATAAAAGTCTGGAATCAGGAAGAAAAGAGAAAATCTAACCAAGATGAAATTTGCTGTGATGACACCAAATAATGCTTGCCTTATCATAAGTGTATGTGATCTTCATTCTCTCATTTTCTCATGTGTCCCAGAGCGCATTTGAGATGCAGAATCAGTGCAGCTCACGAGTAACTAGAATTTAACATGTGACGCAGGATATTTCTGAATATATGCATGGCCTATCTCACAAATGACAGATGAATTGGCACTGTTTAAACTCCGGTGAGCAACTTCAGAATTTATAGCATCTAAATGAAAGGGGAATTGCTGAACAAAAAATTTAGCAGACAGATCAGTCTACCTTTCCATACAGAAAACACACTTTGAAACAGTCATCCACAAGTTGATATGTGAGAAGCACATTGACACTGAAGAAAATAGCACAGAGTTTTTGAGGGGATGATATTATATTATTATCATTATTAAAAGCATTCTCTAACAACTCTGTTCCTGGCTCTTCCAATAATAAAGTCTGGCCTAACATCACTTATCAGTGATTTTTATTATAATCCTACTGTTGCAGCCAAATAATACAGTATGTTAATGACCATGATTACCCTGCAAGCATGACTTCAAAGCATTTATGTCCACAGAAATTTGATAATACCGATGTTGCACATTTGAATGAGCTGGAAAATAAAAAAAAATTAAAAAGGGAAAATTATCTGTTGTGGTGAATTACTTCTGTAATAGAGATTTGCCCCATCCTAGGGGCACTTTAGACTGCCTGCAAGAATACAAGAAATACAAAAGACTTTTCTAACTGTATTATGGTTGAAATTGGGAACAAAATTGGAGCAGACTTCGGAAATCTCAGAGTATGCAGAGTAACTCTACAAACAGGGGAACTGCAAGACTTTTCTTAGCATACCTTACCATGTCTGTTTCCAACCAAACATCCTTCCTCTTCCTTTTTTGCACATGAATTAGGACCTACTGCAGTAAGGTAATAGAGCTGGATCAAATGTGAGGTGCAGATATACTGTGATTCCAAGAAGCAAGACAGGAAATGTTTCCTTCTTTGAAGAAGAAATAATTATCTACTTTAACAAAACTCAAGAATTGGCCATTTGATTTTAGGGTTTATGGGGTTTTATTTTGTATTTATCTATTTCTTACAGTATGATACTACAAAACACATTTATTATGTCAGAATTTGCTGATATTTCTAGAGATATCCTTAGAAATTAAAGAAACCTCAGAGAAAGAAGAGTTACTGAATGTAATTGTAAATTAAATATTGGCCTGTTGCTAGAGAAAAAGTGTCACATTTTGAAAT
>WUAM01000431.1:10887218-10903453 GCA_024336885.1 Actenoides hombroni
AATATATATATATAAAATATATAATTTCTAGTTGTATAGCCATACTAAATTTCTAGAAGTTATCACTTAGCATATCTTGAAGCAGGACAACTCATTTCAGTCAAGAAGTAAGGATGGCCTTACACTCCTAAAAATATTTAAGAAGGAAACAAACCTCCTTCTGCAGACCTCAGGAAAGGAAACAATTTCATTTCTGAAGCTTTTTCAAGCTGGAAACGTGAGACAACTGAATTCTACAGTGTCAGATAAAGTAAGTATTGATTTGTAGACAAAGGACAAAAAACCAGAACTTTGATTTTGCAGCAACTCCAGTTATAAAGATATCTGTGTGATTCATTTATTTATGCACAAACAGCATCCTGCCTTCGCTTTCTTGATACCATGCATCTCCAGCTGTGTCAAAACTACAAATTAAGATGCTTGCTCTTCAGCCAAGAAACCTGCCTTTCCTCTGAAACACTAATATCAGAAGATATTATACCCTGGTAAAATCAAGAACTGCTTGCTACCAAAGGTATCGATGAGAGGCATAGACCTTTATATACAAATCTGTTAAAAAGCTCTAATAATAGAAAAGACACAAAGATTCTGCAGAACCATGTTTTGCAAAGAAAAGAGCTTGTTTATTGCCAGCATGTTGTCCCCTGAAACACAGTTCAGTATCTAGTGTGTTGGTTTAAGAAAGTACTCTATCTGCAAACCAGACTGGGGTAACATTGAAAGGAAGAAGGTCCGTGTGGACTTTTGAAAACGTCACTGAATACAGCACAAGTTTAGACGCATCATGTTGGTTGTGATTGCCAGCTAAGATGCAAAATTATGGAGATATAGCTACCTCACAATCATGTTTCTTTGTCACCTTACATCTACTTTGACCTTAGTGTTCTCGTACATTAGACACCACAGTTACTATGCAGTCTTCTGGTTCATCAAATAGATAATAGCAAATAAAGTTTGCGATGTTAATTCCTATATTTCCCTGTTATCTTATTTTGTCCAGAACATTGCCGGAGTAGATAGTAACCTCTTAAGCCTAGGACCTTAATAATTTTGCTACTAGAATCATATGGAGTAGAAGTCGGTGAGATTAATGATGAGTAAAGTGGGTAGCAGAACAGATGACTACATGAAATATGTTGGTTATTGAAATAGATAATGAAAATAGCAGGTGACATCAGTGAAAATGAGAAAAGATTCTGGACAAATCTTCCTGAATGTTATGCTGAGCTTAATTATGTACTGTCTAACTCTGCCCCATCCTGCAGTAAGCTGTAAGAAATTAAACTATCTAACAAAGGTGGTGTTCTACCCATCTCTTCACTTTTACACTGTTTTTAAAGATATGCTACTTGCATTAAACCATGCAGCACTGAGTATCTCATGGCAGAAGGAGCAACTATATTTTAGTGACATACCAGTCATGGAAAATGCCTTTGAGGTTATGATGGCTTTAGAGTGGCTGCTGTTGATCCACTCATGCCTGTCAGAGGGGCAAAGGATCGACTTGAGCACTGTAATGGTGGGAGGACCTTATTCTGCAAGTCGTCATCCAAGTAATTGGCTTTGACTTCTTTGATGCTGTGAAACAGGCTGACCTTTTAAGTCCAGTTTGTCCAGGCCAAACAATCCCATTCAGTCAAAAGCTTTAATTAATACAAAGTCTGTGATAAAAACATTCCAAAATGAGGGAAAAAAGGCAAGTGGGTAATACAATCATAATTAGTATGCAGTGCACTGAAATTTAAATTCTGTTCAGCCTGGTCTCACTGGAAGAGCAAATAACAGAGGTGCTATCATTACTACTGATTGGCTTAATACACCCAGCAATTGTGCAGATAGAAATTAGAGCCTGTTTTTCATGCCTGTGTAGACCTTTTAGTGTCCTCCCTGTTCTTTTGTTTCCTTCAGTTACTGTTTCTTATCTCCATAGTTTTAGGTCCTTTGCTTCAGGAACTCTCTTTTACCGCATACCGCTCCAGTACAGTGGGACCCTGACCTAATTAAGGTTGTAAGAGATAATGTGGTGTAAATAAGCAACACACTACTGCTTTTCATTTGTAGCAAATGATAAAACTATGTTATGCATAAGACGCTTCCCCCTATTTCAACATCTCCCAGTAAAACTTTTACTAATAAGCAAAATTAATGCCACTGAAAAAAGATAGAGACAAGGAAAAAATAAACGAATGGACTAGGGAATAACAGAGAAAGCAAAAGCTGAAAAAGGTAAAAAGGTTGCCCCCATTACAACAAAAGACTTGCAGCTCCTTAATGCCAATCTTAAATACAGAAGAATCCATTTACAGTGAACTCTGAAGATTTAGTGAGACCTCACAGACCTAATCCTCAGGTTGTGTGAGTTTGTGAAGCTCAGTGGCGGTCAGTGAAATTATAGCGCTTTACACACCAGAAGGATCCGGCTCTCTCATGACTGTATTATCTCTTAGGTGGCAGCACCAATTAAACCTTAATATAACTATAATCCATTTAATCTCTCCAAGGACTTTTACAGAACACTTCTACAAATGTACTATAGGGAACATAATAAGGCCTTTTCTCTCTCATTCTCTTTTTTTCTGCTCTTTTAGGGGAAAATGCTGCATTCCAGTTTGTTCTAAATATGGGACTCCGGTAGAGGTGACAAATCAGGTAAGTCAAAGAATATCAATTAGAATGCCATTTGTCACCCAGGATATTTGAAGAGATTACTTTAAAAATAAGAGACATGACCTTGAGGAAGATGTTCCCAGGGATGAATGTGTATAACATGTGATCCATGTGGAATGGGTGTTCCAGTAGGTACAGTGACCTTGCAAATGAAATTACAAACAGGTTTTGCTACCTAAAACCCTTCCAAGGAAGCTGTTATAGTAAAAGAGAAATACCTGTCCCTGAGTAGTGGGTTGCTTAGAGAGTCCCTGGTCTGAAAAATACATTTCTGCAGCAGTCCCGGTTGCCTCCCTGCTGAACAGACTTGGCTTCTTGCTGGTACAGAGTGGGCTTCACCCGTTTCCCAGGGAGCTGCTTCCATCTGCAGAAGCAGGAAGCTGATGTAGTTCTCTTTGTCATAAAATTAGGATACAAAACCCAAAATCAGACAAGGAATGGAAGAAGCCAATCTTTCTTTACAGGAGCATTGCTGGCAACACCAAGGACAGCCCCCAGTGCTCAAACCCCCACATACTTCTCTGTGCAGTTAAACTCCTTGTTCTTCAGCATGGGATGAACTGTGAGCTCATGCAGTTCTGCATTATATACCTATAAGAGTTCCTCTCATTTCTTGTCTTCCAGAGAGGTTGAGAGAAAGAGATGGTCAGGAGAAACATAATAAAGGAAGGGTGAGGGTGAGGGAAAAGCAAGAATTGTTAGACAGGAGAGGAAGAGGTGATCCAAGAGTGTTGAGAGAAAAAATATGGGCATCATAAAGTCAGAGAGACAGGAACTTAGTATTAAGGAGTTTCTAGCATGTCAAAAAATGACATAAAATTAATATCAGTTGTATATATACATTTACACTGGTGAGCTCTGTCTCCTGGTGAGGTTTATCACTCTTTCCTGCCATGGAGCTTTCTCTGGCTTACTGTTCCAAGCAAGATTCATCTTCCCTCGGCTTAGATGTTTCACTCTCAGGCACATCAGTTACTCATTCTAGGCTCCTTTTATAGTCAAAGAAGAGAAATAGATGTCTCCAAAGAGCAATTCGTTTGACCCACATTAGGTGTCTTTCTTCAGATGAGATGAATCGCGCTCTAGAAAAACCTGTTTCTATAAAAGGAGCCAATGGTAACTAGCTTAATGTTAAATATCAGAACTTTCATGACCTATCATTGAAAGAAAGTTAGTTTGGCTGGGTTTCTACATTAGGATGAAACAAATGCCTTCTGTTTTCAGAAAAATATACTCAGAGATAAAGGTGAGATCCTTTGCCCTTCTAAATATATAACTCTTTAGTCTACAAACCGTGTTAAGAAGCCACTGACCATCATCTACCACATGTCATTTTACAAAATGGGTTCTCAGGCAACCTTATGTAACCAGACTAGGGAAGGCCACTCTGGCATGAATATATGAGGGCTCAGGATTTGACCTTGAGTAAGCAGGACAAAAATATCTGGTATACCTTGACCAGCTGAATCCATACTGTGGTCCCAGTGCTTTGCTGCAGTGAAAGAAATGCTGCCCTAACGCACTTTCTGGGACACATCAGGAGCCTAGTCAGACCTGTCACCCTCAGCACCCTGTCAGGGTACTGAGCCACTGTACAAGACTTTGACAAAACCATAAAAAGTCACGTTTGCCACACTCTGTGGTCTTCTAAATCGTAAATGAGCACTGCTTGCATTTAAACAAGCTTGTTGGCAAACTGGTATATTTACTTTGGCATTTGGACCAGCTGATTCAAATAGTCTTACAAGAGATATTAGACTGCCCCTCTCCACTGTGTCATGGAGTTATTAGGAGGCTGTTGTAAAGAGCTGCAACTTGTTTTGTTCTTTGATTTCATGTCTCAACTTGGCAAACACACCTTATGGTTTGTCCTCCTCCACACTACGTGCTTCCTATAAAACCACTCAGAGAATCTGGGAAAAGAAGATACACTGTACTCCTCTATCACAATTATAAGTAGCAGCAGACCAGTGAGAAGTAGAAAAAAACACTTTAATTCCTTGCTTGCTTGCATAGTCCCCAGTCCCCTAGTCTAGAAAAAAACTACTTCATTGCTTCTTCCCTTTCCTGCATTCTTAATAGACAAATCTTATCTTAATAAGAGAGACAAATTAATGAACTTGTCTCTTCCAGAAGAAAATAAATACATCTCTAGCATAAACACTTGTACTAGATACTAGAAAACAGACATCTTGCCAGCAAAACATTTCCAAGTCCCAATAGTATGCACAGCAGTAAAGACAGAATGCTAGAAGTTTCCTATTATTTTGTCTGTAACGCTTACAAAATGGACAAAGTCCCTGCCCAAATAAGCAACAGACAATCTCCAGAAGCTGTGTGGCAGTATCATTTGGCTGGGATGCAGCAATTATCTAACAAAGTGGCTGACAACAAAGGAGAAAAGAGAATACTCTTGAAAACCTGTTACTTGCTGTGGGAGTCAGGAGCTTCTATCTTAATACAGATCTTCTTTCTTTAAAGACTTCCAGCTATTTTTGTTTACCTCTATGCACACTAAGACTTTCTCTACTACCTTCTGTACATATATTTATATCTACTGGAGCTGGATGGTAGCTGCAGCCTTACAGTGCTGACAATGGCAACTACAGTCTTAGCCACAGAGCGCAAGATCTCATTTAGCCCATAAAGCACCCCAGAGCCTCAGACTGCAACTTCATGCCTCTGGGTCTGTAATAACTGCCAAACTCCAATATCTACAGATTACATGAGCCATGTGGGACTTGCATATGAGCAGTAGTTTTACGCAGGCATGGGAAAAGCAGGGGTGGCACAAGGAGTGGCCTCAGCACCAGGGAGACAGATTCCTTCTCCAGCTGACTGCTGGAGCCAGAGTCCTGCTTCAGCAGCCCAGCCTCCTGACTCTGGCATACCAAGGACATCCTGACTTCAGTGTCCAAATACCAATCAGAAACAGCAAAGCAGGCTCTGATTCCCCAAATCCCCACTATTTTTTATTCTGTTCTAGTATTTGGAACACTTTTTGGCCAGCTGGACTTTCTGTAGGCTCAGACAGGATTGCCTAGATATTTGAGCATAGGAAATAATAAATAAATCTGACAGTGTATTCCACAAGCTCCTTACACAGAGTTTAAGAGCAGTTTGTCTTATTCCATCTCTTTTTGTTTCCCTGACAAGAAATTAATTATATAAAAATAAAAGTTCTCATCTCACATCATCTAAGAAACACTTGATTATTTCACTTGTTTTCTTAAAATACATTCTGTTCAAATTGCAGAAGAATGTTCCCTTTTAACTCAGCATCAGAAGGCAAACTGAAGGTCAAAAACTAACAGAATATTGCAGGCTGTCTACAAAAACCAGATCTCTTGTAACAACCTTTAATATAGAGCTGTATTGTGCACAGACTACAGTTCCCAACACTCAACTTCGTATCTTGCAAGTTGTCTTCTGCCTTGAAGCATTGTGAAGTACTGCAAAGTACTGCAGAGTGAGACTTGTAGTCTATAAATGGCACAAAATGAGAGTAATTGTTAGATAAACCTTTTAAGATTAATATTAGCAACATTTGTACCAGGGGCAGTACTCAACAATCTTCCATCCCAAATTTTATGGTAGACAATTTTTCTCTCAGTTAGAAACTTGTTTAAATCTTTTCCTGCTCAATGCAGCTGCTCAGTAGTTTCTAATATTTATTTTTCTAATTGCAGACAAGTCTAGTGGAAAAGACTGTCTTTGCTGCAACACATTGTTTGCTGATAAGCCTATTCTTTAATGCAGCAAGATGTTTTCTGTGTGGGAAAGATCATCAATAGAGGGAAAGCAGTTTGATTTGAAAAGCACATTTAAAAATATCCCAAATGCCAGTGACTTAGTTTTTATTGGAATCTGAGTCCACATTCAGTAATGCAAGCTAAAATTAATTTCTGTGTTCCTTCTCCTCAAATAAAAGCCTAAGCCATAAGCTTCAAATGGGAACGTTTGAAGAAACTCTTTCATAAACCTTGATTCCAGTGAAACTAGCTGGCATTAGTCATGGCATGAAAAACATCCACGGTGCTGAGCTGCCCTGGCTTTATAAAAAGTCAGTAAAGACAAAGTTCAGCACCAGCCCACTCTAGCAAACAGCAAGTATTTTTTTTCTTTTTTTTCTTAAATGAAAATGAACAGTTGTGAGTAGTAGCAGGTCCCTATCTAAGACTATAGATACCTTTATAAAGATGCTATATGAGATAGACATTGCTTGAACTTGGCTATTTTTATAATAAGGCAAATTCAACTCTGAACTACATGATTTCTAGAGGTTGTTTTCCAGTTGCATCTGTTTTCACACAATCACTTTGTCTCCACCTGCCTTTATCTGTGCACAGCAGTGTCCCCTCCTAACATGGCTAGGGTCTTCAGTCTACCTTTTTTTCCCCCTTCCTGAACAGCTGATGATTAAACTATTTTAATTACCAAAGTGCAAAAATTAGGGGCCATAAAACATAATGAGCCACTCACCATGCATAGCCAGACCTAGTTCCTGCTACAGTTTTCTCTTTGGAGTTGCAATTATTATTCCCTAGATACTTGCAAAGCCAGCAGTAAGACTTGAATTTAGGAGTCTGGGTTATTTAAAGGTGATTCCTATGACTGTATCTAAAAGTAAGCAAATTTCTTCCCTGCTTGAGGAGTATCACTGAGTCTTTGCTGGCTCCATAAGCCCCTCCAAACTGTGGCACAATGCCAAGCAGCCTTACTTTAACACTTCAAGGAGCTTCCTAATGGATCTCCTTGTCTGTTTGCTATAGAAAATCCTTTTCCTGCTTTTCGACCTGAAAGCCTTTCTCCTTTCTCAGCTTACAGAAGGACCACAACCTCACTAAGAGGTGATCTTTGCCATTGTCTGATGACTTTTCCAAAGATGCCTTTCTAAGGCACCAGCCTCAGTCATTGCAAGGAGTGGTCCCCTCTTAAGGGACGCAGTCTCTCATAACACAACGAAGCAGATATCACCTCAGGTCACTAAGCCCTACTGATCCCCAGTGGGGCTTGCCTGTAGAGGGGCCTGGGGGTCTGGGAAAGGTGCCCCATGTCAGCATCTCTCCCAGTCCCTCATTGCCCTCTTGGAGATCTGCCTCATACTTGTTTCCCAAGTCAGGCGAAGACTAGCTTGCTAACCTCAAGGTAGATGTGAGTCAGGGTCTGGGCACAAGCTCCAAAGCTTTATTTATGGCTAAAGCCAGGTCTGTAGAGGGCCAGAGCTCAGATGATTGATGGTGCCACCACACATGGAATTTGGTTGTAAAGTGCTCCACAGGGCTGGTAGCTTCTCAACATTTGTGGCTGCTCTGTGGACTCAGGTTTGAGCTCTGCAGCTCACTCTACAGGCAAAGGCTCCCATAAGCGTCAGCCAGCAGCTTTATACTACTAGACACTTCAAGATTAGATTAGGAGTCCACAAATGGAGACTGCGTGGCACCTGAGTGTATCGATAGCTTTTTGAAAAGTCCTTGACAAAATATGCTGCTGTCACAAAATGCATAGAAAAGACCATATCCTTTAACAAATAAAAGTCTTCCTGATTTCCTGGGTTTATCTCATTTAATTGGGGAAAAACATAGCAGTCATTTCATGGAGATCCCACAGTACCTATTCTTCTTTTGAGGTATTTTTCACCCATTTAAAAAGCAGGAATGTTTTCAGTTTTCATAACAGGGATTGAACAGATGGGTGGGCAGACGGTGGGTATAAAATAGTGCTGCAGGAAACAGCCAGGGAAGCAGCTTGCTCCCATCCATCCCTGCTTGTTTGTTAGAGGAAAGATGTTATTTGAGGTGTGGACTATAACAGGGCAGTGCCTCAAAACCATAAGACCTAATCTCATTGTGGTATCTTTGCTCAATAGCACCCACTGACTTCAGCGGGAATGGGGCCACACTCAATGAACAGAGCGATTCAAATGTTGTCTGATATAAAAAAGGCATTTTGTGCAACTGTTCTGCCTTGCATGCCACTTGGCATGCTGTAGGATACTGAACCGGAAAAAAAGTGGTTTTTGCATAATACCTTTATATGGAGAGCAGTACATATATTTTCAGCACGCTGAAAACTGCAGGACAGAAAGCCAGGGGCAGGCCCTCTTAGAGAGGTGATGAATTGGTACCAAACCCAACAGTTTACATCTTGGCTGACCTTTTCTAGCACTGACATAGACTTGCTGTCTGCAAAGGAATGACTTCGCATTCAATGAAGACCCGATGGTAAATGCTGGCCTCTCATACACCAGCTTTGTTCCTCATTTCCCTCCCAGTTTCTCTGCTGGTGGGCATAGTCTTGGTGAGACCAGTTCTCCCCTGGCATTTGATTATTTCAACCTGTGTCTTTGGTGAAGATCTGTGCTTTATCATCTGTTTTGTCCTTCCCAATTTCCTCACCAGTGTTCCTACTTCTTTCTGAATTCCATTCTTCTGGTTCTTTTTTTCTGTCTTCCCCTTCAACATTGCATCCTGTATTAACTCCACATGGCTAAGAGAGCTCTCAATCTCTCTCTCTCTGTCTGTCTCTCAAAAATCACCTTGTCCTCATCCCTGTCTTCACTGCTACAACTGGTTTGCTAGTCTCTTCTGAATTACAGCTATGCAAATATATATATCACAGAGGTTTGGGCTAAAATGTTACCCTAAAGAGCTGTGAATATACATATACCACAAAGAACATGGCTATGAAATTATGCTAAAGACCTTCTGTTTTCAAGAGCATAAGTCTTTCAAGTACAATTTATGTGGAATACATATGAATAACTGAAGCAGGGACTAGTTAAAGTACTACAATAGGACTATGACTTTAAACGTAACACCTTTGTACTTCAAATCAGGTCCTGGCAGGAATCAGGTTTTGTGAACCAAACCCACAGTTAATATATATTGAAAGCCAAGATTTTTACAGTGTCTCCTGATTCATCCTGGAGTAAGCATGCGTATTTTCTTCTAGCTCATTTTAGTTCAGATGCTATTCTGCATTTTTAGCCTTTACTCCACAAAGACTGTTTGTAATTTTACAGCCAGGCTCTTTATCTCTGAAAAGCTGCATGTTATAAAGGTTATTAAAATTTTATGAGTGGTGGATCCTCAGAGCTAGTAAGCTTGGGCAGTCCTGTTCCACATCAGTGCTATCATGCGTTTGCAATACAAAAAGGTGCAACAGGGAGTTTAAATCCTGGCTGCTGTTTACTTACCTCAACTTATTCTTCCTGTAGTTTTACTGGTTTGCATGCTTAACTATGTTACCTTCTTTCATAAGTATCTTTACAATGTTTATCATTGACTTCAAGGATTTACTCTTATCCCATCAAATATGTACTTATTAAAAAGACTTTTCTGTTTCATCTGATTATTAATTACATAAGTTTATTATTATATTGCAACTTGGAAACTGGAAATCATGTAAGAACATTTATGACAACTTGAAATTAGCTGATGAATTCTATCCAGCTTTCTGTAACACTAAAATGTTTTCCATAGTCTCTATTGCTTGTTACTGGTGTAGGCAAGGAGACTGAAAAAATATCAGTTATAATACATCCTTGCTCTTCAACCCATTTGAAAACCCCTTCAAAATATTTTGGGGTATAATGACTTGTAAAGTTTATGGATTTTCACACTGAAATTAGAGATTTCCTTGCATTACAATTCAATATTATCTAACCCAGTATGTTTTCTTCTACAAGCGGTCACTGGCTAATTTTAGATATTGCATCTGATTAGTTATAAGAACAGAACAACTAAAGGAGGAGATTCTTCATAACACCAGGTAGGTCCTTGATTTATATGCAAAAGGATGCAGATTTATTATATCTTTTCAAATATTTCCTTTAAAAATGTGGTTAACAGCTAGATTCACTAGGGAGTTCAGAAAACAAAAAACCACAGGGGTTATTTCTGATAATGGAGGAACTGTGGGGTTTTTCTCACCACAAGCCAGGACAAACTCCCTTTTTGTAAAATGCAAAATGATGGCTGTTCCAGGAGAGTGATGAATTAGACCAAGAAGTAGAGATGAGATACAGCTTAAGATAAGATAAAATTTCAAAGGAGAAGAGCTGGCCACTGAGGAATGGGAGAGAGATATTTGTGACTCACAATCAATGGAAATGAGAAGACCAGGACCAGGACTCGGAGGTAGAGAAGAATGATTGCTCTCGGGTCACAAAGAGGAAAATAGAAGAATTTCACACATTAAATAATTAGGTCATTGGCATGATAACTACAGCTGACTGTAGGTTCCAGCTGGCCAAGAAAGAATGGAAGCTACTGTAAAGAAATGGGAAAGTAAGACACATCTGCACAGTTTTCAACTATAGGAAAACTAAGTGTACCTATAAAAGACAGCTCCATCTATCCAAACAAATCAGACAGCTTTGTTCAAAGCAGTTCAGTCTGTTTTGAACTTATCTGTGATAGAAGGTTTTGGGGTTTTTTTTTGTAGTGTTTGTTTGTTTGTTTGCATTTTATTTTTGTTTTGTTGTTTTTGTTTAGTTTTGTTCTAGTTTTTTGATTGGTTGGTTTGTTTTTTAAAGTCAAAGTCAGGTTTGGGGTTTTTCTTTGTAGTGGGTTTTTTGTTGTTGTTTTGTTGGGTTTTTTTCCTTTTTAAAGTCAAAATCAAGTTCAAAAGACTTTCCAAAAATCAATCAGGATTCAAGAAAGGAAGAGTCATTATGACAGTGTTAGATTAAAACAAATTTTTCAAATAATAGCTTGGATTAATTTCTGTTTCAAGTATGTAATGTTTAAAAGAAGTTTGCAGATCAGAATGTAGTTTTGTGTGATGTCTTCTCTCCAAATGGAATTGAGAGAACATCCTGTAAAGGACAAGGAGACAGCAGATGGTGTGCTATCTCCCCAAGGCAGAGACACAAGGTGCCACTGTCTAAGTACAGCTACTGACAGGTCTGCAGTGAGGTACTGCAGTATCAGAACCAGTTTTCAGAATTGATACCAAAAAAGAAGCAGAAGAAGAAGAAGAGGAAAAAGGTCAGGCTTGCTTGAATCTTGGCAGCAGGAAAGCAAACAGTAAAGAAGTCAAAGCAAGCTAATCGTCTCCTCCTTTTCCAGTAAATTACATTGCTAGGGCTATGGTCATTGCAGACTAATATCAAGTGAGTTCATTTAAGGCTGGCTGGGTACCTCTACATTACAGTGTAGCCTCTACTGTACTTTTGAGATTCAATAGGCTTGTGAAATCAGTAATGATGATACACTGAAGACAGTAGCCTAATGATGCTGCACTATAGCATCTTTGTGGTCTACAGACTGTTTCAGAGAAACTCAGAAGTAGGCTAAAGGAAAAGCACAGACAAGTGGTGGTCTTCCTGGAACTCATTTGTCTTTCACTATCACCTGAAGAGATAAACCTGTTTGGGGTTTTTTTGTCTGCTTGGTTTTTGCCTGATATATAAGTAAGTCTCTTCTGCTATTGCATTTTCTTAGCCTTCCACAAGGTAAAGGAGTTATATAATTTGGCTGGAATCTATGTGAATATAATGAGAATTTTGAGGGGACAGCCTAGCTAAACAAAATAGAAGGTATTTAACAAAAAAGGGAAAAGATGAAAAGAGGAACTGAGTGACAAAATAAGGTTTTCAAACAGAATCAATCAAGACATCAAAGCACATGAGGAGTGAAAAAAAATGTCTCTAATTGCCCATAGGGCAATATCAGGGACCTAATTAATGAACAAAAGTAACCAGAATTACTCATTAAAGGGCATACACTTCACCTAACAAGTATTACTGAGATGTCATGGGAACATTTGCATGGCCAGCATATTAGGGCTATTGGGCAGAACCCATTTCAGACGAATTAACATGGGCTGAAGGGCATAAGTTTGACAGGGTCAAAAATTACTAGTCTCATATCTGGGAAACAGTGTCTTGGATTCTTAGGTATCAAGTATTTCAAGACTTAGAGCTGTAATTGATGTTCACTTCTGATTATTAAAAAAATAAAACAAAACAACAACCACTAGAGAACAGGATATACACCTACGCATCTACTAATAATTTAGAATCATGAGGAAATACTACTTTATCACAAGGGCTTTTATTCTGCATGACACTGCCAATACTAACCTTTGCGTGTTCATGTCTTAAGTCAGATGTGTTCATCCAACACAAAGGAACTTTGTATTAGACCTCATCTTGACAGATAACAAGGGTTTGGATCACAGAGCTAGAAACTAGCAGTAATATGTGTTGTGTTGTCATCTCTTAAAGGGCCTGACTGTGATCCATGTGGTCATGTGGATGTGATCACACAGTACAGAAGTTATCATGGCTTTTCACATTGGCTTTGTGCAAACAGAATGAGAAATAAAAATATTATCAATATTGAAAACCAAGTAGAGGAAATTAATCATTTGGAAAAAGCAAGTTGTCAGAACTATGTGAACATGACTGAAAACTTAAAATCAACACCAAAACCTGTAATCCCTCTACTTAGATGAAAACAATAGCAGAACAAAATTGGTTAAGAGACAAAGTGGAAAAATATGCAAATAAAATAATATACATAAAAGCATTATTTATGTATCTCTGTATGTGTACACATATGTCTATATTGATACATAACTTAGAAATATTTGTCTGCTGGTATATATATTATAGACATATTCACAAGATAAGATTTTTCTGACATTTTGACCAATATGAATCAGAAGCAGGGGATGGAGGAAAACTAAGAAGGAAGACAAAAGGAGAAGCAGTCTATTGCAGAAAAATCTGAGTTAATTATAAGTTCATAAAGCAGAGTCTGAACAAAGAAAATTCTAAAAATTAACAGAAATGATAGAATTGTCAATAACCATAGAAACAAGGCAGAACATAGAAGTATGTTTATCTGCAGTATGAAAAGATGTCAAATAGTATAATTATGTCATATGACGATAACATACGTTCTCTCCTGGAGTAATTTAAGATTTTGTTAAACTGTAGGAATTCAATAGAGCAATTTGAAAAAGACAGAATTCTTGTATACAAGAATTTTTTTGAAAGAGTTGTGTGAACATGGATCACAGCAATTATTAGCAACCTTAAATTACTTGAGAAATTCCATTAACTTTAAAAGGAATGAATAAGGCAAACTGAATAACTCCAGATTCTTTCACAGGACCTCAGATTCAGATAAACAGTGACATGAGTAACACTAGACATGTTTAAAAACATATGAACAAGGGTTTCACACACAAGGTAATATGGACCAGGGTAAATTGTATGGATTTATAAGGTGTCACTGATGCCATTGCCTTTAATAGGCAGTCCAGTTCCAAAGCTCACATGCCAGGGTAGAGGTTTGTAAACCAGAAAAGGATCAGAGAAGAACCGTGAGATGGTTTAAAGGAGACAAAAATGCATTCTTGAAAAAGACTCTGAGAATTTACTTGATGACCAGTATAAGAGATGGTATAGTCACAGTTTATGAGTACATGCTTGAGAAAGAAACTTTTGAGAATTTAAAGTTCTTCTGCAGAGTGGCAGAATGCCTGCATAGGTCTAGTAACTGATAATTGTTCTCTAAAGTCATGAGTTTGTGTCAAACACAAGTAAACAACCACCACAATTTTGTTACTATCCCTTATTTGTGAAGCTTTTAACAAGCTAGAGTCAGCATGCAGTGAGTTCTACTTGCACCATGTCTTCACGCCCACACTAAACAAATTAGTAGAATAAAATCTTAAGTACGTAACATGGACACAAGACTTCTGGTTGATCCTGCTATCCTGAAGGACAACTGGGAGTCCAAAGTTTGTTTCTGTGTCTAATTAAGGTGAACTGCTGTAATATTACATGCACAAAGTCATAGCAGATCTGATTTTCTGTAATAACTGCTAAATAAAATTGAAGACTGTGGCTAAAACCACCTGCTGTGTCGAGAAAAGTGCATTTCTGCTGCCAAAGTCTACCCAGTCAAGAACTACACAAAAGCACCAAGGGAAACCAGGTGGTGTGAATTCTGGCTGACTTTGTGTTATCAGTGTTGAACTAATTTATTTTTTTTTTCCCATTTAAATCAATCATGCCACAAAATCAAAAGTCTCATGTCACAGCAAGAGGAGATTTGATCACGGAATCCTAGAATCACCTCCCTGGGCAGCCCATTCCACTGTTCTACCACCCTCAATGTAAAGAACGTCTTCCTGATATCCAATCTAAATCTACTCTTCTCTAATTTAAACCCAATACCCCTTGTCCTTTCACTACAGGCCCTCATGAACAGCCCCTCTCCAGCCTTCCTGTAGGCCCCCTTCAGGTACTGGAAGGTTGTTAGTAGGTCTCCCTGGAGCCTTCTCTTCTCCAGGCTGAACAACCCCAGCTCCCTCAGCCTGTCCTTGTAGAAGAGGTGTTCCAACCCTCTGATCATCTTTGTGGCCCTTCTCCGGACCCACTCCATCAGGTCCATGTCTTTCCTGTGTTGAGGGCTCCAGAGATATCTGATCATCATATATATGATCATCTTCAGATATCTATCTGTTGGTGAGGTGTGTGGCAAGGACACAGAGGGGAGGGGACTATTTTCATCTCCACTGAGACAACAGGTCTCCTGTGGAGCACATGGTCCAGGAGTAGCAGGTGGAGACACATACAGGCTTTGCATTCCTTAATGTGCCTGTATAAGAGCTGTGCTTTATTATGCTTGTATAGCTTTCCATAGGAACAGTAAAAAGTACTGTTTTAACTTCTACCTTTGCCCTTTCTTGCTTTGGGTAGGTCAGTCATTTTCAGTCAGAATCAATAAAAGGACATAGAGACCAATACTCAGCTAAATGTCTAGTGATGATGTTCATGTTGCGGGACTGTCACCATCATGTTTCAGCAGTTCACAATAACTGTACCTGGGTCTACTGCAATTGGGAGCCTCCTTTTTTCAGACACGTTTCTTTATCCTGACCCTTGGTGGCTTGTGGCTCAGATCCTTTGACCAGCTGTGTTTGTGTAATGCATCCTATCAACAGCATCAGGTTATTAACTCAATGTGATTCACTGGTTGTCCTCCTCCTTCCCTGCTTGTAGCACAGAAACAGGAAATTAAAAGCATTAATTTGTTGTTCTCTATTATTGTTCAAGACTTACAATATGCCTATACCTATTTCTGATAATTTCTTTGCCAAGAATTCCCAGGCTATCTCACTTCCACTCACATGCTGTTAATAATTTTGTTCTTCTACTATTCTTTTTGAATTGGGATCATCACCATACTAGCTGAATGCAAAATGTTTATTCATATAATACTCCAAGTGTTATTTTCAATTCCTTTCTTCAAATCTCCCAGCAAACCATATGCCTTTTGAATCACCACTGTGAAGTATGCAGAGGTTTTTTTCACAGGTGGCCAAGTATTTACAATTAATTGAGAACCTAGCAAGTGTATGAATAATTCCTTGTGTTTATTAAAAGCTGAAGTACTTATATTTGCTAATGCATTTTTCATTTGCCATTATGTATCCTTTCCTTCTTTTTTTTTTTTTTTTTTTTTTTTTTTTTTTGTTTTTTTTTTTTTGTTTTTTTTTTTTTGTTTTTTTTTTTTTTTTTTTGTTTTGTTTGTTTTTTTTTT
>WUAM01000431.1:10903553-10969997 GCA_024336885.1 Actenoides hombroni
TTTTTGTTCCTTTTCCTTTTTTTTTTTTTTTTTTTTTTTTTTTTTGTTTGGTTTTTTTTGTTTGGTTTTTTTTGTTGTTGTTTTTTTTTTGTTTTGTTTGTTTGTTTGTTTGTTTTGATTTAGGGCCTCTGAAGATCTTATCACTTCCACAGTCTGGAAGGGACCACTTTCAAATATTACAATCCAAGTAATGTTATTACCTGTAAATGCTGACGTCTCAAGGTTCAACCTGTTTCCAAGTCATTAATAATCATAATAAACAGTGATTATCCTAGATGTTGCCACTCTTAAATGCAGCATGTTACTAGAGCACGAGTCTATAAAACTGTCAGGCTCTCATCTATCACAGTCACTAAATTTAACTGTAAACTCTTAATGTCGAATATTTCTGTTAGAGGTTCACTCATCCATCTCACACACCATTAAATAATCAGGGAATATCAATAACTTTGACCATGAGGAGCAATTAGTATGTCTTGCAATAAAGCTTGAAATCTGGTAAAGAGATCACCTGAGCTGCAGATGGTGGATTATAGCAAAGAGCAGATGCTTTTGTTCAGAAGATGGGGAGATTATCTGGGAGTTTTTCTAGTGGATGGTAGTGAAGAGATACTGAAAGGCAGCATACACAAGAGTTGTGGCCACTCCCATGTGTTCTCTTCAGAGCAGAATTTCAGCTGCCAGTAGCTAGCTGCGGTGTTTAATTTTACTAAATTAAAGGCACTTTTTATGGACCCAGACTTGATTCCTTCGTTTCTTTTATGAACATTCTTTCCTAGTATCACAGAATAACTAAGTTTGGAAGTGACTTCTGAAGGTTGCATCAACCAACCCCTTGCTCAAAGCAGGCCTAACTTCACAGTTGGAGCAGGTTGCTCATGTTCATATCCTTTCAAGTTCTGAACATCTCCAAGGATGGAAACCCACAACATCTGTTGACAAGCTCTTCCAGTGTTTCATCACCCTCATTCTGATCCCTACGCAGCTTCCTCAACCTACAACTTACTACTTTAGGTGGGAAGTGATCTTTTTCAGTTTTTACTTCTAAGACAGAAAAGAATGTAAAATATCCTGACAATTGAAAGCAGCTCTGTAAGAGAAAGTATTTCAGAATTCTCTAAACTATTATCTCAAAAACCTTCCTCTATTACTATTAACTTCTGTTTCTTAGATGCAGTGAGAGAACTAGATCCAGACAGGTTTCAGCTATGTCACCTGGAAACAACAGAATCCACTCACGTCTCCACACCATTGACTATTTGAAATCAGAAAGGGAAAGGCAATACAAAAACTATCCCTAGTTTTTAGATAAGAACTGCTGCTCCTACACATTACCTCTACTTTTGTAGGCTCTCCTGTTCCTTCTACCATACAGATAATTGTTATCACAGTCCTAGATGTGGCCTTCTTAAGTGATAGCTCTTCAGCTGTCACAGAAACATCATGGTGTCAAGTTTAGCCCTTGACATACCTGTTCTAGAGGAGGGTAATATATATAATTTTAGAAAATGTATTTATGTTATATCCTCAAAAGTCACCTACCTTGACCTTTCAAGGAGATGGTGCTTTTAGGAGTATTGGGAGGAAAGGCAGAAGTGCTTCTCTGAAGGAACACTTCAACTACTTAGCATCCCAAGCACCTGAATAAGTAACTCAAACACTGTACAAGCTTCTCCACATTGAAGCATGTGTGGGTTATCTGCAATTCCTTCCTCCAACCCAGGCCCCTGCCTGATGGACTCAAGTACCCTCAAGGCTAGCTCAGTATCTGAGCACCAATCTTGGCTCAGAGCAACCTACAGCCTACTCAAGGCAGAATAAATGGATGGAGGGATTGTCTGTGCATCTGAGACAAGTTATTGTCTTTATGTAGGAAAACTTTCTTGCCTAGGTGAGATCCCTACCAGGGTGGATGAACTGAATAGGAAAAAACACAACATTATTGTCTTCTTTGTTTAGTTCTTTTGTTTTTTTGGGGTTTGGTGCTTTTTATTGTGTTAGTCTTGGTTTGGTTTTTTTTGAGCAGCCATTACATTAATTATCAGAGACCCTCTTGTTTTTATTTATTTTTTCCTAACCAAGAATAGTCCACATGTAAACAACACATATAGTTCATCTTTTGTCACACAGGTAATTATATCATTTTCATCAGTATCATCTCATACTTAGATGTGATCAAAACACCAATGAAAAGTGGCAGGCTGAAGTGGAACACAAATTACCATTGGCAAAAAGAAGGTAAGAGCAGAGCGATGGTTATTCTTGCTTTTTTTATCTGTCAGCTGGACCTGTGATATATTTGAGCATGCAGTAAACAGCCCTACAAAACCCCAGGTAACATGGAGCACTATATCTACTTCTGTCAGCAAGCCAGGATGCTGTATATGGAGCAAACCTCTGAGCTCCATACATTCTTTCCATAACATATAGAAGAAAGCTAAATATATTGATATAATCAAAATGCTTGAGAAGTTATGGTTAAGTCATATTAAAAAAAACCCACTCTGTACATGTGAAAGGAAGATAATCTTCGATATCTCTGTGCATTTGGTGCCCAAGATCTCTGTGAACAGGGTGGGTCCTGACCATGAAAGCCCCAGTGGGATCCTCACACTGCGATGGAACTCCTCACCTATTGCTGCCTAAAACCTACCTCTGACCTCTTCAGTCTCACAACAGCACAGGTATTTAAAGCAAGACAAATGAAAATGTCTTCAGAAAAAAATGTTCTTCTGCCCTTGTTCCTCCCTGTGGGGGGAAGGATTACAGTACAAACAGGACATAACAGATGTTTATCATCATACATAAGTGCTCAGGTTCTCTTAATATAGCATCAGAAAAACATACAGTTTAAAACATAAAATATCCTTCTCACCCCCCTACCTGCTTCTGCGGTATTATTGCCCCTCTCTTTTTCCTCCCTTGTCTCCCCCACATCTCCCATGGCAAAGTGAAGTCCTGCTCACCACTAGCATAAGCACTGTCAGTCTGCTGTCACATTTCTTCTTCAGCCCTCTGCTCCATCTACAGAGGGGACATTTGTAGGCAAGTTGGTAGAAGTGACATGAAATGGTGCTACCCTGCCATGGCATTACTTAAAGTGCCTTTGTTCAGTTGACTCAAAAGGAAGCATTTGTTTGGGGTTACCTAGATACAATCAGGTAAGGTCTAGCTTTAATATTTCTTTAGCTGTACCACTTCAACGATCACTTGCATTGCGTGAAACACTTACAGGTCTGTATTTCTAAGCACAACACTCCACAGGGCTGCCAGGAGGATTTTTCAGGGAGAAGGAGGAGTCGTTTCTCATGTAACTATTGCTTTGCACCTTTTGCCCCCCTAAGTAAAAGGAAATTATTTCAGCCATCCCAGGAATGCTGCTGCTGCCATCTCCTGAGAAAAGTAAGGCTGAGCATGTTTAATGGAGTTACAGAAGCTGCTGCAGCTACCAGAACATCTGTGTTCTAACAAAATGGAGTCTTTTGGCTGGACTAGACTAGTCTGTAAATGAGTTATATCTAAGATTACTGTTATCAAACTAAAAATACAGGATCCAAAAACATATGTCTAGTAGTTGGCTGGAAATCTCATTTACAGACATAACATTAGATCACAGTATATGAGGTGATTAATCTCCTCTGCTTCCCAAAGGCACACAGGAAATCACTGCTTTACTGAGCCATGGAGGCCTCCAAGCCCAGCTAATTGGGAGAACTGAAATTTGGAATTCAGAGACATAAATGCTGCTGGGACGCTAAGCTGAAAAGCTTACCTTTGTCACATTTAACCCTAAGAATAGAGAATTTGACGAAAACTGTCACAAACTACCGTAACTGGAAAGACTATCAAGGGGTAATATGAAGTTTACTTAAATACTCTGAAGTCAATATGGAAAATAGAATTCAGGCTCCTTCATCACTTAGGTAACATCACCAGCCTTGTGAAATCCACTTTTCTAAAGTCCCCAAATCCAATGATTCCTTTTTCCTCTTTCTCTGTATGTGAACATATGATTGCATATGTTCTCACAGATGTCAAAATATTTTGTGTTTTCTAGGAACAATTATGTGTCTATAAAAGGCTTTCCCAACAGCTTCTTTTTCAGTTATTGAAAGTAGTATCTTACTAATATCAGTTCAAAAGTTGTTCTGAAGCCCATGTATTATATACTTCCCTCTCCTAAATAAGGGATGATAGGAATGTCAATCAGTTCTAGGGCTTTCTTCAGAAGCAGTACTTTGAGACACAGGTCTACGCATGAAGCTGTGTTATACTGTCATCTGCACCCTGCTGCTGTTAATGAGATCACTTTCCCATTTATTCCTTAACAATAGTGCTCATCCTGACCTTTGTAAAGTACTTTGAGGTGATGTTTCAAAAGCACTAAACAAGAACTAAATAATATTATCTGATTATTGTAACTCCAGTGATAGCTAAGGAAAAATGTTTTCTGTGTTTGCCCAGAGCTAAAGACTACTTAACACATATCACTACAGTAACATGACTATTTCTATATTTTATTTTCTTCCAAATTGCCAGTGAGACTTTGGTTCAGTTTCAAGAGAAGATGTTTTTTCTTGTACTTTCTAAAACTGAATTGAAATTCCACCTTTTTTTTTCTACAGTAAAAATTCACCTTTCTTGGTCACAGAAGCAGCATTGCAGATATCCTTCTTGTCCTCTGGCAACCAGTGAAGAAAATAAATTCCCTTTGAAAAGACTCAGTCTGAGGGCTAAAGAGTTTTGGAGCCTCTGCTCCCACTTCCCTATATCCTAACTTACTGTGTGTCACCCACCTCACATCCCACAGAGTCTTCCTCTAGGCTACAAAATAAGAGCTACTTAGTTTTGGCAGGGTACTAGAAAAAAGTGAAAGGTTGTTTTTAACTCAATATTTCTTGGTTGACAGAGAGTGTAGTACACAGAAGTAGACAGGAGCACTGAGCAGCCACAACCTTGCAAGTTATTCAGCTTTTTTCACTGCAAACATACTGCCATGGGAAAGGTACGAAGCTTTTTCCCAGAGCCTGTTGTCCTCCTCTACTGCTGCAACGGGTCTTACCAAAGTGCTGGCAGAACAGCCAACACTCAGGCAGCGACTGGGAGGGGATGTCACTGGCTGGATCACTATCGCCACATACCGCTCAGCTGTGACAGCATATGCTCAGTGTTCAGAGCCAGAAAGGGACACAATGCTGTCCTTGCACACTCTGAGCAGCAAGTAGCCTTCTGGGGAGTGAGGGGATGGACAAGTGAAACGTGCCAGGGAGAGAAGAGGAGCCAAACTGAATGTCAATGGGAACAGCAGAGAAAAGAGGAACACGTACATAAAGGCAAAAGAGGAAGGAGGGATGTGTTAATGACAGAGAGAAGGCAAAAAGCAAAGGGAGAGAAAAGACCTATGATGGTGTCAGCAGCTATTTTCTTGTCTTAAACAGCATCCAAGATTAAAAATAAGGCTGAAACCCAAGTGCTTGGAGTTGTCTGAGCACATGTCTTCCCTGCTTTGGGAATGGCAGTTCCCAGAGCAAGCTGCAATGTCTGCCTTAGCAAAGCAAATGTGACACCACTCTGCTGCTCACATTGCCACTGCAGCCTAAACAAGGAACCTGTGCTAACATCAAAAAGCTGGTTTCACACAGAAATGACTTTTACAGGAAATTCCTCTGTGTGAGTGCCTGTTTGTATTTGGAACAATTTCTGTAAAATCTTATCTAAAATATTCCACTAGAAAGAAATGTTCCATGCTTTAGTTCCAGAAAGTGCAAGTGGTTTTGCTCATATTGTCTGGAACAGATCAGAGCAACCATCTGCTTTGTCCCCTGCCCATTCCTCACATCCTAACAGTTTTTAGACCACCTTCAGCTTTAGGAGGTGTTGTTCCATGGGGCTTGAGGGTAGTGCAAGGTATTTTCTCAGCATCAGAGAGATGTCAGGAAACCCTACCCACACTGACTGCAGTGGGAACATTCAGGGCTGCCCAGGGAGCTAGGAGCTGAATCTCTGTAATGAGCACCCTTGTCTCTGCAGCAAGAAGCTTCATGCTGTGGCTCCTGAACAAAACTTCACCAGAGCTGTGGACCTTTGCAATTCTGGTTCTGAAGCAGCTGCCTAGTGAGCTGGCAGGGAAAAAGGCCAGAAACATCCTCTCCTTGTGGTACATCCAAAGTTTATTTACTCTGGTATTCTTTGGTGTATCATTCTGACTTAAAAGGACAGCCTTGTTATCTGGAAACTTCCTGACCAGCTGTGGTTTGATATTCAGCAGGTCTACTAACAATACTGACAGGAGAGAATCATCAACAAGGGGATTCTTTTTTGTGAAAGTCAGTAAGTAAAGGAACCAGAAACCCCTTTTTCTCTTTATCTTCCTCCCCCAGATGAAGGACAAAAGCAGGACTCAGCATTCTTGAGCAAGTATGGAGGTTTCTATGCATATACATGTAATTTCAGCTTATCATAGTGTGTCCTCGATCATTAAGTTTCAATATCACATGGCCTTTAAAGCATAAATATTTGTTTTAAGGTTCATATTGAGTTTCCTATGTTTTGTATTTTGATTAGTGCATAGTACAAAAACCCCACAAATATCTTGACACCTGGAAAGATAATGTAATGCTTAATTATAAAAATTACCTGGTTGATTCTGGTATACAGCAAGGGATGGTATCAGATAAATGATACTGATCCTTTTCCAGTATGAAAAATTTCTTGCAGCATGCCCTATAATATATGCTATAGTGTATCATCCTGTATGTGAAGTAACCACTTTGCTGACCTGCAGCTACAAATAGACACTTGGGATTTATTGCTAGCAGCTGCTCCACACCAGAAAAGGAGGAGGCCTCCATCCTTCCTGATTAGCCACTTTGTCTGAGGGTTTTATCCAACTTCAGAGAACATTACAACAGGGAATATGGTATCCTACTGAATGTCTTTGCTTGCAATTAAATCATAATTCTTGAGTGTAATATTCTGCACAGTCACTGCAACCGAAGTTCAGCTGAATCTTGCAGTAGTTGGTTGACCATCTTATCTTCTAAAGACATGGAAGAATGAATTGCAGGCCCCAAAGTCTAAACTGTGAAAACACTTCACATGCTTAACACTATATTCAGGACAGAAACTAAAGAACATCACTTACTTGAACACATAGTAAGACTAAACATGTTCTTTAACATCAGAGACCCTTAAGCTAGAGATGAAATTTACTGTGTGTGGATATATTTTGTTAAATAGGCTAGTAGTCTGAAACAAGGTATTAACCAGCTCTCAAACAAGCAGTATAATTTTACACTTGAAAATATAATTTGTTTTTACAAGAAAACTATTTATAAAGAATTTGAGATACATTGGGACTACCAAAGCAGTAATAAAAAGATATTAAGTAAGAATGAGATTAACCACAGCAATTACTAATAAGACAATAAAGCTTTCTTACATAGCTTTTAGATTTTTTTTTTTCCTCTAGATGAAAAATACATTTGCTCTGTAATGTTAGTTCAGTTAAGATGTGAGATTTTGCCTCCAGCATAATTTTCCCCAGACAAAATCAAGAGTCAGTACCACTAGTCCAATACAGTGCCATTAGCTTGACCCGGATAAGCAGAGACAGGGTGCACTAAAGATCATTACAGTTATATGAAGAATGTGGTAATGATGGAGCTAAATTATTCATTCTGCCACCCAATTACTTCTGGTAGCTCAGGGACTGCTGTACAGAAGCCATATCTTTATTGTATGTAGCTTACATGAGAGGAACAGCAAATCTGAATTAGCAGTTACACTTCAGAGTCTTTTTTCAGTCTGTGTATGTCTTTTCATAGTGCTTCTAGAGTTCAGAACAAGGGACTAGCTGGACACATTTAAGGAGCATTGAATTATCAGCGCTAAAATTGAGTTCACTAGTTTAAATTACTTAGTTCAGTAAGTCCTTGGGTTTGGTCATACAGGTAATATATATTTTGTCTGCTGCTTTTTTCTTTCAGAGCCATCCATTTATGACATGATAAAATCATTAGTGCTAGTTATGTGTCACCATGTAAATGCTTCATTTTGTAAAATAGCAGTTACCAGGTGCCCTTTCTTTCAGCTTTGGTGTTTAATTGTCAAGATGCATTTTAGTTTCCTAAATTATATAATCTGATTTAATAAGAGCTGCTTACAAAACAAGTAAACACACTGACAAAAGCAAAACATTATTTTGTTTATGAAATTTGTTACTAAAACCAGGACTTCATTCAGTGTGCTCACTCATTGCTATTTATCAATGTTTGTTTAATGTTGCAATTGAACAAAGAATAGTAAATGCAATTTAGTGTAGAAAGGCAAGGTCACACGGCCTAGGTCTTAGTTAATTTATCTTTCATGACAGATTCTATTTTCTGCTACTAGTCTTATTAGCTGGCAATACATTTCTCCCACGATAGTGCATCTGTAGCTCTTGCATTGCCAAACTTAGTGGTAGCATTTAATTTGTGTGACATTATTCAGTTATCAAGAAAAAGTAGTGCAGGCTGAGAAACACTGTGGCTAGTTAATGATAGCATAAAAAATGAGTTCTTGTAAACAAGAACAATGTTTCAAGCACTTTGCTAAAAAGACTTTTCTTTCTGAGGCTGCACTATCCTGTTCCCATTCTTGTTCCTATCCTGGGAACCTGGACATTCACCAGGCAGGTCTCCAGATGAAGGCTAACAGGTAGATATGCTGAGACAGCAGACACAGAGTAAGTTTGACAATTAAATTTCAACTTTTCCCTTAAGTAACAGCAGCTGGATAATGTGCAAAGACTGCAGCACTGAATTATATGAAAGCCACACTGAAATCACTAAACTCATCTAGTCTATTCCCCTTTCTCTGTAAGATCACCTCTACATATGTAATTTTCAACAGAAACTAATCTAATCCATCCTTGAGGGACCTACAGTGATAGGGAAGTGATGTAGCTCATCATATATTTTCTATATACCTAGTTTTCTTTGACACTTTGATACTCATACCCACATTAACTGGAAAACAATATACTCATGACACAAGTGACCCAACAATGGAGCTGTAAAACAGAAATCTTCATGGAGGGTCCTACAGGATTCAACAGAGGTCCGTTCTTGCAAAACATTACTACCTTTACCTACAAACTGAAAGCCAAAGTAAGATGTTGGTTAGCAGTTTTCATAAGTCAGGGAAGCTGGTGCAGTGGTAAATTAGACTGATGTTGAGAATACTCTGAACTGTTTGCTAGGGTGGGCTGATTTAAAAATCCTGTTTTAATACAGATAAATCTGCAATCATACATGTAAGGAACAAAGAGCATAGTTCATACAGACAGGATTGGACAAAGTAGTTAAAAGTGATGCAACATGAAAAGAAGTCAGGGTCTGGGTAGATAATTAACTGAACATGAGCCTGCGGTAGGATGATGCAATTAGAGTGTGAATGTCAGCCCTGAAGCCTAAGCAGAGAAAATATGAAGTGAGAGGAAGAAGGTGATATTAGTTCTGGTTATAGCAAAAGTAAAATCATCACAGGAATACTGTGTGCATTTCTCATACCCACACTTCAGAAAGGACTCTGAGAAATGAAAAGGTAGTCAGAAAGTCTTGCAAAAAATATGGTGAGGTCTGAAAGGCATGTTTTATCATGAAGAGCTAAGAATGAGCAAGCTGCTTGTCTTATCAAAAGAAAAGCAAGGAAGACTATTACTTAAATGTAAAAGATGTTTTCGATTATGATTTGCTTTTTAGTGTGGGAGTAAAAGGCATAACAAAAGACAGTTTGGGGATATTTTTCTCTTGCAAAGAAAAAGATATGTAAGATCTAACTGCAACTAAATTAAAAAAAAAAAAAAAAAGCCACATGGTGAATACCCACATTAACAGCAAGGTGCTGGATCTTCTACTTTGTGTTGTTTTGTCTGAAGGTCTTCCCAGGGATATGAAAATTTTGGCAGAAATTACAGACCTGCTGCTGAGACTTACAGCTGAGGTGCTACAATTTGCAGGATCAGAATGATCTCTTTTGGCCTCAAAGTCAGCGATTAGCTGACTAACATAATACTACTTTCTTTCTTTGAATTCTGTTAAATCATATTGATGTATAACTGCTGAGGAAGTAGCTCTAAGTCCTTCAAGTTTGAAAATAAGGCATAACACTGCACTGACTTTGTACAGATTTACCACCGCTGAAATGAATAGACTTTTATTTGAAGATAATACTGAGAATGAGGAGACTGTAAAGTTGTTTCTGAACTGTGCATCCTGTTCCCACCATGGAAACAGCCATTCTAAAATCCTACTGCATCACTGGAACTAGAAACAGTATTTAATTTGTTTCTACAGACATTAGTTCTGCTGAATACAGAAAAATCACATCCTTCATTTTGTCATCTTGTTTATATGTTTTTATATTTGAAATGTCTCTTACGAGGAAAGGCTGAAGGACCTGGGGCTGTTTAGCCTTGAGAAAAGAAAGCTGAGTGGAGACATTACTGCTTTCTACAACTACCTGAAGGGAAGTTGTAGCAAGGTGGGAGTTGGTCTGTTCTCCCTGGTGATGAGTGACAGAACACGAGAAAGTGGCCTGAAGTTGATCCAGGGGAGGTTCAGGCGGGATATTAGGAAGCATTTCTTTACAGAAAGGGTTGTCAGGCATTGGAATGGCCTGCCCAGTGAGGTGGTGGAGTCACCATCCCTGGAAGAGTTTAAGAGCTGGGTAGATGTTGCGCTTAGGGACATAGTTTAGTGGTGTTTGATATGGCTAGCAACAAGGTTGGACTTGATGATCTGGAAGGTCTCTTTCAGCTGAAACTATTCTATGATTCTATGAAACAATATCTAACTGTTAAGTGGTCCTGACTGCAAACACACCAGACTGTGTTTTCAATAAATAATTCCACTTTAATGGCAAAGTAATAATTTAGACAGATACAGTGCGCACACCTGCAAAAAAATATACGCAAGCTGGTTTACAAGCTAGAGGAACAATAAACCAATAGAAAATACATCATCCAGTTAAGTCCGATGACACCAAATACTTATTATTAGGGCTTTACAAAGACTACAAAACCTTTCAGATGATTTATTTCACTGTTTCTGTCTATTTACATGATATGTTACATCAAAAATGTACAAAATATAAAATGTATACAGACAAATGTTTCACAAACAACTTCTGAGTTGTAAACTAGGTGGACTCACTGAGATGTATTGCAGGAAATTTTGTATATGTAATATTGTGTGTTTGTGTGCTAAATATGGCAGGGAAAGATTTGAAGGTTGCTCAGAGCACAGGTACAGGAAAGAATAGCTTTCCTTTAGTTCTTTGAGTCAGTCAAGGTGTATGCGCTGACATCTTGCATCAGAATTGGGGGCATGATGTTGGTCTGACTGAATCCTACTTGCATAAAATCAGTTGGAGTTTTATTAGGGCAACAGCACCGTGTAGGAACCTCTAGATTCAGTGATGCAGCTCAGTGCCATTTGGAAACTGCATTGATTTTATCTTTGTTTTACAGCGAGTGACCACAGGGTGGCCACAAAGAGTTAATAGCACCAAATACACATCCTGAAGGTAACATCCATGAAGGTGTACAGTACACGTCTACACAATGCCAAAGCCCTTAGGTACCTTCTTGTTTATATGCAACTATTTTAACTGAACACCTCTTACCATAAGGTAAGAGCGCTTCTGATTATTCTGAGCAGTTTGAATGCAATCTGGTTGTAGCCTGCCATGACATATGCACTTAAAACATTTTCAGATTTTTTTTTCCCCCAGAATGTATTGGCTTCATAGAGATATTGAAACATGCTAACTGTAGCATATGCTCCTGCATAGTCCTAGCAACTGTAAGTACAGGACAAACACACCGCATAATAACAGCTTTTAAGGTTTGCATTCTGTATTTGCAACATACGGGAAATCTCAGCAAGTGAAACATCTCTTAACACCAACAGAATAAAATACAATTTTTCATTTGTTTGTTTGTTTGTTTTCAATTTGATTTGTGCAAGGTTGTTTTTTTTTCATTTTTTTTTCCCAATATTTACAATACCCACCCAGTAGACTGTGCAAAACCAACCCACTTTTACAGTATAAACTCTTCCTCTTCCACAGTGGACATCACTGCTTCAGTGTTCTTTTATGCTGAATTATTCATGTACAACAATAGCAATCAAAACAACATGCTAAAACTAGAAAAAGGAAAAAAAAACCCATATATTTGTGCTCATGCTGCATCAAATGCATCCAGCTCTGCTGGATAAGAATTCAAAACATCTATCCTCCAAAAAACTCCATTCCATGGGACCAAATGGATTTGAGCTGATTTTCTCAGCGTTTAGGTGGCAGTGGAAGTGGGTTTGGGTTCCTTGTGTATTTCTGAGGGTAGGCAGAGCAATCTATTCACAAGATAAAAATATTATATAGCAACTGTTCTTTCTCCTATCCATTACTTTAAAAAATCATGATATACAGATATGAGGCTACTGTGTTAACTGACATTTTCTCATTAGTAAATGAAGAAAAAAAACAGTGTAAATTACCAATGGTTTAGGAATTAAACCAACTGTAAAACTGTTCTAGAAATCTGGTTTAAGGCAGTGAAACAGCACCATAAGAAATGTTCCTTCTTTCACTGAAAAGGCTCAAACAAATGAAGCCCTAAAAAGCCTTTAATCAGTGTTGGTTAATAATTGGTATAAAACTGTTGTTAAGGAGTGGGCAGGTGGTTAAAAAAGACCTTTGTGGTAAAAACAACTTTATAAAATCTGTGACTCGTGTACTAAAAACTTGATGGAGCGCATCACCGTGACCATGGCAGTTAGAATTAAATTGGCACTTATCCAGCATATCACAGTCATGTTTTCTGGTGATTGCACAATACTGCTTGTGCTTTCTGAGTTACTATCATCATCTGACTCGTTTTGGAACGGGCAGTAGTGTACAACACAGACACCACTGCAGTCCTGTGACCAGCACCGTGTGGCACAACAGAGGTTAGAAGAGAATTAGAAGACTGCATGTTTATGCAGTGCCTCAGAGTAAACTAAAGGAATAAAACAGAAGAAGTCGCACTGTAAACTTGTACAGAAAAACAGAGACAGAGAGACAGAGAGAAAGAGGAAAAGGGAAAAAAATATATTCCAGTTTGGCTAACACTTGTGCAATCTGCTTAGATGCCCTTGGTATAGGGCCCTTTCCAGTTGACAAATGGAGTCTCGTTTGGTTCCATAGGTATTGAAATGCCTTGAAATTAAACCAATTCAAGCTTTCCACTTCAATTTTTCTTCCTGATTTTGCAGAGGTCTCCTGCCTACCTACAACACACCATTCTCACTCAGGGACTTTGGCGTGCTGCTTTAATACTGGCAGTGGTCTAGTGGAAACAGATTTACCATAATCCTTCACCAAGGTCTGTCCCTTTCACAGAGTTGATTCAAGGGATGAATCCAAAATGTCATCATGGTGGCTGGTGCTATCACTGTCACAGCTTTGCGCGCTCGAATAGTTGGCTGCCTCTTGAAGCCTCATTAGCATATTCATCTGAAAGAAGAAAGCAATGTTTACATAATCCTGTCTCATTTAATGCTGCAGTGACCGTGTTAAAATTTAATTAAGCTCTCTTGCTGTATGAGGTGTGCTGGTATCTAGCTGAGGGGACCAGACAAAAGGATTTCAGAAAGGGCACGGTGTCAGCAGCTCCTCCTGGCACCCTTTTCATTGCCTTCTGGTCTTTAAATAGAAGTTTAAAGGTCCAGAGAGCCACAGGGATACAATGGAGCTGCCTGATAATGCCCTTTAAATCAGGGGTGAGACTGGCTGCAGCTGCAACACTGACAGGGAAGGAAGCCATATCACAGCTGGACATCTGGGCCCATATTTGGAGACAGTCAAGCTTCCATATAATTTTTGGATGGCATAGACACACTACATTGGAAAAGCAACTGAAAACATAATCACACGAACATAACCACTCTGCAAGAGGGAGACTGGGAGGGGCCAAGAAAGGGGTGGACCAAGGCCAGATGCTTCATAAAAGAGTCCCATCTGCTGTTGAGGGGCTGACCTCAGCAGGGAAGCAGCAACAGATCCTCCTACCCAGGAGAGGAGAGCCCTCACATAATTTGGGGATTATTAGAACCTGAAACCCATCTGAAAAATCATCAAAAAGTGGCATTAAGCCCCAGAAAATTACTTGGATGCTTGACATCTAACTCTGTGTAATGATCAGAATTTTATTTATAAAACATCCACTTCTGCCAGCATGCTCAGGGCTGCAAGGAATGTTGACATTGTTTTAGTGTTTTTCAAGGAACAAATATACTGTCATTACAAAGAAGCAGGCAATGAAAAACCAAAGAGAAAGAAGTATTCTTTTGTGTTTCTGTTTTAAGACCCTTTTCCCAGTTTGCTCAGGAACTCCTACACCTCTATGGTTTCAACATGCACAGCTTGTCAAGTTTTCTCTAGGCATTAAACTGATTTTAATACTCTTTAATGATACCAGGTTGCTTTTGCTGAAGGTTTAATAGGTATCCATGTTTCAGAATACAGGATACATGCAGTGGGTGTGCAATACAGACTGCACGTGACATGTCCTGTTTCTACAAGGGCAGCATCTGCCACCCTGTGAACTCTACTGGAGGCAGGGGCCAGCCTTCCCTTCACAAGTTTCAAGCTTCTGACATTTAGTCGAACACTGATCACAATGTACAGGGAGGAAAGGTGACAGGACACTGAATTTCAGCTGCCCAAATACACTGGAGATGACGCATATGTGCTGGAGGCCTGGCCAATACACTCACTGGCAGCCCAAAGCACGTCAAACAATCACCCCAAACATTATGGATTGGGAGGGGACCAAATGAGGTGATTTTCAACACTTCTTCAGGATGTAAGGTCTCATTTTGGATACCAAACAATCCAGTGAGGCTGAGGAGTAATTTTCTTAGCAATGCTAGAGTTGAATGCATTTTCCTCGGAGAAATTCCCTTTTCCATGGGCTGCCTGTATTCCAGAAGTACATTTCTCTAAAATGGTATTTAGAATTGTGATAAAGGCAGTCCATAAAGAAAGCATTATACAAGAATAGCAGTTCAGTATATGAAATTTAATAGTTCATTATCAGAGGAGGCAATGGTAAACTCAAACGTCTGGGATCATATTTAAATAAAACAATACATGGCATTGAGGGAAATCAACCTCCTTATCTTTTAATGCCACCAGACTTGCATTCCTTTTACATTAAAGCTGTTACACAGTCATTGGTTATCTTGAAATGTTCTAAGGAATGAGAGGATGGCTTTCTAATTTGCATTTCCACTAGATTGTCTATGATAGACAAGTTAGATAACATGAGTTTCTCAGTCCTTCATTTGTGGCATGTAGATGAAGGAATACCCAGCCTGGAAAGGTTTTCTTAGAATAAACAGATTAATAAGTTTTTGAAGAGTGGCACACAAACATTATACTGATGAAGACCAGATAAATTTCTCACCAGATAGGAAATGCAAACAATTAAGGGACATATTAACATGATGGTGATACTTGTCCTCCCCCTGGATTTTCCTTTTATTTTCAAACTTTTAAACAAATTATAGTAAGATTAATTTTAAAATCCCATTCTGGAACACGTGTACAGTAGGTTTTTACTGTACAGTGTACAATTTAACATGTGGCAGTAAAGCACATATTTAAAAAGACTTTTCCCTAAAGTTTAAATCTTACCAAAGGATCCCCCTCTGTATCAGTCTGTGGAACGTGCTTTGAGGTTGTTCCTTCCTTTGCTGATGTATAACCTTCATAACCAACATCTTCTGGTCTCAGCTGAAGTAGCGATGGCCACTCATGCTGTAGAGATGCAGAGCTCCATGGATAGGTATCAGCTACCCACTTGGAGGGATCTTCCCAGGGTGCCCTCTTACCATACATCTATATTAAGGATATAACACAGGTAAGTATCCTACAGAGTTTTCAGTATCGGGTGTAATAGCATATAAAAGTACTCAAAAACATCTAAACCATTTTAGTAAGTGGTTCGCTTTCACATTTGCTCAGCACTTGGATATGACAAGACGTTCAAAAGACACTCTTCAATATGCAGAGTGTCTGAAAGTTGAAAAGCACTCTGTAACTAGTGGTACTTGTAAGCAACAGTGAGGAGCCACAAGTTCTCAATACAATGTGAAGTGAGACCTTTAGGTAATTTGGTTAAGGTGTATCCATGAAATTAACTCAGACCTATCTAAAAGTTAATTGGATTTTCTTTGAAGTGAATTAGGAAGTGCCAGTACAGATTGTTCTCTTCTCCTAGCAAAATGGGATGCAGAAGCAGACATCTCTCCACACCTTAAGTTTGAGATCTTTCACAAGGTTAAGAGAAGAAATCCACAAAGGATAGGTTTTCCCTACTATGAAGCACAAGAATGTTTATGAATCTGGAAGGAGGACAGAGGAAAGACGAATGAGAATATTGTAAGTTTAGGAGGCCTGGCAACTTTCTCACTAAAATACACCCTTCTCCACATTGCTGCTCACAAGCAACATGTTAACTGAAAGCCCCTTCACTGCTGCTTTACAGATTTCCCTTAGCTGTGGCAACGACACATTGGGATGGGGAGCCATTCATCAGGGCTTTCTGTGATTTCTCCCAGTTCAAATAGCCTCATGCAATCCAAGGAGCAGCATAATTTAGGCAAGGCATACACTCATGGAGCATTTAGATGGGCTGCACTACTAAATGGAGTGAAACTGAAGGATTTCAGTGCTACAGCCAGAGACATGAGTTGTTCTTATCACTGCAACACCTGCTCCCAGGCACTTGCTGAATCCAGAGCTCCAGGTTAGGCAGCCAAGTTCCCTATATTATGCACAGAGATGCTCAGACTCTTTCTGCATTACACTGAAGCTAGGCTGCTACAGCAGGGATCTGCCTAAATAAGCCAAGAGGAAATGTTTCTCAGGGAGGTAGCAGGCTGACTCCAGGCAGTAGGCAGCATTTCCCCTCATCTGAGATTAACAGCGATTAAATCTGGAGCAAAGCTTGTAAAATCTGTGTCTGACAAGTGAGTATGCAAAGTACCAAGCTAGAAAGGCATTTTCTACCCGGCCCTGGTTCCAGGAACATCTAATTATATAATAGAAAAGATTTCTGTTTATTAATAATGTTATTCTATGGAAGCCATCCAAAGCAGCTTAAAATTTGAATGGTTTATGAAACAACATATTTTCTTCTATATGCTGCCATCTTCTGCTCCAAAATTGAAGTTTTCATTTAAGTAGGTACCCTGTATACTTGGGAAAATATGAGCATGAAGAATATCACTGCATTTTTTATAGCTGGTCTAAACAAGTGCTGTTAATCACACCATGGCTGTTCTACTAGATGTTTGGCAGTTTTTTGCACAAGGCATAAACACCCTGTAATTCCCAGAGAGATAAGGACTTTTAGGGAAGCATGAGATATTCAACAGACAACATTCTAAACCTCCACTGCATCAATATGTCACTGTGTCAATAAAAGGTGATAAAGAAGCTGCAGCTGCTTACACAGTTCTTTGGCTAGTCCATAACAATCCCCTCTGCACCATACAATAATTTCTTTCAGTGTCATGTATGGCAAAAATCTGCCTTTCCACAGTGTGTCTTTTCAGAGGACATAGAATTGCAGTGCATAAAAGAACAAAGGGATAAAACCAAATAAAGTTTAAAAAAAAAAAAAAAGAAGAAAGGATTAATTGCAAGATTTAGGTTGGCTCCTAATATGTGGAATGGTCTGAAATCTTAACCTGTACGGCACAGCTTACAGTGCTATCTACAGCAAACCTATTTGTAGCTCTCATTCTATTAAAGTAGAAGAAAATTTAATAGTTCATTAACAATCAATGCAGCTTCTGCCAACACCTAGCTCTGGAGAGGACAGAGACCATAAGCACTCTGATCTGGTGGCACTGTTACCCAAAATGAGAATTACAGTCAGGAGAAAACCTTAGTGCATGTAAGAGAAATAAAAAAGAAAAAAAGGGAAAGGGACAGAAGAGGGAAAAAAAAAAGGGAAAGGGACGGACCTTCATGTTCAGCAGGGCCAAAGAATAAACTGTCTCAGTCTGGTTAGATAAGGCCAGTAAACATTTTCTTTTCCTGAACGGGAAAAATATGGGAAAGCTTATTCACAAGCTTTCCTCCAGAAGCCTGTATTCCTACATGTGTACATAGGGGGAGAGGATTATACAGATTGAAGATATTTCCTCGCACCAGTGTAATGGCTGTCAACTCTTCCATGCAGGGGTAGGCTGAGACTGACTTGACTCAGGGGGGCAAGCTGAGCTGTATTTAGCATTGCTGTGAACTCTTTAAACAGTGGAAAAATAAGAAACTTCCTCTAGATACAGAGAAGAAATTCTATTCAGAGAATCCAAGATATGCTGGTGCTGGAGCAGAAAAGCCAAATTATACATCAGAGTAAGAGTGCATCAGAAGGAGTTCAAGAGTGATTTCTATAATCCGTCCATAGATTTTCTTCTTGCAAATGCAACAGCATTCATACGTGGATGCATTGGTTAAAAGTAGCTTGGAGAAAGCCTATGAAACAAATTAAAAAAAAAAAATAATGCTGGCAAACAAATGACATACCTGAAGTCCTTCCCTCACAGCTTCCAGAAGATATGGCACAAGAGAATAGTTCCAGAGATCTGTGAACCACACTCTCGAGCCATCAACATCCATAGGGCAAGGCAGGAAGAGGCGGGGACCTGAGAAGTCAAGTAGTGTATTAAAAAAAGTAGAACTAGGAAACACACTAAAAATAATCCTCATGAAATTAAAAAAGTGGTATTGGAGCAAACTCAAGTGAAGACAAGACTAATAGAGGACTAGAATAATGGACCTATCTGTCTCCTGTTATTAAAAATGAACTAGTGTCACTTTACCCAATTCTGGGGCCTGATGAACACTTAGAAGTTTTATAGGCAATGCTATGTAAAAGGATGACTTCTTTGCTAAAATAGCTATTCTACTAAAAGAGCTCAGGTACATGTGTAACTCCCACCTGCTCATTTCCTGAACTGGCTGATCAAGTGATTTTATTGCTGTAATTTGCTGCAGTGTGAAAGCAAGGGAAAAAAATAATCTTAGGAAAGTTGTTATTGAGGTAAGTTTTTGTAAATTTTACTTTTTAAAATTCTGATCATTTACTTGAAATTCTTTAGCAACCAAGGCAGATATAACAAGAAATACAAAATATCTCCTTAAAATTTCCATTTTCATTTCAATCTTACTGGCAAGCACAAATTCCCCCCACTGATGTTGTATGTCCCATTGAGAGATGACAACTTTTAAAACACAGTATTTCCTTCACAAATCTCTAATATGCTCAGCCTACATCCTTATTTCAAACCATTCCACCAACGGACTCACCAATGGTTACATCTGAAGAGCTGTGTGTTTCTAGGAAGCTGTTGAGATGATGCCATGTTTTGGGGATCCAGTCAATTATTTTGATGAGCTCATTATTGCGTATGTTCCTTTCTATTTCAGTCTCAATCAGTTTCCTTCTCAGATATCTGCCCAAGAAACCTTTAACAGGCTCTGTGTGATTAGCACAGAGCACCCACCTGGACAGAAAGGAGAAATGTCAAGCAGCAGTGAAGAGCAAATACATCAGTTCCTCCTAAGCATATAAATGAAGGTAATGCCATAAGCTTCTGAGTCTTGTTAGTCAGCGAGTATAAAACTGCTCCAGTAAACCGCGTTATTACCCTCTGCTACAACACAATTATTACAGGTTTCAGCAGGTATTCAAGATCCCTCTGAAGACAAATGGAATGCAAGAATGCAATTGTCTTCAGCAACTTGATAAAGGTGCCAGAAAGTATCTTATTTCTTTCACCATTCCCCAAGACCATTCAGAGACCCATCAATACAGCAGAGACACAGAAGTTAAAATACTTTGCTGTGATGAGACACAAGATCAATGTTGCTTAAAGAATTGAGTGAGTAGAAGGAAGCTGTGTAAACATGGCCTCAGTAAATGCAGAGTGAATATACCTGAAATTGTGATGCAGCTCCAGATTTGGTGAAGAAGAAACTCCCTGGTTCATGGTTCCAATAATATAGGGACTGAAAAGAGAAACGTAGTAGTTTGGTTTTTTTCAGGGAGAATACATTCAGATATTGAGAGAATATTCTTTCTTTTTATCTGCACTAGGCCAATTTTAAAAGAACATCTAGATGTATAGTAGTCTTAGATGTAAAATATTTCTGAGACATCCTTTTTTCTAATGTTGATTTTCATGATTTCCCTCTCTACACATTTGTAGTTTAGTAGTACTCATCTGTAATGAAGAAATAAATGAGGCAACACTGTCCTCATGTAACTCATGATTTTGCAGTGGCCTTAGAGTTTTCATTTTAGAAGTCAGTGAATTTCATGAGTAAGACATAGTATGCAGTGATTTCATGAAGGGAAGTCCCAATGATGGCACTTATACAGCAGAAATGCTCAATGTTATAGGTCAGTAAAAGCTCCAGAAAACATTATTTTTATTTTTGCTTGGCAATAAAGGACAGCCAGCAAACTTCATATGTCTGCACTGCTATAGGAAAACTGTACAAAGTCAAGTCTGCCAGATATATAGTTGCTTCTGCATGGCATGGTTCGTAATGTCATGCATATCCCAAATTCCACTAATATAAAGTGCATTTCTTATTAGTCTCCCGCAAGCTGACCTCATGGTACTAATGAGCTTGTGTGATCTGACAGGGTAAAAGGGATAAGATCCTAATTCAGTCAAGAACTTAAATACATTCTTAAATTCTGTGGTATGTTTACATCTCATTGAGATGCGTGGGAATCATATAAATAAAGTGAAGCAGACACCTAAGTATTTAGCTGAAGAGTGTGAAAATTATTTAAGTACCTAGGGGCTTTGCTGACAGCCTGTGTGAGTCAGTTTCCACTGGGACATTTTACTTTGCGAAATAAAAAAAAAGCTTTTACTGTTTTAATTACAAAAAATGTGTGTAAAAAGGGAGAGAAAACCTACTACCTACCATTTATTATATTTACAGTTGAGGAAACCATTGAAGATGTCACTTAATGAACTAATGTGGTGAAGATTATCAAGAATTATGACCACAGGGAGGTCAGCACCATTGTTGTCAGCACTGCATTGCTCAGCTAGGTTTGCTAGGTATTGTCTCAGGTCCTTCAGCAGAATAGAGAAACAGAAAAGATTAACCCAATTAGACCATAGATGTAATTTCAGCAGAAAACATTTTCAGAAAGATAAAGATGCTGCTACAGAGTTTCCTCACTGTGGATCGTTCAGCTGGATCAGCACAAACTGAAATACCTGGTTCTTAGGGTAACACTGAAGCCAACTGCTAGGAAAAAGCAAAGGCAACTAAACATAAGGCAAATCACTGAAGCACACACATCCCTGTTTGGTGGATACATTCCTTAGAAACCTGCTGATAAAATACCTTGTCTCCAGAAGAAAATAGGTTGCAAAAAAATATACCGTTTCCAAAGGGCTGAGAGATTCACATTAATTGCTGGACATCCATTTTTATGAATGCCATATCTTTATACCAAAACCTTCCATTAAATTATCACACAATTTGACATACTGAACTGCTCCTTCAGATATTGCCTTTTACCACTCTCATTGAAAATCTGTTTGACCTTTTGGGGATACTATATCACACCTTGTAATAAAATTTGTCATGTAAATTATTTTTTTTTCTGTCAACTGTCTGGCTGCCATTTAGCGCTGGAGTAAAAGATAACTTTCTCTAACCAAAGCTTTTCATATATTTCTTAACATTTGGGATGTTCTTCGGGGTTCTGGGCTGGTCAAGTTTTACAGTTGCAGCTCTACAGGTATGTAATTTTGTCAATGCTCAGTATTATGTACAAAGTTACTATTACTGTTTTACTTTCTGGATAGGCACAGCAGAATCTTTTCTTTTTTAATGGGAACATGCAGTATTTTTTATTTCAAGAAAGATTTTTGTTTGGCTTTTTATGATCAAGTGTATCCAGGGGAATATCACGGTTTTCTTCCATGTACCACCAGTATTATTCAAACACACTTGGTATTTGACAAGATTGTTTCTTCTTTTTTTTTTTTTTTACTACAAACTCAGAAGTTCTATATAAATCCTAATAGAAACAAAGGAGAAGAAAAAAATGAAAACTCCCAAAATAAAACCACATACAACAAGCGATTTACCAGAAATCCAAAATCTTGGTCTTTTGTGGGACAATTTTCATTACAAATGTATATGGTATAACAAGAAAACACATCCCCTGTTAAAGTAAATGGCAACACAAATCCTCTGTATAAAGACAGTGAAAAGTGGTGTTTTTACTGGAATGGTCCTCTTGCCCCCTTGGGATCTGTATGTTCTTCCTTCTTACGGTATGTTGACATTCATTATGTTCTCTGCAAATCACAAAGCTCTGGGCAAAACCTTTCATTTTCTTTTCCCTAGGTACCAGGTTAGGAGTATACCTCATTTAGGACAGCAAGCAAATAGTATTATCTGTGGCTAGCACAGTCATGCCAGAAGCTTGATAATCTGAACTGTGTAAATCTCTGTGAATGTGACATGATGCATGAGGCAATTTTAGTATGGTCAGCTTCCTGACTGATGCACACAAGAAACCATGGCAGCAGTTGTAGTTATCCAGTGCTGATTAAGAAGCTGAATTCAGGACAGTAATTCAAAATCCCCATTCTGAAATATTTGCTAACAATAGGCTGCTATTATCAGTATATTAAAAAAAACCAAGTTAGACTAGTATTACTATATATCCAACCTTTCTGACAAAGAAATTACAGTCTGAGAATTTAATTTCTCTAGGAATAAGACTCTGCGTCTATCCTTAAGGTGGGTTTCCTCAAGTAAGGGAAAATTCAGATCTCCTTCACAGTCCTTCAATTGTTTGTTTAGCAAGATCTAGTCCCTGTTCCTCACTGGACTGGAGATGGAATTTTTGCAGAAAAAAATGCTAACTGAACTACAGAAGAGTATGCGAATTAATAGGATCTGCTCTGCATCATCACTACAAATCTGGCAATAGGTTACCTTTTCAAATATAACTTACCTTGCTTGACTTGTGATCGACGTTAAAAGTTGCAATTGCGTCCTCATTTTTTTTTCTGCCAGATTTAGTTATAATGTATTCAGCCAGCCTGTTAGCTAAATAGGTCTTTCCTGTGCCACTGGGTCCCGACAGAATAATTCTGCGATGCTCCATCAGTAAATTAAAGTACCGCTGGGTAATTGGCTTAGGAATTAATGTGTCAAACACAAAACTGTCCAAACTGTTTTCTTCCACTCCTGGGAAAAAAAAAGGAAAAGAAAAATATCCTGTCTTCATCCTTGTTAAGGTAGGTATAAGTAGGCACCTGATGGCATAAGTGCTGTGCTCAAAGCAAGGCAAGATACTTTCACCTATATCAAACTCCTATCAAGGGCTTCATTATTGTGGAAATGCTTATGTCCTTACACAGTGGTAGTGGGATGAGATGGGTGGAAGAGATGAAATCAAAGTACATGTGAAGAGAATTCTCAGTGAGGCAAAGATGTACGTTTTAAACACTACAGGCAACTATAACAAAATAAAGGTCAACGTGCCAACCACAAAAGTTATGACTTGTCACAACAAGGTATGTTTAGTTCTTTTGAAGGCCCTTCTCTCCAATAGCAAATCCCTACAGCTTTTGAAATGTATCATATTTTTCCCATGAAACCTGGTAAAGCATAATCTCTGTTTTGGGTTGGTTGGGGTTTTTTTGCCACTATTCAGAAATTCTACTTTGCTGTGATTTGGCAGTCAGGCAGAGAGGGACAGAGATGTTCTTAGATTTGCCTCAAAATGCCACACTGTGTCAAGTATTGTACAGTATCATACGGAGAGTTTTTGTGATAAATAAGTCCTTGAACTAGAGACAAAATACTAAAAGGTCAGGTGTAAGAAAAAAAACCCTGAAGAATTCTACAGTATCTGCAAAAAATATTCTTGGGATTTTACCTTTCAGGTTCACAGTGATGATGTTATTATCTCCAACCAGATACCCACAAGGCAGCAGTTCAGGCACTTCTAGGCTATGGGCTCTAATTACATCCCCTATACAATAACTAGCAATGCAGTCAGAGCTTAAACCCAGGCTATTAGTTGGATCCACTCGGAAAATATATTCCTGAAATTATATGAAAACAGAAGACATAAAAATAAAAATTGTTAAGTAGCTTGGAAAATATTTTGGTACAGGTGAAGTCACTTGACATGGAGATTTTTGCAGTCACATTCAATAGAGAACTGTTTGTGAAAAAAACCAAACCAAACAAGGGAAACATTAAGAATAAAGTTTAATAGTGGTGTTAGCTATATGTCAAAAAAGAAAACAAAACAAAAACTTGCAACACAACCGAAGGAATACAGAATTTTTCTTAAGTTAAAAGAAATTTGAATTAATATTGAGCTAATTTTTCAGTGTGTTACCTTAAAGAGACGTCTGATTACACCGTCTAAAACATCCCATTTGGTTTTTCCGCTGACCCCAATTGATCCTATCAGATATGCATGTGGTTTTTGATCCTGCAAAGACACATTTTTGGAAACTGGACTAAAAATGGTGGTAATTAGTTTTCTATGGAGATTCATCATTTTCCCAATAAAGAAAAATAATATTAATTAGAATGTGATGTTACAACTTTGTAAATAATCTCTGTGCCAAAAATAGGTGCAGATGATATTACTTTGGTACATTTTTATAAGGAAGGAAATACAGTATCTTATTCTACTCTTTCATTGCTTTTGTGTTTTTAAAGACCTGAATATTAATAGAAGTTGCACGGTATTTATAATTCTTTTTCAATACAGGACATGAAAACATGACTGTGCAATTCCAAATTGATTACCTCAGCAGCACATTCATAGTTGCATCTTAAGGGGTTCATGGCATAGATCTAATTTATAATGACCTTTAAATGGAGATAGCAAGTCCCAGAACACCACACTACTAATTAAACTGAGAATTGGTAGTGTCTGAGACACCACAAAGGCAGAAGGAGGCCAAATTACATTAATCTGTTGAGAGCACCTAACTGCATTGGGCATGGATGACAGAGAGCTGCTACCTTTAGGGTATTTCCCTTCAGTTCCTGTCTGAAAATACAGAAAGAAGTTGAGCTATGATACTGCAAGATTTGCCTGAGCTATAATTCTGCATCTAGACCTTTGCATAATGAACTTACCTTGGCTCTGCTATAGCCCTTGTTTATAGTGACTAAAATTTTTACACTATGACCTTCTTTGTGGAGTGTTCCATCAGCGGCATCATCCAACAAAATATCTACAATAAAAGAAGGGTAGTGAAGTGATCAACCTGACAAGTCACATCAGTTATGTTCACATCATCAGTTCAATATTTGTTCAAAGGATTTTTCAGTTAAAAAGAAAGGCTGACATCACAACAACTTGCAATCATTTTAATCTGTGCTTATACCTAATTTGCCTTTTCTGCTGGAGATGAAAAAAGGTTACAATTCATCAACTTTTGAAGCAACATTAGGAGCTTTAATCATGTAGGTATGAATAGCGAGTCCATAAATAAATAAATTGTTGTATTATATTCTTGCCTTTTCCTTCCTTCTTGGAACTTGTTCAAAATTACCATACATTCACAAAGTAATGTTGTTTAAAACCTGAATTACATTTCTATCTTGGGTTCATTTTGCCCATTAGAAAGTTGTAAGGAGAAAACCTCGCATTTACTTCTTTGCTGCTAAATAAAATAGCATTTAATTTCACTTTCAAGCTGATTTCTTTAACTTCTGTACATATGTATAGAGTCTTTTTAATCCCACAATACATGCTTACAAACAATTAGAAAACCACTTTGGAGCTCTCCAGAATATGGGATTCTATATTCAGACATTCCTCTAAGAAAAGATTTCATTTTTCTTGGAGGTAAAGAATGGTTCTGATCTGCTCCATGCCTCTGATTCTACCAAAGGCTGAGCCTGCAGTTTTATTGCTAGGGATAAAACTGCTGCCTTCCTCTAAAAGTTTTCTCAGAGATTTTACTGTTAGACATTAAAACTAACCATCAAATTAGGAGAGATTATGGATTTGAATTTTCTTCAAAGGCCATCAGAGTAATCCACTATCCTAAATCCTGCTTATTCTTTTTCTGGTGATTGAAGAAAAGCATTGACTTCATGTGATAGTCTGCACAAGGTCAGATTTCATCCAAATTAAATGAGGTGACAGTAAGATTCAGTCACTCGCTCAAAGCAAAACCAAAGAAGACTTATGAATATAACTTCAATGAATGTATCAAAAAATAAGTCCTCATGTTTGTAACACACTCAGATCTAGAAAGTAGATTCTGCTGTTGTTTTGGTTTTGTTGGGGGTTTTTTTGTTTGTTTTTTGCTTTTTTTTGTCTGGTTGGTTGGTTGGTTTTGTTGGTTTTGTTGTTGTTGGTTTGGGTTGCGGTTTTTTTGGTGTGTGATTTTGTTGTTGTTGTTGTTTTGGGTTTGTTTGGGGTTTTTTGTTTGTTTTTTTTATTTGATCAAATGAAAAAGCATTTTTGTTGTGAGCTTAAACAAATACATGCGTGTTTTGTTCCAGGCAGACAGTTTTTCTGTGCCACTAGTACTGAATGTTTCACTTCACTTGTTTTGTGTTTTGGCATATTTGGCAAACTTTAAGAGCGTCCTTAATGACATAGTTCCTCTGAGGGCAATTTGCAATATAACTGATCCCCCTGTGAAAATTTTCAATCTCTAAATGACCCTCACGTAGCCTTTTAAATGCATTCTTCCGCAAATCTTTAGGAATGAGGAATCGCTCTGTGGCTAGAAAAAAATTCCACTTTCCAAGAGCTCTCCCTCTCATTGACACAAGGAGATGATAAGACGCCCAAGGTGGTATAAATTCACGGTGTTGCCAAGCGCTTTAATTACTTCCTGTCAGGTCTTAAGTGCACTATAGTGGCACTGGTTCACTTCTTGTCTGAGCTCTGTCACTCTCCTCATTGGAAGTGCAGACAGAGTTTTGCACTGATCTTGCTGCTCTTTACTCGAGTGACTGACTGAAATATGGGTGTCTGTGTCCACCAAGCCCCTTCCCAGCTTCCTCAAACCTATGTGGAGGAGATGGTCATACCCTTAGGAAGTAGCTTTGGTCATTTTCAGATGATCACAGTCATTTAGAGACACTGGTGTCCCAGAAGGTGCCACAGCAATTTTTAATATGATGAGCCAAAGTCCTTGTTAACTCTCTCAGCTTAGTCCCCAGCATGATTAACCTCTCCATGTCTCAGGTACTGTTGTTCAATAGTAGTCCAACTGCTGCAAAAATCCCACAAGACTTCGTAGGAAGCTGTTATGCTTCCAAATTCTCTGTCTCAGCGACAAAATGACACTCAAAATGATCAAAAAGGCTGGATTCATAATCAAATGAAATCCTCCACTGCTCATTAGGCATCCTTATTTCCTTAATTTCTTATAACCAAAAGTAATTACTTTGCATGCTAGAAAGACATTTAGAACCAGTAACACGGAAAATTCTATAAAGCTTATAGAATCACTTATGTTGGAAAACACACTTAAGATGATCAAGTCCAACCACTTCTCCCAGTCTTCCTGTTCTTCTCCCTGACTCTTCTCCTACTCTTTTACCCCCTTTTCCTCCTCCTTTTACTCTTTTCCTTCCAGCTTTATTTCTTCTATTCTTTTCCTAAACAATTCCCCCTGATTTTGTTCATCTTCATTCTTTTTCTTAACTTCCACCTTGGCATGTTCTTCCCCTCAGTCCTCATTTCCAATCTTATTCTCATCCAGTTCCTCCTACTTTTCTTCAGACTCCTACTCCAGCTCTTCCTCCTGCATGTTTATTCCTGTATATGGACAGAGTTAGTGCCAAGCAACAAAGTGCTAATAGCTGTTGCTCATGAAAGAGAGTCTGCAATTACCATTTTGAAAAACATTCTGTTCTGATTTGTTGGGGATTTGTTTTGCTTTGTTTTATTTTTCAGTGTGTGTGGATGTGTGAGCAGGAACCATAGTTACATTTTTTCTCCCTGTTTTTGCAACACTTCATGATATACTGAGGCTATGTTAAAGTTAAACCTGGGAGAAAAGTAGGCTGGAATGTAAATAAAAAATATACCTATTTTCATATAAAATCTGATATTAATCAGAAGAAATATTCAAATATCCGTGTAATCAATGGCTGGCAAGATAATACGACTAACTGCCAATCCAAATTATACTCAGGCAGTTTGGCACATTTCCAGCTGTACTCTTGCCTAGACTCTTTCTACAATTATTAGCCACATTTTTATTGCTTCCAGAGACTGCATTATGCTTTCTGTGGAGTCTATGCTAGTAAGCACTGCTTTGCTTCTGCTCTGGTCCTGGTTCTAATGTTAGAGACAGCACTTCTGTTTCTTGGCTACACTATCAAAACAAGTGTAGAAGGCTTATTATCATAAACTCTATGGCATGGAAAATAATCAAATGTTAATGCTCAGGATGTGGTCCAAACTTCTGGTTGCTTTCTCTCATTCACTGAAGACAATGAGAGTGCTTAATAAGCCAGGCGGGGTTTGGCTTCTGTGATAAATGGTGATTTGGTCCAACATAGGCTATCTAGTTATATCACATTAAAATAATGTAAGGGATAAAGCTAATTCAGACCACCTTCTGTCCCAGCTGCAAATACAAAATGAAGTTAAGGGAGCTAACTGAATGATAAAAGATCTGTAAGCAGAAAAAAGAATTTTTCATGTACTATGCTCGTATTTATGCCATAGGGACAAGATAATACATCTATACAGTTGTGAAATATACAACAGCAGATATCATCCTTTTCAAATGTAGATTACCAAAATGTATTGTAGACTAGGTAAGTAGAGAGTATCATAGCTAGAAACTAAGCAAACATAATGAACTGTCTGTAAATATTATTCAGAGCCTTTTAAAAGCTACATTTTCAGAAATGACTGCCAGCATTCTTCCTCATCTCCATTAGTGACTGTATATCTGATGTGTATCTGAATGATACGAAGCATTTTAATTTTCAGGCATGCCTCATATATGGCCCATTAAAAGGGTGAAAATAATAAATTCTTGCTAATTGCTGAGGCATGCATGTGCCCAGAATATGTTTACCTGATGTAACAGATTCTGTGACGTTTAAATTATTCAGAGAAAGTCCTAGTGACTGACGTGATGAAGAAGATGACGTGCTGCTTGAAGACTCTGATGATGGCCGGGCAGGTTTTCCAGTATTACCAGTCTCTGCCTTTAAACGATCATTTTCAGCTTTCAATATCTCAATTTCATTCTGTATTCAAAAGAAATCAACATAAAAGCACAGGAGGTTATTCTTTTGGAAAACCACTGGGGGTGACTATTGTGGTGCTTGCTGTTCAACTGCAGGAGCTAACTGGTTTACCACTTTCACAGCAGTATGTAGTGCTACATAACACAGTCAGTGAAAACTGGATTGCCTTCACTTTGGAAACAAAAGGGAGAAAAACCCTATAACCTTGTTTTGCTTTTGCCTCAAGACAGTTCCAAAACAACATAAGCTTCAAGCTTCTGTGTTTAATGTTCAGTTGACCATAATACAAGTGTGGTGAGAATTATCCCAGCTGTCCCTAGTTTTAAAAGCTATGTTCTATTGTCTTAGGTAACAATCAGTTAAGAAAGTTACTGTTAAAATCTTCAACATATCAATGTTTCTAAAGTCACAGAAAAATATTACTGCCATTGAATCTAAAACTTAAGCAGTAGCTTCACAGATGAGAAATGAAATTAAAGGCGAGCAATTAGAAATCGATAGTTTAACAGTTTCATAATCCTTCTTGCTATCAGATAAGACTTTTTGATCATTCAAACACAGGATTGTTCACTTAACAGCCAGCAAACCCTCTTTGATGAAAACATACAGTGACAGATGAACCAGAACAACTAGGAATTTTTTTTAGCTAAATCCTCTGTGGTGCCAAATGATTATTGAATGTACAATAATAAAATGAAAACTTAGCCTGAGAACAGCCTGGTACCAGCTAAATCTAGCTTTCAGTCGCTTCATGAAGTACAGTACAAAGCAACTGCTTATTCTTGCAGATGGTTTTGCACATCAAATTTAATTCCACATTCACTAACACTCTGCTAAAATTCCTATTCTTTTATGAAGCCTGTACAGCTACATTATACAAGCAAAAACATAAGGGATAGAAAGGGAAGGGAAGTGAAAGAAGGGAAAAGGAAAGGGACAAATCAGAAAAATAGTGACAGAAGGTAATAAATAGATCAATGCACCAGTTTAGCCTGTGGTTCAAATCAGGGGCTATGGTGAAATGAGTCATGCAATCTCCATCTACCTTGCAATTTATGCCGATTAATTACACAACTCTTAGCAGTACTCCATTCAGCTGAGCTTTAGATTTTTAAGGTGCTTTGAATGCTCACAGTATACATATATATTCATATATCATTACCACCAATTCTAGGTGGCTGTCTGCACTTTTGGGAAAAAAGCCAGAAGTGGTGATTACCACCAACAGCATCTGAACCAGCCACCTCTGCCCAGCTTTGTGCAATTCAAACTTTGGAGGCATGTGACTACAGCAGACTCCTCTCTCCAGGGAGTTCATGTGGTTAAGGCACTCATATCCCAGTGTAAGACTGTAATCAGCTGATAAGCCTTCCTGTCCTGTTCTCCACCACTGTAATTAACTGTTTCTATCCCTTAGAGTTCCTAAAATCTTTTTACTGACTACAGATCAAATGCTTTATTTATGTCTGGTCAACTGAAATATATATTTATGGACACATTTTTGATTATTCTTCCCCCTAATTGAAGTTCAACCAAACATCTCATAGCAATGCTTCCACCTAGTGATGTGAGCACCTGAGAGTATGCCAAGTACCATGGATGTTTAAAGGTGTGGCTGAAACTTCTACAGGCATGGTATAAGGATCTAGAAAAGACAGCAAGCACGCCAAATCTGGTAGCTATGATACCAGCCACTGTGGACATCTTTATAGAAGTGCCTACAGGTGCACCTGACCTAAGGATCCAGCACAGAGCAATTCAGCTGACAAGACACAGAGGCTGGATTCAGCTGTGTAAACATGGGTTTCCAATGTCCCTGTAAATGTGGTCTTCCATGGGTAGAACACTAAATCTAGAAGTCCTGTGCAGGTGCAAATACCTGAGGCTGGTTCAAACAGTGTGGTGGGTTTACCCTGGCTGGGTGTCTATGCTCAAACAACTCAATTTCACCCTCTATATCTATTTTAGGATGATATTAGGGTAGCTCTATATGCCCCACTACTGCGGGACTAAAACTCAATTGACTACAGCAGGAGTTTATCACTTGGCTCATACCTAGACATCTAAATGTAGTTGTCCCTGTCTCAACTTTAATCCCTGCCCCATGGACTTGATTCTGTTTCTCAAATACAGGTTTATAGAGCTTTCAGGGGTGTCCTAGGTATCTCACCTGCCATTCCAGATGGTCCCAGATCTACTGAAGGACCCATGTCATACTGTGTGTATGTTGTAGACACATTTAGGCACCCCATATTATACTAGACATTGTATATGTGCCACACCAGTTGTAGACACTTTTGTCACACCCAACATGGTACTAGAATGGGCAACAGAGATGAGTCCCATAAAGTTCTGTGATCCATTGAAGAGCACTGCCATTCTTTCTGCATCCTTTCAGCCTTGTGATGAAAAATGTGTTCAGGAAGGGTTTGGAGTAGTGTCACAAAAAAATATAGAGAATTTTTTAGTGATGCTGGATACAGTAAATTGGTTCAATTTTACATTCTTCGCTTCAGCAAGTCACAACTAGATTAGGAATCAGAAATGATGAGAGGATACAGACATATACTCCTGCTCCACCATGGCCCAAGGATTTAAAGCTCTGTAGTTTTGATCTGCTTGTCTGTCATGTTGCTTTCCCCAGTCCCAGGGTTTAGATAACAAATATCCTTTGGGCTGCCCCAAAGGATTATGTCTTCTTCCATATCTCTTAAGCATTTTATCTGTTAATGAAAATGCTAAGAATATCGTTATTATAGGGTGAACACCTACCATAGCTATCCTTTGGAAGTACCGTCAATCTAGCAATTTACTTGGTATCAACAGTTTTTTGTACCTCAAACAAAGAATTGCGAAAGGAAATACACCAGGCATATATTCGGTGTGCACCCCTGTCATCACTTCAGCTGCTGCACTGACCTGCATGCGGTTCATGGCTTCCCGAATCTGATCCAGATGGTGTGCCGAGCTGAGGGCTTCAAGACGAATGTCTGTTAATTTTAGCTCTTTCTCCCTCAGCTCGCTCTTTAGCTGAAGAATAATTTCAGCCTCTGCCTCTGTGCACTCACAGATCCTAAAAGAGTAGCAGGAAACAGGCAGCACATTAAAGGAAGGTTTTCCCCACAAAGCAGTGTCATTACTTAATATCAAAGCACAGAAAATACTTGCTGCTGGTGAAACCTATGAATGAAGAAATAATCTTATCAAAAAAACATGAAAAGGTTCAAATTACAAACTAAAAAAGGGAAAAAAGCCCTCTCCAGATTAAACGGTCGGCTTGCTTTATACCTTTCCAGTTTAGTTAGATAGTTCACTATAGCAAAAAAGTTGTTAAAAACTTTTCAGAAAACTTTTTTTTGAGTGTGTATCAGCCACTGATTTTAATTTGATTTTAAATCTGCATCTTTTCTTCGGTGCAAAGGTTATGATTTACCTAAGTAGCAATGGTCAGAACTGAATGATGCTGATTAAACTATACTACTGATATGTATTTTCTGTTAGACATTAATAGTTTTCTATGTTTTGAACAGTATACAAAGAGACAGTCCATGACTTCATGATCTAGAAGATTTTGATCTGTAATGGTTTTGATTTGTGATGGTTGACTTTCTGCCTGCAGTATGTCATTTGGTAAGGTATGGTATCTGAAATCATGCTGGTTGTTTTTATTTTCTTTTTCCTTAAAAACTGGATTAAAAGTAATCATCATGTGATTATTTTTCATAAGCATTAATTTTAAGGGAAGAAATCATTATATTGTGAGAAAATATCACAACATGACTGGGCTAGGGAACCGTAACTGTCCAGTTCTCACGTCAGACTGTTTTGCCCCTCTGTGTCATCATCAGATCTAGACCTGTTGTATAACAGAACCAGTAGAAAATAAAACAGTGAGTTTTGGCTACATTGTTACACTAAGCAATATTTTCAGTCAATTCACTAAATGTTATTTATTCTTTATTACTGTCACTAAATATAGTTAATATTTGCAGAACAATTTAAATATGAGAAATATTTTATAATCATAAGTATTATTATTGTGATTATTACTACTAATATACAAACAAGAAACAGAGGTCAACTTTTAATTGCCAGAATGCATGCAAATGCATTTTGGGAAAGATGATGCAGCACTCTTCAGGTCAGCAGTTGGGTATACAACTCCATGCCCCACACTCAATTTTACCGGGATCTATGCTTGTAGACCACGTGACCGTTTTGCCTTTTCTTTGGTGCCCAGACTAGAGATGACCTGCATACACATGTATTAGACAGATGCAATTGGAAGAAAGTAAAGGTAATGGTTTATAACATGACACTCAGGTCCAGAAAATATTTAAAGAAAGTGTAAGCAAAGGGAAGATGAAGAAGAGCATGGTAAATAAAAAAAATATGGCAAATTGAAGAAAGAAAATAATGAGTATCATTTAAAACATGCACAAATATTTTAAAATGTGAATACAAATGAATAAAGGCATATACTAGGATTATTTTCCCAACTATTATGATACAGTTCTTGGTTTGATGAGCCTATACCTATGCTAACCAAATAAGAAATGAATTTTTTTACGTGCATATATTATCTTGTACAGCAACTTGGATAACTGGGAAGTCAAATACCTATTTGTTGACTATTTTCTTCTTGTTTCTTTTGCAATGCGTATTGAGAAGGAATGGACAAAATGACCTTGGCAATACAGCTTTTAAGAAGATAAAAATGAAGCAGAGAGCAGGGTTGTGGTTCTGGAAGAAGCAGGAAAAAGCTGTATAGACTGGTAAGATAAGCAGAATGGAAGTAGGAAGTATGGAAGTAATTTTCTTTGCAAATTCCAGAGCTTCAATATTCAGTTCCTACAACTGTAAAATTAAATAAGAAGATGAGACTTCATCAAAAGGAAGAAAAATAAAAAGATAATTTAGTGTTCCTGAGCAGTCACAGAAAGAAGCTCAGAAGCCTGATCAGACTTCAGGCAAAGGTTCAAAGTAGTTAGAAGGAGGTTTACTTTTTTCTTCTTGTTACAATCTCAGGATTTTTAAATCAATTGGTTGCTTTGGGTAGAAGAAGTAAGCCAGTCATGATCTTTGAACAAAGGCTGACAATTATGAAGAGTCTTGAAGGAGACAGAAGTTTAAATTAAGCAATGGAAAACAGTCTTCCAAACAAAGTAACATTATCAGTATAATAGGTAAAGAAATTAATCTAAGTAAATATATTCTACATGATCTCTCTGTGGAAGGGAAGGACTCTGTGTGATACTGTGTAGAAAGGTCACAATAATAACAAATGCAATACTGTGATCATAAAGATCAGTGTTTAAAAATGTTATGGAGGAAGAACTAGAAGGCCGTGAAAAAGACAGAAGTTAGGAAGTTAAGGCTGAGAGACCAAATAGCTAGAGGAAGAGACTGGGATGAAAGACTAAATATAGTTTTGCTCCTGATAAAATCCAGGAACACCAGTACGTCTACAGAACAAATCAGAGAGAGAAAAAAGCCAGGGTTGGCAAAAAGGAAAAAGGATAAGATCTGTGAATAATGAGTAAATAATTTTTTAGAATAAAAGTGTTTTGTTTAAGGTCAGGCACTTCCTATTATGACTTTTACTAATGAGTTTTAAGTTGATAATAAATCAAGGGGCCCAAACATGTAGAAATCTACTCCCAAAACACATATAATCTGAAAGCATAAAAATGGGAGCTTCCTGTAAAAAAAAACAAAACAACAAACCTAGAAATCTAGAAATCTATTTCTCACTAGTCTGTATGGAATATGAGGAAAGAAAAAACTTTTAGTTTGGAGGGATTTGTTTTGTGGGAATATTTGCTGTCAAACTCCTAAACCTAGTATATAAAAATCATTAAAGTCTATAAAAAGTTAATCATAAAAGGCACCTAACCTATCGCATGGAAATTCTATGCTAAAGCTCAGTAATCAGTCATGAAATTAGAATTCCCCACTTTAAGGAAGAGTAGTTGTGCTCTGATTATTCTCAATTAGGACAAGGAAAGTAAGGCTTGCATCAGTAGTATGCGTTTGTTGGTTCAAAGAGGTTGGTTTCTCCAAATCAGAGTAAGTTATGAGTTTAGCAGAATGAAAAAAAAAAAAAAATAGGTTGAAGAATATGATTAGGAGAACTCCATTGGAAGAATATATTAGACATCCAAAAAAAAATGAAGAAATGGGACAGCTTTTGATTGACGACTTGTTCTCAGGCCCGAAACCCTAAGGAAGGTGATTTGAATAAAAAACAAAAGTAAAATCCTGCAAATAAATTCAAGCTGATAAAAGAGGGGAAATAGATTAAAAATTACATAAATTAGCATCTACAAAGCAGATAAAGTAATAGCAGAAGGGATGAATATCTTGTAAAAGTTGATAGCTACCTAGAAAACAAAATTACATTTTTAGTATGTCATGAAGGAAGGAAACTATAGTATTTGGCATTTACTAAGTGGATATGTTAAAGTTGTTAATGGTGCGTGAAGAGCACAACATAAACTTTTGACTACACATTTGGAAAGAATTTTGTTCTACTAGATGATTTTGAGTAAAAGCTGTGAAAGGACAGAATGACTTATGAAAAAGCTGCTAGAAAAGTACTTTGTAAGCGGAGTGAAGCTCATGAGAAATCTGGCAAACGGATGGGCCACGAGATTAAAAGATCACAGCTGTTGGCAATGCTTCTGAACTGCAAATGGCCACACTTGAGGAGGACTATTTCACAGTCCATGCCCTTTGGGAAGAAAGGTTTTCCAAGAGAGAGACTTACGCAGATGCTGACTGTGATGGCTTCATTGATGTTGCCACACACTCTCCTGAGCTGTGGGGCAATTTGGGTGATGAAGGAAGAGAGGAATCTGTCAGCTCTTCTATGTCCGAATGTGAGGAAGGAGGCTTGGTGGACTTCTTCTTTCCAAAGGCCTGTTTGAAAGAGCTTCTTAGCTGGAAAACAAACATAGAGCAAGACTATTTTTCTTGTCATGGCAATTTGTGTCAGCTCATGTTTCGAAGAGTTAGTTTGCAGATGCCATCCTAGCCACTGCCTGAGGTCAGTATACAGAAGCAAAGTATTAACATATGCAACACAGTATCTCTAAAAACATGATACAGTGCTTTGTTTTGACTTTATTAATCCAGCGCAGCGCAAACATAATGCTATGGAAAAAGTGCAGGACTGAGTGGTATGGCTATGGGAGAGGGGTGCTCATTTAAAACCATTAAGCCCCAGTGGAATCCCATTCCCATGGGATTCCCTTCAAGGGCTGGTTTTAAATAACCACTTTGCATCTACATACAGGCAGAACCTTTGGTTACTAAATGCTGAAATCAAAAGACAAGTCCAATTTACTGGGTTGTCCAATTTACTGGGTTGTCCAATTTACTTTCCCCATTAAAAATTTGAATGGTCAAACTATGCAAATGCTATGGTTTGGATCACAAGCAAGAGGATTTAAGCTGGGACATGAGGCTTGCTTTGTTGTACTGCTGAGAAGAATGTTAGCTGAAAGGTATATACTCTTTGCTGCAGTTTCCTTTAGAGCAGTAAGATCTCTGAACATACAAGCGTTGCCTTTTTCCTCTAGAAGCTCTTATCCAGTATTGAAAAGGGACAGAATAGCCAAAGAGCCATTTATTTCAGGAGCCAAGATGACAATCGTTTTGTCTGCAGTTAATTTTAACTAGCCCATTTGTTAATACCTTTGTCTAAATAGAGAAGTAGTTTATCTTATGAAAACTGTCGTTTTTTGTTTTTATTTTCAGAAAGTTGTTCTGATTAAAATTGTATAGAACTCAATGACAAACTGGTTCCTCTATAAAAAATGAGGTATTCAAACATGCTATTTTCATCATGTAATTGGAGAGTGGGGAGTGTGACCACTGATCAGAGAAACATTATTTAAGTCCTTTTCAGCTCATGATATCTAACAAGAAAGAAATGGATTTTGGCTACACTCCCTCTTTCTATAGTCTGAACTTTAAGATTAAAATGAATAGAGACAAACTGAGAAGACATACAGGATAATCCGTCATTAGAAGGTATAAAAGCCTACTGCCAAAATAAATAGCAATCATGCCAAGATAGGGTTCTTTATAGATGCATGCCAAATTTTCCATGGTTTATATTCACCTCACTTCCTCTAGAGTTCACCTTGCAGAAACATGAAAGAGTGTGGAATTACAAATCAAGGGAATGAAGGCTGATCAGTATTTTAAAACAAATGTTTATGCAGGTAATATTTTTAAAACAACAAAGACATATTTTCGATTATTTACTGTATTTGATTAAACCCTTAGCACTATGTGGTATTTCTGTGTTTGATTTGAGAAGCATCTTATTTTCTTAAAACAGCATACCACTTTTACATGAGAATTCTTCAATTCCCTTCATAGGGAATTGAAATTCTTTCAATTCCCTTCATAGCTGGGTGACATATTTGAGTAGAGCCTTCGAATCAAACTCTAACTGAAGAAAAATCAAGGTTTCAGTGTAGTTCAGAGATGCTTTTGGTCACAACAGCTATTTCAAGGTGAAGTTTTGGTTTGGGTTTTTTTTTGTGTGTGGTTAGTTTTGTTGGTTTGGTTTTTTTTAAATTGTTCTGACTTATGAAATAATTCCCTGCTGATATTCAACAGTTTTTGGTTTGCTGATAGTGTCACAGTATGGACATACGTAAATTGCTTCGTATCCGTCTGGCCCCACAAGAATATTGTAGATGAAACAGATCATTACAGTACTCACACACTAGGAAACAACATAATAGCTAAAAGACAAATTTAAACCTGCTGAGCACTTACCCAGTTTTTCTTTTTCTTTTTCTTGGAGTCAGCATCATTACCACTGCCAATGCTTGAATGGCTTGTAGCGCTGTTGATGCTGGAAACACTTTCTGAAGAATGTTGCCGCCTTATACGTAAATCTAAAGAAAAGAAATTACTGTGAAATCCGTATGTGTCTGTTTGATTATAATAATCATTCTTGTATTTATGTACCATCTTCCTCCTCAGAGGCAGCCTAAATGAACACAAATGGCATTGATGCTTGCAGTGGCTCAGATTCAAGCTATTGCAGCCTGTGAGAAATGGGAATGCATACAATTAGTCTAACACTCAGGAGCTTCTCCAGTCTGGGGTCTTATTGGCATGAAGGCAATGACCCTGCACAGCAATCTGTGCAGGCGTAACCTCATAGCTAAGCACTTTCTGTTACAGGTGGATTAATTTATTTATTACTATCACATGTACTACAGTTCTTTTTCTGAGAAGTATAAGCACTACTTGAATTGTAGCAGGCCTACAATTCAACATTCAGATGCTACCATGATGGAAATAAGCAGGCAGGGATTCATTAAAAAGGAATGGAACAAAATTAACAAGAAATGGAGAATATTAGAAATGGTTGATGAGACTTTTGTGACTCAATTTCTTAAAAGTCTCTGATAACTGTATCTTAATCACTGGAAAATATTCTTGCAGACCATATCTACTAATACCAAGGGAAATAACTTTTTAGATTATTTTTTACTGCCTACAAGTTTTGATATACTCAATTCATTCAATGAAATTACCTTAGGAAACATCTAAATAATGACCTCTTTAAAGAAAGATCAATGACATTTTCAAAAATGAATGCTGCTATTAATTTTTTCTTCAAGTAATTCCTTTGCTATTGGTTATCAACAGACACTTTTGAAGTATATATTTATCATATGACATCTGATTAACTGCAATGACAAATTAATTTAAAAATCTGGAATTTAAAGTGCCCGCTTTCCTGCACTGATTTAGCACCTTGTGAAGGGGCTGAGCTGTTGTCAGTCCATCTCTTAACAATGAATACACCAATTTTCAGAGCTACAACACACACTGGATTTCCAAGCTATAACCATGTTTCACCACAAGACTTCACTAGTGTCTTGGGTGTACTTCAGTACACAACTGCAGCAACAGGGTTAACTCTTGGCACCTAGCAATCAATCCTGGCCACCCAGTTCTGAGAAGACAAGGCTCCAGGAACTCTGGCAAACAGGAAGATCATGCAAGGTTTACAGCTCTGGAAATACCACAAGTATGCCCACCATGTACTGCAGAATGTGCTTGCCCTTGCAACATGGTCCCCAAAACAACAGAAAAGTAGTGACTTTGGGGTTTTTTTGAGGGGGAGAAACTCTGCATTTATTTTAATAGTGACAAAAACATACCTTTGTGGGTATGATCGGGGCCGTTCAAGGCTCCTTGAATAGCAGCTTGTGCAGCAGAATTCTGGGCTTTCAGCATTTCAATGGTTTCCCTTAGCTCTATAAGCTCAGATTCCTGTGGGAAGAGCAGAGAGAGCTCAAAATAGGGTTGTCAGGCATTGGAATGGCCTGTGCAGGGAGGTGGTGGAGTCAACATCCCTGGAGGTGTTTAAAAGCCGGTTAGATGTTGTGCTTAGGGACATGGCTTAATGATTTTTGATATGGCTAGGAATAAGGTTGGACTTGATGATCTCGAAGGTCTCTTCCTATGATTTATATAGTACAAGAACAATGTTTGTCTAAACTAAAGAAAACGACAAGAGTGGTCAAACTGAAGTTCATGGCACTGCTTGGGTGAACATAAGGGTCAATAACTAAGTAGAATACATATTTTCTTTTCAAAGATGTTAAACTCAACTACATATTCTTTTGCATGCATTCTGTATAAAGCAATCATGTTATTTTTAAGGACAATAAAATATTTTTAATAAAGGCTAATCTAAAAAGGGCCTCAATTGAATATTCATTATAAAGTTAAGATAAACCCAGTGATTTTATTGTGAAAGACAATAAACCCATTTGAATTACAGCCTTTAGTATGTCAGTATACTGTTTAATGGATGAAACTCAACTAGCATTTGTCTATTTTTCAAAAGATTTAACTTGTGAAATAATAATTCAATTTAAAAACATCTGTTTAATAACAACTGTCCTGCAAGTTGAAATAAAATCACTCCACTTGAGTGCAGGAAGTTCTGTATTAGAATGCACAGCCAATTTTAATTTAAAATAGCTTTTATTACTGCTGCATTAAACTTGTCTTTCCAGCCATTATTTATATGATAAGGATTAAGGAACTTAACCTCAACAACAGAGAAAGAGAAGGAAAAGAACATTTTAAATCTTCCTGGAAAGAAGTTGGGAGATGATCTGTTTCAATGTCAACCTCTTCTGGAAAGAAAACTTTGTAAGGGAGAGTATACTTTTTAAAATAGTCAAAAGTATTGGTTTTAAGTCAATTTCACTATGGGTTTTTTGTTTGGATTTTTGTTTGTTTGTTTTGTTTTGCTTTGGGATTTTTTTTTTTTATTTGTTTGGGTTTTTTAATTTGTTTGGTTTTGCTTAAGATGAAGGAAAAAAGCAAACAATACAAATATTTTCTATCCAGTTCACAAAGAGTATCACCAGATTTAATCTGTTGGTGCTCAACTAAACTGTGAAATTTTATGTTTATAGACAGCTACATTGACTCCAGTGGTGACTAGGAGCTCACTGATACAGTTTCTTTCACAGTTTGGCTCAATTACAACATTCGGTTTACAGGATACTGTTCAAAATGAGTAAGGGCAGAAATTTGCAGAAGTGAAATCCTGGGAAGTTCTAAGCAGCCTCTTAATCCTGAGCTCATATTTAATTTACTACCTACCAGGTTTAGATTTTTTCCCCCAATAGTCAAAACAGCACAACGAAAAACAAAACTGTGTACTCATGAATAGGATACCTAACCTGCATTAACTCTCTGAATGGAGTAATTTTTCTCTACTTAAAGTTCTTCCCTTCCCATAATTATATTATTCTGACAATGCTGGCATGTTGAAAGGAAGCACTCCAGCAGGTTATGATCAGTCTTTGTTACAGGATCTTTCAGTACGGATTAAACCTAGAGTTGCATATATTTTAATTAAAATCTGGAAATGAAAGATTTTATCTTCAAACTATTCTATGATATTGTCCATGTAAACTTGATGCTGCACAGTTTAATTTTCCTAGAGCTTTATGAAGATTTGATCGCAAGGGCCATTAAAGAAAGATCTGTGTGTCTTATTGTCACAGATGTCCCTGTTTCCTTTCAGTATTTTTTAAAGAAAACTCTAATATAATCTGCTAACCGTTTTCCACATTAAAGCATCTGCTTTGGTAAACGTACCTTTTGTTCAGCTGTCATTGTTAGACTTTGCAACCGGCCAGTCATATTTCCCAAGCTTTTTTCGAAAGCTGCTACTAGATGAGCCTGTGAAAGAACAGAAAACAACATTCGTCATGACTTTGTGACAATTTTCCCTGATCTGTTTTTAAACACATTTTTTCCCACCCAAGCTAATCTTCTCCAGCTCTTTTCTATTAGTTTTAAACTCAGACTAGAGTTGGATACCTGAAGTAGCTTCTTTAGCCCCCAAGGAGATTAGCTCAGGTATCTCTGCCTGGAAATGAACCATGGATTTAATGCCCTGCTTTGAGATTACTGATATATTGGCCAACAGAAGTCTGATACCAAACAGAAGTCCAGAAACAATTATTTTCAATTACTGAACACTTCAAAATGGAAATTGAAGTATTTTATCTTAACCTCACAAATAAAACACTTTCAGAGGAATCCTGAGACTCAAATGAAAAATATCACAGTTAGTTTTATAAAAGGTCATTACTTAGTCTGTCCCTTTTATATTGATTATATATACATATGTGTGTTTTGTCTATGAAAGTAATAAAAGATATAAATATAATATTTATACATGTGTGCAAATATATATATAAAAGACAATATTTCTCAATATGAAAAGCAATAAAGATGAAATGTTAAAAGAGTTTTAAAAATTAAAGTTTCTTTTTATTTTCTAACAACACTCACTGTGTACCCAAGGCAAGCAAAATTTATACAAGAAATGCATCAATTCTTCACTGGTTCTAACAAACATTGAGCTATATAGGCAAAGAAGGGCAAATGGTCATAAAGAAACCAACAAGCTAAGCCAGCTTGTACAACTAAGAGAAAGTAAAAATTTAATTTTTATGAAATTTCATAAAATTCCATCCACTCTTCTCACAACATCAAATAACAAAAGCAGAAGGAAATACTTATTTTTTCCTTACCATCTCAAAAGTGGTAATAGTCAAAGTTTTCACACATAGGCACTACAATTCACTTGGAAATATAACTCACAAAAAGCATATTTATATGAACAAATGGATTAACCGAGTTTCTTCAACAAGAAAATTTATTTTTTATTATAGCAGTACAGACACACACAGTGCCTGACAAATTTTTCAGTGACAGATTCACATGCTTGTACAAGCTTAGTTGAAATTTTTCAAATGTACGTGGTTCTACTGAATCTGAGATATAATGAGAAAAAGATATAGCCCAAAAAGGATTCTGTTATACACTTTAGGAGTATGAAAAGAGCTTCTTGCCACCTTGCTCTGTATATTATTCCTCAAATAAAAAAATATTATGATATATATAATAGTGGCCCACTTCTGTCTCCACTTCAGAGATGTTTGATGAGTGGCTTAGTGTTTTGTTAATTATTTTGGATTGTTATAAACATATCTGTATCTTGTAAACTCCTTATTTTATACTTACTAAACTTACTACACATTTACTCTTTGTAAATTATATTATTAGTAAATAATTTATTTAATTACTTAAGAGTATAGTGGTCATTCCACCTGCTTTCTGCATCTGCAGGGATGCCTTAGGGACAACTCTTGGCAAAGGATATATTCTCTAGGGACTACCTTTTGGTAAACATAGCATCAGATAAATTTTTTAAGAAATCATGTATATTCCTGTTTTAACATTTATTCTTAAAGTTATTGTATTAAATGAAATGAAACTGGTATATGTGTCAAATACACCACTGAAATCTGTCAATCAATATAAAATTATTCTATGTAGTTTGGAAACTACAGTCTTTGGTTGTTTTCACTACTCCTTTGAGAAGATAAAAGTAACTAGTTTTTAAACTTACTTTTTACTCCAATAATTAGCTACCTATTAAAAATATCCAGACTAATTTATAGTGGTTTCATCCCAGAGATTAGTGACCCAGAAAATAATCAGAGACAAAGTAGATGCACTACCACAGAATTATAGCTGAATGTCTCTTCATTATATGTGTTTACCAGGAAACTAATGGGTTCACTGTTCCCTGCCTCATAAAAAAAAAAGTCCATGGCTTGGCCAATGAGAATCTGCTTTACCATAAGAATAACAATAGGGACTGAGGGCTTGAAAAGAGGAATCATTTGCTTAATTATGCATCATTTTTGTCCGTTTCTCACGATTAGACTGTAATAACCACAGTTCTTTGGTACCTAACTATGCACATTTGTGCAATATATTTTCCTATTTCATAGCTACAACTTTATGTTGTACAGGAATAAATGACAAGGAACTTATAGGAAAAGTTAAGTAACTCAAAAAATTAAGAACTAAAAAGAATAAAGAATATTGTCATAGTTCACTGAAAATATTGAGTAATTGATAGTCTTTAGAGAAATAGCCATGTAACGCCTCTGGCTTCTTACTAAAGTTCAGCTTGTGATAGTGTATGTTACCTTCTTAGAGTAACATGCTAAAATTTTTGCATCGCAAACATAATTGGATCAAAATGATGGATCTTGCTAATTCATTGAACATAAAGACTATCAGGTCTTGATTTTCTAATAATAAAGAACAATAATTCAAAGGCTCAACACTGAAAGCAATTAAAAAACCCTGCCTTCAATCCCACTCTTCATAATTTCAAAAGTTTATTACAACAAAATACTCTTCTCTGAAATACCAGGTGTTAATTTTACATTCAGAGTACTAAACGGTGCTGCCTTTCCCCATGGTGGCAATTATTTATTTATTCAGCAGTCTAAGGAACTCCTATTTGTTGAAAACTTATGCAGATTTGTCTCAAAAGAAATAGTATGTATCAAAACAATAAAAGTTAGTTTGAAAAAAGCTAGATTATAAGTATATTTATATGTGTATGAAATTATGTATAAAATATATGCATGTATATATTCACATTTAGATTAGATTTTGCATTCAAATAATTAAATGCAAAATAATTCAGAAAATATAAGAATTGAAACAAATAGAAAGAAGAAGCTATGGCTTCAAGAATTATCATTAGAAATTAAAAATTCTAATTTGATACTTCTTTTACACTTTTAAATTTGGTAATTTATTTTTATTTAATTGGTAATCCTCAATTTCTAAGGATTATTTACTTTATCCAAAAGGATCTAGTCTTTCATTCTCATAAAAATATTTTGGATATGTTTGGGTTTTTTTAAAGTTACAGCCTCACACCTTAGAAATATCTGTGTTAGACTCGGTGATTTCATTCACGGTATACAAAATAGCTTGAATACTGCATGTACATTAAATAACACTTACTCTAAAGTAACAGTATATCTTCACAATTAAATGCAGCATTTGTACTTGGAGATAGATATACTGGAGTCAGTTAAGTAACTGGGCATTACTGGAAGTATGCCTACAGCAAAATGTAGCCATCCTTAACATGATATACACATTAGATACATAGATGATGTACAGCTCTTAATCTGTAGATCCATCACATGTGGATTAATCTTGACTTCTATTAACATCTGATATTCACATTGGAAATAGTCAAAGAGATATATGCCCAGGGAATTACTTCAGTGCTGACAGATTTGATTTTAAACAATCCCAGCCAGCCAAACCCCAAATACCTCAGCTCTTAGGTTTACAGCCCACCCTGACCATGACCTTGGCATATCCAAAGACTATCTGCTGACACACTTTGCTATTTCACCTGCGATGTTCAGGTTTATAAAACAAACATAAATAAATAAATTTCCTCCCACCTGACATGGCTGAATGAAAGGAGGTTTGAGAGCCCACAGGGGATCGGGCTGATTGCAAGAAGCAACTGTACATCTGGTGACCTTTTCTGTTCGCCGCCTGCTATTATTATCTTCTTGTTTGGCTGTAGGATAGTGGTTCAGAGATGGCCAAACAAGAGTATTAGCCAGCGAACCACCTCCACTTTCTACTGGCATCCTGAGTCTACTAGTTTGCAAGCATGCACCCTTCAGCTTTGTACAGTACAAAGCACTGATCAAAGTCCCTCCAAACAGGCTGGGTTCAGACTGCTCACTGGAATTTGAGCCCTTGTCAGTCACATAGGAAGTCTGCTGGTTGGACACTTTCTGCACTGAAAACAGGCCCTTTCTTAATTAGTATTGAGATTTGCCCTTCAGCAACATCAAAACAGGTACCAAGGGAAAAAACAGAATCTCAGAAAAAAAAAAAGAAAATTAAGCATCCAAACAACAGCTGGGCTCTGCTTGAATTTAATCATATGCAGACTAAACACTTTGGGGTTAATCAAATGAAATAAACTGCTGAAATCAACCATAGTACTTGAGTCCAGCCAACCAAACCTGAATAATAAATGAAACTAAATAAGAAAAAGTTTCAGCAGAGTTTTCCAAAATGCCTGAGAAATGCTATAACTTCCATTTGTCAGATTTTGATATAAAATAATATATCAAGCAAAGGCTTGATGAAATAGGTCATATTTCAGCCTGACAGTCTTTTAAAGACACACGTACTACTGTCACCAACAGTCTTTTGTGGTGAAGCAAAGAAAGACATGAATAGTGTTGAAATGAGATTAATAAGATGATCTTTATTTTCACTCATATACAATACTTCTGCTCAGTTCTACAAAAGGAAATGGTAACAACAAATTCAAGCCTAACATGAGCTGTGAGAGAGCAAGATTTCTGGCTATTAATAATTTGCTTCTTCAGACCACAGTGAGGAAAAAAGTGCTACTTATTTTGAGACACTGAAAGTATGGACATTTGGAGCAGTTTAGGACTAAGATGAATGCATTTATCGTAAAGGCATCATAAAGGACTGAGTAATTTTCTGGTCAGCAAAGACACTGCAAAAGATACTCTGTTCATACAGTTCTTTACTTGTCAGCAATGTATGTATCTACAGAAAAGTTCACACTTTTTTTCTGCATTTGACTTACTGTTTGTTCAGGTTTTAGCCTGCTAGTGTGCAAACTTGACTCAAAATAAGGGTCACACACATTTAGAGAGTAAAACATTGTTTCGATTTCTTCTCTGAGAATAAATTCTAGCTTTTCTGACTAGGACTATTTCTCCTTTTAATGACAGGGGCTGGTGAAGTATGTCTCTGAGATTAGGAGATAAATGATAAATGAATGTGTGCAAGTAAAGCACTGCTAAGACAGTACAAGCTCATGAAAATTAGAAGCCCATCTGGGTTTTTCTTAAGTTTGTCAAATAAAATCAAGTATTTGTTATTTACTCATAATTTTTATGAAAAGTATATAATGACTGGCATTTAAATATCAATTCTGTAATTAGACTAAATTTCAGAGGCCCTATCACAATTAAAAGGTTGCATATAGACTCTGTTTTCAAGCTGGATTTTATTCCTGATATTTAAGTGGTATTTTGTAGAATTTATTTACACGAAGGGCTCAAAGGACAGAATTAGCATTAACACATCTTTAAGCAGTCTCTTTCGATCCTCTGGACTTATGTGGAAGTGGTTTTATAATGCTTTACATCTTCTGTACCAGAAATAGCAGAGTTTAATGTGAAATACTTTTCAATCTTTGGTTTTGTAAAGTACATATCTCATGACAGTATCCCAAAAATATTTACTTATAATATCTAGTAATATCTACTTTTTTTTCAAGACTGTATTCATTATAAATGTGTCTAAATGCCTTGTTCATGGCTGGAGAATTTGATGCCTCTAAGTTTCATGGTCCTGACAAGTTTAATTTTAAGGGAATTTCCACATGTTGGGGATTTGGAAAAAGAAAAGATTTCTCTGGTACCATTTAAAAACCCCATGTGCTAAAAGGATCAGCTCTAGGGTTGCTTATAGGTTTAGAGTTTAAAGAGTGTCTCCATGGAAATGGATTAGAAGGTGAGTGACACAGTCAAAAGAACGTGATTAAATTAACCTTTATACAACATACAATGTGCACTCACATATGTATATATGCATACAAGCACATACAGATTTACAAATATAGTACTTCTGGATAGGCAAAACCGGATGCACAGGTATATATTTTGTAACTGTCCTGTTGAAAATGTTACCCTTCAAATTAGGTCACTAGAAAACCTAGGGGCATTCTTAACAGGTATTCAGAAGTCCAGAGGCAGTACATGGGACCGGTTCCCCAGTCAATACAATGTGAGTTATACAGATTAAACCCATTTTATTTCTCAGTCATGCAGCAGAATTAGTTTGAGTGAAGACCAAGTCAAAATGAAACTATCCATTTTTAGCTTGACTTAAGTTTCTTTGAAATATGGACCACATCTAATTGTAACTTGGAACTGACTTTGAAAATTTGCCTGGAATAACTAATGATATTAGAAACCAGTCTGCATGGCGTTTACTCCACACAAAGGAATACCAGCCAGAGACATAATCAATGACTTCTAAATAACACTGGGGACAGATCGCACAAAATCCGCTCAAACAGACTGAAGCCTCACTGCCTCAGCTGCAGAGGAGAATGTCCTGCCATCCTCACTCTATTACACTTGTTGCTGTGTTACAAGATACAGCATTGCTGGAGTAACTGGAAAAAAACGGAGACTAAATAGAGTCATGTTTCAACTCTCCCATTGAACACATTAGCAAGAAGGAATATGCTAGTGTTTTCTGTACAGAGCTAGTGGAAGAAAAGAAGGGAAAATGTTTTTCTGCCCACAGAGTACAGTGAGGATTGGTACCAAAAGCCTGAGTTTTCACCATAAGAGTACACAAACTCTAGTACAGGCACCTGAGCACAATCCCACCACAGGCAAATAATTTGATTTTACTGCTGCTCAGACCACTGCTCAGATTCACAGAATGGTTTGGGCTGAGAAGGACCTTTAAAGATCATCTAGTCCAATGTCCTGGCTGTGGCTAGGGACATCTTTCACTAGATCAGAGGCTTGCAGGAATCAAGCTAACTCCTTGTGATAACACCAGCTGCTGCTCTGTGGGCATTAATAGGGCACTCAGTGGATTTGGGGATGTCTGTGGTTCTGCTGTCACAAGCCCAGCCACAGCCCACCTCCCTGTGCTGCACATTGCAAGGCAGAGCTGCTGCAGTCCTACGTCCTTGACGGAAAGAAAAGTGCCCTGCAGAGAACAATGGACTTGTTAGAACACGACTACCCAAGGGTTACTGGTTTAGCTCTTCTGAAGTCTCAGTGTTGGGTTTAGTTTGTTGCTCTCAGGACATGAAAGTGAAGAGCTACCAAACCTGGCAAAGATGAATATCAGTGTCTAAAATATATGAGTGAAGGAACCCCATAGCCAGGATAGGCATGCTGGTTATACATTCCTGAAGGAATAATCCAACTGAGAATCTAGCTTTTGAATTTACAAACATTTCAGGATTCCAGTATGGTCTGCTTCACTAGTTTATTCTCAAAACTCAGAACAGACTGTCAACCCATACCACTACAGAGGTACCAATACCCTCAGGTTCTGCAGCCTCCTGAACACAGCAGAAAATGCTAAGAGTAGCTCTCCCACATCTTCATGTGTGGGAGTCCTAAGAGAATAAGCAGCTAGAGATTATTTTCTCACAACATGAACACAGTACTGCTTCACTAACTGAAATAATTTCTTGAAAGTAATGCAAGAGTTTATGTATCTAAATACTCAGCACACCCACATTTTGAAGAAAGGCACTTTGTATGTTGCCCAAGACATGAGGAAACTACTTTCTTGAAATGCAGAATGATACTATCTTGCAGTGACATCTCAGCTTTCCTCAAGAACAGTAACTATAGTTATAACCTGAATTGCATTTAAAAATCATTATACAACAGATTGTTCAGTAACTATCTGGTAACTTCATCTGAAACTACAGTAACCAGACAGAATTGTAGCTCACATTCCCTATCTGGCATTATTTTCTGATAACATGTTCAGTAACTCATATTACCAGTGTATGACAATTGGAAGGAACATCAGCGAGTTCTCTGTGAAACAGCCCAGTTTCCATTAGTTATATATCAGCACAGTTACTGCAGCATACAAATTCTATATACAACTGTATACTGTGCTTCCCTCCACATCTGTCTGCATTTTGCAGCGTTTATCTTTGTGAAATGAAACTATAATGAATTCTATCAGAATATGCAATTCATGCCCTTTCTTTGGTTGTGTTTCCTTACTTTTGGGCTTTTATAATTGATTCTGAGGAAAGAGTGAAACTGAACAGGATAGGACTGTTGTCACATCCAAAATGGAAACTCTCCTTTCTCTTTCCACTGTGTTTGATTACAAAATTCCTTCTGCTTGAAGCTGAGGCAATAAAGACATTTCATGAAATAAATATGAAAAAACCAAAATAAATAAATATCAAAAGTCTGCCACACCATGTGTTGCTTAAGAGCTATTAGTCAATCTGGTAATGTATTCTTTGATACTGTTTATGATCACAAGCAAACATTACTTACATTTGCTGAAAGCTGAGATGTAAGGGTAGCAACTTTCTCTTGTGATGCAACCAGCTCTCTCCGTAGTTTCTGAATTTGCTAGAAAAAAAAATAGACTGATGTGAGCATTTCAGCAATTTCCTTTTGTTGTGGTTTCTTTGGGTTTGTTTTCTTAAGGGATCACTATTAGATTTACAATGTCTTAGTTTTGCATTTTAATCTCAGAAATATGTAGAAATACAAATTATTAAAAGTTGACACTTAGTGCTGCTCCAGTTGTTTTGCACTTAACCTGTGTATGAGCTAGGATGCCAGTTAAGAGAGCACATCCTTAATTCCTTCAGATGTACAGTCTTGTGTTTGCACATGTAAATATCATGGGTTTTTACCAAATCCCATAAGTTCCAATTGGGTGAGGATCACTGTGTTTGACTATAGACATAATGTAACCAACATACATTAAATGTCTACGTTAGACTTAGATAAAGTGCCCAAAAGTATTCCCCCACTACCTGTCATGAAGGAGGTCTTGATGACTGCCTCAGACACAGATTTTTGTTTCATGGATGTCTAAAGTTAGATGAGATACAGGTTTGGTTTTTTTTATTTTTTATCCTCTAACACAATATTTTCTAGAGTCCCTGTGATTCAAACATGCAGCCCTTTTAAAGCTTATATGGTATTCAAAAACTTCCATGCCAACTTAAAAAAATTAGAAGTTGCTTTAAATGTACTTGTTGGTATGAAAATAATTCAAGACTCCTGTATTTTTTAATGAAAGAGAATCCTTAAAAAAGTATTTGTTTCAATTTCAGCTATGGTAGATATCTAGCATGAAGCTTGTGCATCATTTCTAAGCTCATTTAACACTATTACAGATCTTACAGGGACTCCAGGTATTGCACTGAACTTAGGCATAGCATGGGGTTTAACTTTGAAACCCCTTTTATATTCAGACATAAAATAAATCATTCCAGACTAGAGAAATAAAATGTCTAAAACTAGACTAGCAAAGGGAGCACATAACATTCACTAGGAAAGACTTCTGCAGTACTTTAATTTTATGACTCCTGTGAAAACCAACAGTGAATACTATATGAGCTTTAAGAATGAAAAAGTTCTTGTGCAGCTGTGATACAAAATAACTAGGTCATTTACATTAGCTCAGAGCAAAGAAGACAGACATTGAGATGTTGTGCATCTTGGACTGGTACTTTTCTTTTTCCAAGTTTTCTCTTTGGTTTTCCATAGTCATTATTTGACCATCCTGCTTAAGCTACACTTTCATTGTATTCCTGCAACTATACAATGGTAATTCTCATGAAATGCCATTGAGCATTTCTTGCAAGAGCACCAGAGAGCAGACCTAGATACTGAGAAAACATCATGTAGAAATATACAGGAAAAAAATGTTGTCTCACCTCTATATACAGCCCTATATAAAGGGCAATCAAATGAGGAATTGTCATTTACATTACTGAGCTATGGCATGCTTCTTTAGCTCCTTTGCTTTGCCTTTCAGAGAAAGGAGCTTAGAATGTTCAGGTAGAAATTTTTTTGAAATATACTCTGGCAAGTAAGGAAGAATAAGTTTATTTGTTCAGCTTCCTCAAAATATCTTTTAGTTGATTAGAGTAGAGAAGCAGAAGTTGATTAGAGTAGAGAAGCAGCACAAATGCAGGAGCTGAAAGGCATGTAGCTCTCCACAGTGGAACACACCCCTTGGTGCTGCACTTTATTGCTGCTACTCCTTGGTGCCCTTTTAACACAACCAGGACTTCATTTAGAGAAAGGCTGTAATTGTATGCAGCTGCTGACCTGGACTTGTCACCCACTCTTATACATTGTGAGGAGAAAGAAGCTGTTTTCCACGTCAGATTTGATTTATATCTGAAATCAATCTGCACTGCTCTGAAACGCATCAAAGTGGTCAGTTTCAGAAATTTAATATAAAGCAAAATGTGAGGGAAAGAAGTTCAAAGTGAACATTTGAAGTATTTTTCTCCTGAAAGGGAGCACATTAATTTGAACTGCACAGTCCCTTAGATCCAGTACAGAGTGGTATTTAGTCTGAAATCAGATGTATCACAATTCCTCCACTCAGAAGCCCGAGTCTCATCGATTCTTTTCACCTTTTCATAACCTCAGCCAGGAGGCATTCTTCAGTACAATGCTAAGAAAACACCTCCTAGTGCACTAGAAACTGCATCAGCTTTCTACCAACACTCCTTAAGAAGTGGTGTAAAGACACAAAGTATAGTATCCCCAGAAACTCAGCAGTTTAGCTATAGCTGGTAAGCAATAAACTTTAAAACAATATAATGCAATATATAAATATAAAAATGAAGAAAAGTTCTTACCTCTGAATGTGCCTTTTCTTCTGCCTGGAAGAAAACAAAGTAATAAAAGTTTAGAAATAGTGTGGAATATAATTGCGGTAATAGAAAATAAAAGTCAGCTACGCTGAAGTGGAATGAATAGCTTCATGGATCCATTACATTTAAGGAAGGTATGCAGCAAAAACAATAAATGGAATTCTTTTCAACTTACTTGGCAAGGCTCCAGCTGAAACCCCAAAGAGTTTGCCAGCATACTGACAACGTGAAACAGTGGATAAAGGGAGAACAGGAACAGAACTGCAGAAACTGAAGCTACATTTCCAAGATATGGAAGAAAATCTGCTGTGCTGTCACTGCATGGAACTTACTGTTACCAGCAAATTTTTACACCATAATGATTATTATGGCCCCTGGATCTATATTTGTTATACTGTATGCCAAGCAATATTCCTAATTTCCTAATATTCCTCCCATATAAGGGGGGGAAGGCAAAGTGAGAGGGATGCTTGCACTTTTTACTTTTACTTGCACAATACTCACAGAATACTGACCAAAATATTAAGGGCTATCAGGGCACGTTAAAGTTTCAGCTTAAACTTCCTCATAATATTTAGTCATTTTAGACATTTTCCATATTGTTATATATGGTGTCATATAATGATGTGATTTACTCATCAGTCTTTTTCAACAAGCTAAGAAACTAAATCATTGCAAGACAAACCTTTGAAAGCCATTAGATTTGTAATCATGGGAACAGTATAATTTAGGAGACATTTGGTGGACAGAGAAATCTTGCTTCCCAAGGTTTCTAATGGAAAGGAATGGTGTGACATGAGAGAGGAAATCTTTTGTGACATAAAATAAGAATTAGTCAATGTACTGGAAATCAATCCACTCCATGATCTCAGACGACCCAAGTTCAGAGAAGCAGCCTAACATTGTCTGGAAGAGAAGTAAACAGTAAAAGGAAAACGTGGGCAGAAGAATTAGCTATAAATAACACTAGAAAGGAGAGTACCTCAGAAGACTCCCTGACAGTATTTGTGCAGTTACAAATTAATATAGCTGCTTTTTTAAGCCAGTATTAGCACAACTTTTGGGTTGTTAGACTTTTAGTAATTTATTATAGAAAGGTTTTCCTACTATAGCTGGTGTAGGGGAAGAGAGTTTACAAAATGCCTCTTTCCATACATACTTACCTGTCAACAATCACTAAAAAGATCACAATGCTATGGTATTTTCCTTTGCAACACTTAGAACTGCTCTTGGCTGAAACTACTGCAACACCTGATACATCATCACATGGGAATGCTTTAGTATAATGATTGTTTTATTTGCCAGCACTGATGTGACACACATGCTGATACTACCTTCCTGATCTATGTTTGCAAAAAGGAGATCTGCCTAGAGAAAAAATGGAATTCTGTTCTCATTATTGTTACTTCAAATATGTAGTGCATGAAAAATAATAAAGGGATCAGAAAGATCATATCCCCTTATGAATTCTGCTGTATCAAGAAAAGAAAAAAAAAAAATAACTGAAGGTCAGTAACCTTTTCCTGGAACTGAGATGTATGGATGTTGTCCCTCATCCTTAGACCACAGGCCCTCACTGATGAGGGCAGTGCTACATGTTGTAACCAGATGATACCCTCACTGTACAAGGAAGCGTTGCCTCTCTCCCAGTGTTCAGAGAGGTGGCTCCCACAAGTCCACTTTTGTGGGCAATGGAGGAAGTAAATGAAAGAGAAAGGACAAGATTCTGGGATTACAATCAACTTAAAAAAATATATATAAATCTGACAACTAATACATCTGAACAGTTTTTACTTAAGAGTTCATGCTGACACCATCGTAACCCAGCACTCAGCCATTGGTTCAAAAGGCTCTAAAAGGAAATAAATTTTTTTCCCTCTCTACTTCTCCATCATATCCATGCATCCCATCCTTGTAAGGATTATTTTTTTTCTTTTTTTTTGAAGGCTTAAAATATTAACATACAAATGACATGTCCTTACATATCTCCTTTGAGCTTGGCTTAGCACAGTTAATGAAGTCTAGGGATTCTTAGTGTAGCTAATGCTGAGAGCCAGTGCAAGAAATATAGCAATTAACCAAATATGTGCAAATTGCAGTGTCTCAACTACCGAGCAGAAGGAGATTAAAATTGGAAACATTCTATCATAATTTACACTACTACACATCTTTCATCTTCTGGAAGAGCTCAATGTACTCACTGCCAAAACCAAATCAATATTTCAGACCTACAGCCTACTAAGTCTGTTTACATGGCATACTTTTCTGTGAAACCAAGTGTTTGTCTCTCTATGTGCATTTCTTTACAAGCTAGATTTCCAGTCTATTCAAGTCAGTCCTGAAAACCGAATGCAAATCAAGAAGAAAACTAATACATACAGAAAATACTAGTGAATGCACAACTTCTGTCTCACTGGACTTACTCATTACAATGCCAGCTAATCATGAAATGTCTCTTCTGAATCTCATATTTTAATTCTCTAAGAAACAATATTCAGGGAATAACTGCAAGATTTTCAGCTACCCTTTGGTAATAATACATAAAGATCTTGATTTTTATTTAGTACTTTGTCTGTCTTTCCAGTGATTAGGCTGCAGAAAAGCACTAGCACCAAGGCCTAAGGCAACACTTGAGAAATCTGATAAATATGTTTGATTGAAGTACTTATGGAAAGGCAGCTACTTTGGAATTCCTGCTTAGTAATTTTAAGTAAGGCAAAAAAGCTCTTGTACTCCTCCCTGAATCTACTAATAGCTGAATGCGAGTTGCACACGCCATAACCCTATGAAGATATCCTTTTTTGGAGGAAATAAGGCACTGCACCTTATCATCAAAATCAGACATTCTCTGCTTTCAGCTGATGTGATACTGATTATCAACCTTTCACATTGCTATACTCAACTTGTGCATCATCTTCTGAATAATTGCTGAAAAGTTTAAACTTTTTCACTGGACAAGAAGGATCAAGCAGAAGAAATTCTGATAAAAATCACCCCTAAAGGTCAACCCTAGTAATTTTGTAATACTAATTCTTTTCTTCCCCTTTACAGATTTTTGTGTAACTTCCACTATCTTGTATGCATAAGCCATAACTTAAGGAGCAGGACTTAGATACAATGTGAATTCACAGTCAGTTGTTTCAGAAGATATTCCATGTACAGTATGAACTTGGGTAAACAGTTCAAAGTTTGTTTTCCAGGAAAAATACTTTTCTTTAATATAATGGAGTTTAGGTAATATGTCCAAGAATGTCTGTAACCTTGAATGATAGTAGGCTGTATAAATAGGAAGTATAAGTAAACTTGATTAGTAAACTTGAACATAGTATCAGAGCAAATACATGTCAGACTTTCTCACCACTCAGGTGCTGAAAGGATCCTGTGTCACTTTATAATTTGATTTTTATCATCTATCAATTTCATAACATTCCTCTAAGACTGGACATCAAAGTTTAAATTATAATTTTGGATATCGCCCCTCACCCTCCTCCATCCCCACCCCCCTGCCATGAAAACTGATCATAGTGTTTCACAGACAGGAAAAAGTAGTAAAGATTCATCAAAATGTCAGTGAGACACTTTGATTTGAATATTAGTCATACCTCACATGCATCCAGTCTGTATGTATGTTTTATCCAACCAAAATAATTCAGAACTGGTCTGGACCAGAACTGCTCACAACTTGCTGCTTAAGGCCTGGACAAACCCATTGTGTGTGTGTGCCTGATGTTTTAGATATGTCCTTGTAGAGAACTTTTTACAATTAAACAGAACTAGGAGAGGCACCATTGTAGTAGACATTGTGCATGGTTGCAACCTAGTTTCCAAGCTAACATGAGTTTATCATTGAGACAGGGCTACCAAATGGTACAAATGCATCAGACTGCATGGGTTTGGTATTCTCCACCAGGAACTGGTGTTGGCTCTGGGTAGAGAAATCCATGTAATTCCCAGGTTGTCAGCTGACACTATTCAACACCTGAAAATATGGAGAGGAGACAGACTATTCATGAATGTATGCTATAAAAGCAGATAAGTGGGTTGATCTCCCATGAAAAAGAGTTACTACAGCATGTAATTGTAGTGAATAGGCTGCAAAGCAACTGTTGTGTATCAGCAAAGGAATGGCCAAACAGGTTTAACTCCTCCCATATGGATGATTTCTTGTTAGTAGAACAACTGAAGCAGCAAATTATGCAGGAGATCTCAAAAGAGATACCAAAACAATAAAATAGAGAAAAAAATCAAAACCAGAACTTCTGCTTGAGCTAGAATACAATTATTAATCCATTTAATTAACTAAGATTAGTAATTTTTAAAAGACGTTCTTCTTTTTGGAAATAACATCTTAATGCTGTCATTTGCAACAAAGATCAGTAGACAATTAACCTGCAAATTTTATCTCCCTTAATCCGAAGCAATTTTGTGTTTTTCAAGAAATGTACCTCAAACAGTGACAGGACAAAAACAGTTTGTAAATTGTACAATTAGAAAACCATCTGAATCATAATCACTTAAAATTATAAACTACAATACCATAAAAACTCCTCCTAAAGAGAGGCTCCTAGACCATTACTTTCTTTTTAGCTTCCAAAATGTACACTAGGTGATTTTAAGTAGTTCTAAGCAAGTCACATAAAAAGATGACAATAATGTATTCTAAAATATCTTGACAGTAATATCAAAATGGTCCTGCTTTGTTGCAGTACAATTTTAATTCTTCTAAATCTCAAAGTACTGAAACTTTCATGAACAATTAACAAGAATAGAGGCAGGCAGATCTTTTTTCTAAAATGTCAATACTCACCGTAGAGTAGAGAGAGGATGTGCTGGAGACAAGTGACAATGAGGACCCATGTACTTTAGAAAAAGGAAAATAACATGAATTATTGATTGAAAGCCTAAAACTTCCCCCATGTAGCTCAATAACTAAACATTTTTTTAAAATGTGAACCAATCTTCCACAAAAAGTAATTATGAACTATCAGTATAGAAAAGCCATTGATATTTTTTTCCTGCACTTAAAATGATTGCTTTATACAGAAAAAGCAGTTTGTAGGTGTTTTGTGTATGTGTATGTCCATACAGAAAGCACTGTCTATGAGGTAGGAGAGCAAGCCAGTGAGATTCAGCATTATTACCAGCAAACCAAGCATCACTTCTGTTGTTCTGACAAGAAATCACTTGACAAGCACACTCTTTAGAGAAACCAGAAACAGCTGTGTATACACCTGTCCAAAGTGGAGCAAATTGATTTTAATAAGAGACTATGCATTGCAAAACATTTCACATTCGCTCAGGTAAGCTCCCAGGCTTTAGTCAGCTGGTTTCTGCCCTCAGCACAATGGAGACCCATGTATTTATAGTCCATGTGAAGGGGTTACTGCAAGGTGCAGTGTCACATTTCCACTAATCATCAGTACAGCCAATCTCAAGAGCATTGGGGGAATGTTACAGGACTTCAACTCAAAAAATGGGGTTCCTGTTGACTCTGAAAATAGCAAGTGAAGACTACACTGAAATAAAATTGCCCCTTCTGCTTCTGATGATTCTCCTGAGGAAGGATACACCAACAGAAGAAGAAGACAATTAAAGAAGACAATTTATTTCATTTCATTTTCATTTAAAAAGAAATTTGTTTATTGTTTATAATCTGCCAGGGTTTGTTAAATAAATAAATGTTGCTTTAATAGCTACCTGGCATCCATATGCCAAATTGACAATAAAAGAATACCTGAGGTAGCCAAATAGACATTAAATCTAGTTTTGTAACTGGGAAAATATTTACAAAAGTGTGGTACACTGACCACTGAAACCCTGTTGCTTTTAGTCTTACCTTTGATTTTCAGTCTGTACATTAAATCTCTCAGCTAAACTCCCATTCTCCTCTCATACAACAGTGGCTCTACCTATTTCCTCACTTCTTTCACTATAACCTTCTTCAGAGCTCCTATCTTAAACAAAATACATTTGGCCTTCCAACTGTATCATTTCACATTAATCTCTAATGACCATAAGCAGCAGCTTATTATTGCTGCATTTACTTTCATTTACTCAGGTTGATCATGGCTGTCCGCTCCAGCTGGATATGAAACATGACCAATGCAGAAGCTTTCATCCAACCCACTGGTGACCCATTACTGAAATTATAGATTTAACACCTCTTTTTCTATGCATAAATTATTTGCCTTGTTTTCTCTATTATTATTCCAGTTTTTCCTTTGATAATTCTACTATTCCTCAGCAAATGGTCTGTAGTCACCTCTGTCCTTGAATTATGTGATATGCTTCTGTTCAGTCAGCCATCCTCTCTGTGCTGACAATGCACAGCTTGATCTGTCCTGCACCCTACTGCTAGTATTACATACCCAGATGTCTGCCTGACATATTATCTAAAATACAGAAAGATTTGAAAAGTATTAGTTGTCTGTTATTTCAGCTAGGACTTCTTTTCCCCCTTTTTATCTCCTAGCTATGAGCATTGGGGCTAGGGGAAGACTTTTTTATTTGCTTGATCTAAAGATCATTTATATTGTCATCACTTAGCAGTAAGCAAAATTGATGAGATGATGTTATAGAATGAACCTCCATTAAATTTTAGTGGATTTTGGGGGATGTGTGTGTGTGGTTTTTGTTTTGTCTTGTTTTTTAATTAAAGGGTGTGAAAACTTTGTGCTTATGGGAATTCTTCAAATAATCAGATTTACAGAAATATTAGGTAGAAGAAAAGGTTTCAGTGCATTTAATAAGGAGTTGTCAGATGCTCTGTGGTTAGAAAAGAACAATAAACCAAACCGAACAAAAAAATATTCCCCAAATTCCAGGTGTTGTACACAGCATTAAAGAAACCAGACCAACAGCAATAATCTGCATAAAGAAAGTAGGGAGGTGAGATTAAATGACAGAATTTAAATACAGAAATTCACATAGTGTTTGCTGTAGAAGACTATAGGAAAGTGGAGACTGTAGGGAAGTGGCTACAGAAGAAAGGGGGATGCTAAGTAGCACTGGCATTTAGAAGAAAAAAAAAAAAAAAGAAGGAAATACAGAAGTAGGACTAAGAAAGCATGGAATCACATTAATCAAGGTACACTCAGACACTTAAGGTTTAGAGGCAAAAAGAATAAATTAATTTTCCAAGAATGGCTTTTATTCTTCAAAAATTTCTGATAAAGAATTTATACATGTATGATATTACACATTACTGTATGAAAGAAATAGCTTCCACGTTTTAGGGTAAGGAAATCCCATGAGTCCAGATCAACAGAATTAAAAACCAAACAAACAAACAAACCCAAACAAACCCAAACTTTTGCAAAATTATTTAAGTTTTTACGTTGCAAAAGAAATATTTTAAAATTTTACATTTTGGAGGCCTATTTTGGGGGGATTACTTACTGATCCAAATAGTACCTCAGTCTTACCTTCTTCCATGCTGTCCCTGAATGAACCTGAATGACTAATTGCTCGTGGTCTCTCTTCTAAGGATGTAGCACTGCCACACAGCTGGGAGTCATCATACAGATCAAAAGAAGTATCTTGTGCAGGGATGCTGTTTGAACGCATCATACTGGGTCCAGGAAGGTTAAACTGAGATAGGTTGGTTGGACTCACTGCAATACAAAGCTTTATTAATGAAGCACAATTCCATTAGATGAATTCTGGTTCTGCACAAAATTTTAATATAGGACTAGCTGAAAACTTTACTTTTTCTATTGCTACATACAAAGCTACCACAAAAAGGTGAAGTACATGACCCCCAAGGAGCTGTAGCCAAGTGAGACTAATCCTGTAAAACCACATGGTAACATTAACATTAGTGTCTGAATACACACTTGTTCACTTTGACAGTCCAAGGAATAAGAAGTCATAAGTATTTTTTATAAGCAACTCTTCTAATAAATCAGTATTTCTGTTTTATTGTTAGCTAAATATATTACTGACTGCTTTTAAGACCAAAGTTTATTAGCATATGCAAGACATATTTATCCTTTGATTTTCTACAGCACCTACCACTACATTAGGCTAAAATTCCTGCACAGGCAGTTGAGTCTCATCATAATAAATAGGAGTAGTCCAATCACACACGGTTGAAATCCAGAACAGTGTTGATTAACCTACTCTAAGCTTTTACGAAGTTTGTTTGCCAGTAGGAAGGAAAGCCTGGTTATGGTTCACCTGGACCACATGAACTCAATACCTTGGTGAAAAAACTAATTTTCTATCAAAATTCAGCCTCAGTGTTTGGACTTTTATTTTAGATCATGCAAGATGTGCTTTAAGACATAAACTACCAGAGCAGCTGTGTTGTGAGAACAAATTATTCCATAGAGCTAAAGTAATGGAAATAAGCAAAGAACAATGACAAAATAAATTTAAAAACCCCCTGATCTTATTGCTCTCTATTGTGAGTACAAGAACTATGAACAAAAATAAAAAGGAGATAATTGTAAGCAGAAATTGAAAGAGTGAAAGAAACACTGCTTAAAAAGCGCTGTGTCTAAAACTACTGCAACTACGTGGAGGAAATCCAAAGCAGTGGCTTGCTCAGCCAGGATCCAATTTCATTTTTAAAAGTGTCTTTGTTCAACTACTTTCCCCATATGTAATAAAGACCAACATTTGTATGTATGATCAAGTTTCTTCTGAGTGATTGTAACCTACAGATGCCATAAGGCATGACAGAGTGACAGAAGTGCAAATGCTTCAAAGGTTGATGTTAATTCCACAGTAAAGGCCTAAAATACAAAAGCTCATTGTGAGCCTAGGTATGTGTGCAGTACAGTCCAAATAAATTGTTTTCTACTGAGCATTAAAGAAAAAAAAAATTATTAAAAAAAGAAACAAGATCCAGAAGAACCAAATCTAAATCGTGACCTGTAATCAAATAAATCTGAAATGTAACTAAAATCCCCAAATATTATAATGCATTCAAGATTAGGATTTGTTATAGCCATACATAGATTGAGTCCAGCCACCAAAACATGCTGGAAGGGCATATTTCAAAGCAAACCTGTATATAGGAAAAAAGCAGTGTTTAGTGTCTTGGTTGACATTCACAAAAAGCACTGGAAAGTATTCTACTGACTGTGAATCCTAAACGATGAGTAGCTTTGAAATAGAAGCAAATTTCCAGTTTTGCCAAATTCTCTTCTCTTTGGGCAAGTCATAGAGAATCTGTGGGTTATTTCTGTGTGCAAAATATGAGGCACCTTGGCCTACTCCATGAAAAACACTGAGTTTCCCTTCATTAGTGAGATATCACAAAATGGTGATGGAGATGTTAAAATAAACTATCTAGTTTGTCAAACTAAGAAATATGAGTGGTTGAATTTTATTATTCTTCTCAAGAGTGAGAGAAACAGTGAAGGGAAACAGCATTTACCCAGGTTAGAAAAGTGATATTTTCCAGTTGCAGATGAAGACATAGCTGAAGGAGAAACAAGCGGGGACTGACTGCCAGTGTCTTGCAAGCCTCCAGTTGAATGGGAGCGTAGCCATTCCTTGCCTTCTTCCTGACTCGTCTGCCGGGATGATGGAGTATATCTGAAAAACCACAGCTGACATGCTCAAAACAATGACAAGGTGAGGATTCAGAAAGAAATAAGTGTCACATAAATACCCTTCACCAATTAGAACAAAATCCTTGGAAAGCATCAAGTCTAGCCAAGTGATTATCACCAGGGATTTTAACAAGGTAAAATTTACCATCTTACTGCAACAGAAAAAGTACAGGATTGAAATCCCTTTCATCCCCCTCCCCAAAACAGCATTCCCTTCCTTTGAATAGTTATGATGATAAATCATAAAAGACAGACAACTGAGCTGACAGGTAAGGACTTCAAAGCTATAGGAAGTGTACAGGCTGATGCAAAAGCTCGGAAGCTGTATGGCTGGGGTCAGGAATGGACAGACTAGAAGCCAAGAAATGTGAGTAGCTGCTTACAAAATGACATCTTCCACAGATCATGTGGGCAATTGGTTAGATGACAGGAGTGAAGCAGATCAACAACTCTGAAAAAGGAGTTTGGACTAGTAATGATAGCTACTTATGGTCATAGGCATGGTCTGTCACTCTGAATGCTACTTGGCACCTTGTCCTGCCCCAAACTTGGGGGAGGGAAAGGGACAGGAAAAATCCACAATTAGCAAAAACAAGTTCTCCAGAAGGAAGAAGTCTGGCAATCAGATCACTCATCAACCGCTTCCTATGGCAAAGCAATGAAACAAGTGCAATTTGGCACATGGGCTCAGAGGAAGAACTGCTATCTCACTGGCCCAGCCTCTTTTGGCTGGGCTGGAAGAAGGGCCATTTTGGAAGTCACTAAACATTAAAATGTGCAGGCAGTGTAGGTCTTAATCAAGATACTGTTTATAGCAATGTCTGCAATAGCCTGCTTCATTCAGCACAATCTCCTGCTGAGAAATGAGCACCTTCTTCACCACTGTCATGAGCCATCAGTGTTCCCCAAACAGCAGAGCAGAAAGGGCTTTTGATATTCTGGCTTCAGGCTTGTGAGGCACAAGTATTTCTGCTTAGAAAGCAGATTAAATGAACATGTAAATTCTCATGTTGTGCTTGGGGTTTTGTACAATATTTTAAAGCATTAAAACATCTTGTTCTGATTAAATATTTACTTCCCTTCTCCTTTCAAAAAGACAGCTATGATCTTTGCTTATAAATGTGGTAGAGCAGAGTTACCCAGTGGTTATCAGATCAGAAAGACGGCAAAATAAGAATTCAGGCTCTGGGTCTTGGACTGGGATCTCTGCACATTAAATCAAGCTGATGGTCTTTCTGGGATAATTGATCAGGCTTATATGCCTATAAGCTGTTTTCCCACTCCATTTCACTTTCAGCTTTCAGCCATCATTACAGTTGTACAGCCACAAACTTCAATCATCCCATTGTACCCTTGCAGGGTTCCCTTTATGCTTCTTTCATGTCTTCTACCTTTTCCATTCTTTCCAAATAATAAATGATCATTTTCAAATATCAGGAATTTTTATTAAATTCTTAGTTAGGAACAGTTAGTGTAGAAGAGCAGAAAGTGCTTTCTGGTGACAACACTTTAGCACTATTTTAAAATTTCATAAGATACCATTTATCAGTAACTCAAGAGATTTAACTGTGTAATTTCAGTGACTGCAAGGCTGCAGAGTGTCTGTATGTATGCACATATATCCTTGCTTGACAAATTCTATGATTCTGTGATTCTAAATCTCCTTACTGGATTAGGGAGATAGGCTTCCATGTCTGGTGAGACCAGACAAGTTACCTAATGATCTCCTCTTTTAACCATCGAGTGGAGAAGTGGGTGAATGACTTCTGTTTTCTGTGATGAAGATGGGTCTAATTATCGAAGAATTAGTAGCAAAGTTGGACTTAGTATTGTTGGATATAGGACTAGCTGGACCAGGGCTCATTTTATACCTTGGATACTGAAATTAGCATTTTCCAGTCCTACTATTTACTAGATCTTCAGTTCAAATTGCATGAGTGTTAGAGTTCAAGTTCAGATCCACCTCTAAAACCTTGTTTTTCAAGGATCTTGTTCTGCCTCTTTTAGCTCTCCAGGATTCAATGCCTTTTAAGATTCATTGCAGAAGGAAACTATCCTTAACAGTATTCACTTTCCATGCTACATCTTGCAAGGAAATTTATTTACTAGGCAGACTAGAAAAGAAAAAGTCCATTGTTAAAATCTGCATGTTCTGTGTTTGAATCTCAATACCAAGAACTCTGTTATAAACAGGATCAACAAAAGAAAAGGAAAGACAGAGTAGAAAAAGTTACAGGAAAACAGAGAAGCAGCAGTCATGCTCAAAAAATATATATACCTTAATCCCTTTTTGGGTAGTGTATTTCTGTCAAGCTGCATGCTGTTAAAACAAAAAAAATCCCTAAGGACATACAGTAAACAGAACTGTTCAGAAGTACAAATTTTAAAGGTCAAGATTTATGTGCATAACAGAAGGTCATTTAATGTTTTTTAATATATCTTTCATGATAAATCCCTGACTCATTGAAAGGCACAATAGGACATGGACTGCTGCACATTCATTTTTCATCTAGACATGCTCTGGGCTGGGTCAATAGTAATTTGGAGACTGTCCAAGTCAGAAAAAAGTCTTTCTTTACAATTTCTAACCTTCCTACAGCTTCACCCTGCAATCTGTGCAAGAATCATATGGTCACAGTACGAATCTTTATTCTTCATAGTTGCCTATGACATGGCAATAGATTACTGAAAAAAAATGAAGGTTGTGGCACCTGCTAAGAGGCAGCGTAGCCTTGCCAGAAGCCAAATGACAGCTCTGCGTGTAGAAATATGTGCTACCTGTACAGACCCTTGGCCTTCTGCTGTTGTAAAGCTCACATAGTAAGGTGATGGTGGGGACAATGAAAAGTGGCACCAGAGCAACATTGTTCCATATTCATGCACACATGGTGGCAGAGTGGCTGATCACCTATGGCTGGAGTCTTCCTAATTTAAACTCTGTTACTGGAAGGGCACCCACTAGGTTTTCTTCAAATAAATGTCATTTGGGCATTTCTTCATAAAGACTTGGTAGATCGGTGCCTGACTAGTATGGGTTGAATTTGATCTAGTTATCTTCACATAAGTGTTGCAATGTTTTTTCCTTTAAGAATATAATTTAGTGTCACTGTATGGATTATATTGCAGAATGGCTTTAAAAAGTTTCTGTATTCTGACATGTCATAAACTTCTGAGAGCAATAGTAACTTAGGGCCTTTCCTACCCAGGAAAACTCTCACACCATTACAGGTCATTTTCTATCATGCTAGGGGTGCTGGGCGCCCTACTGTTATGTCACCTTGATCCAAGTAGGTGAAGGTACTGTTGGCATTAATGATCCATTACAACTAGGGCTCAGACTAATGGAAGTAAACCACTCTTAGCACCAGGAAGTTTTATAGGAGATTTTACTAGTTTAATCAGGGTCTTGTTCTGCACAAGGAGAAAGCAAATGAAAAGAGAACCTTAGAAGGATTTCAGTTGTCATGGTCTGCATGCGAGTAGTGCCCTATCTGATGGAGGACTATATTTTCAGCATTTTGCTCCCAGAATAACTGACAGGACCAAGAAAAGGTTGGTAAAAAAACAACGTAAATTTGAATGCATGATCCACATATTTTTAATTCCTTGCAGAGAAGAATGAGGCCTTGATGTTCCTTTATGTACCTCTAAATTTAAAAAAAATAAGCATGATCATGTTAACAGCACCAGTTTCTTCTGCAAATACTTCAAGCATCCTAATGTATTTTATAAAATTTTCTAATATTTCTTTAACTTGAAGTTCTAAGTATTTCAAAATAATCTATAGCACATTATCTAAAAACAAAGGAGACAGAAGTTCTAAGTCCAATATATAAATAGGCCCATAGTAACCACAGGATTTTTATAAAAACCTTATAAATTCAGATAATTAAATGAAATAGGGGTGAATATTCCTCAACATGACAATGGAGTTATTGCAACTGAATAAAAGTGAATGTAGCAAACATCCACCTTGTGTTTTTAAAATACTAAATCTTGCAAAGATGCTCCTAGATTTTGGATAATTGCGTGAAACCATTAACCGTGGTTCCATGTAACTATTAATTCAGACTGATAACTGCCCATACCTATTTAGTATCTGACAGCATTCCTCCACCAAAAGCTGGGTGTATTACTTCTATGGAAAGTGGACTTTTTGTAAATAGCACTGAACTGACCTCAGTGCTCAAAAGATCTCTGAAGATGATAGGAAAAAAAGTCAGTCCTCTCCTGAAAGAAACAATGCATAGATGGAAATCTGTCGCTTCAGCTCAAAACAAAGACCAATATTAAGTGAGGATGAGAATATCATAGTATTCCTGATATTTTCTTTTGTCATGTCAGTTGCAAAAAGCAGCCTTGCAGGAATACGCGTGCAGATGTAGGCTGAAGTTAGCAAACCCACAGTATCTCTGTTCCCCTTGGTTTATTTTGCACTGCTGAAACTATATGCTAGTTCTCTGTGGGAAATTACAGGAAGCCTTACAGTTCTCAGTTCCCTACCTACCCCTGGTGTTGAGGTTAACTTGGGAAAGGGCCATAATGCCATAGTGTCCTGGTTTGAGTGAGAACAGAACTAATTCTGTTCAGTGATTTTACTTTTCAGCTCAGTTCTTCTAATTAACT
>WUAM01000431.1:10977105-11094182 GCA_024336885.1 Actenoides hombroni
TGAAGCTTTTGCATCATCTGTTTTTCCTAAATAAAAGTGTATTTGAAAAGGTCATTTGTGTTTAAGCTGTAATGTCTCAATATCTAATTTTAACCATATATGGGTACTATTTCAAAATTGAAAAAATAGACAAATTGAAAAATTACCCTAAGAAAACAAGTCAATTTGGTCTTTAGTTCCCCATCAGCAGTCAGTAGCAGGTACAATACATTACGGGTAAGCATTATGCTTTAAAAGCTTGAAATTCTCCTGAGAACTTCCAGTTTCATATATAGCTGGAGAACACAGACGTAGAAAATGATCCTGAATTAACTATAAGGAACTTTATTTGGCTGCGTTGTTTTTTTTTTTCTGCTAATAGTATTTCTATATGTAAGAAATAATATTTGAAAATAACATATGACATGTAATTAATTTTTCCAGCAGTGTGACATTAATTATGCATGTAGAAGTTAGTGGTACTTGTTGAGTTCTTAGGTTTTCACTGATTATGTATTTTTAACTTATAAATCTCAAAATTATCATGGAGAGATTATGTAATGATGATATGAATCTTCTTGATCTAAAATGATATCAATTACATGAGGTAATAGTCTTTGTCATATCCTTGATAACCTCTCAAGATTTTTGATTTTCTGAGAGGCTGTTTTCAGTACTGCACAGACATATAGCTATATACCATATATTTCTATATGCTATCGTGACATTCAGAAAGTTTCAAATAAGAAATTCTTTTCTATCTTAAAAGAAAATACCCTCTTGCTATTTTACAAACAGACAAAAAAAGTCATTTCTTTTTAAGCCTCTACTGTTTGTTCCTAATAAGGAATAAATATTCAGCATAACAAAGTTTTTAATTCACTCTTCAAGTGATTATGGAAGTTTTGGAGGTGGGTGAGCTAATTTCTCTTAAGGAACTAAACTGCAACAAAGAGCAACACCTACAAGTCAGAACTAAATCCACTCATGTTTTTATCCTGTGCACATTTTATGCTACACAAACACATGCACACATCAAAATATGTATCAGACTCCTACACAGTGAACAAACAGACTATTAGTATCTGCTTCAAAAATTAAGGCCTCCATTCTGTGTTGCACACTGGCTGCCTCCTCATTTTCAGCAAAACAGATTTGGGAAACAGCTTGGCATGCAGTAAACTTTTTGGTAGCTCTTTTCTTAATTGCTATTACAGGGGTGTCATTTCTGCATCTGTATGACCACTGACCATGGCAACGCCCCTTAGGGATCTTACAGGCCAGAGGCTGACCAAGGTTTAGCAGTTTCAAATTGCAAAAAAACAAAAAAGGCTCACAGAGGATTTGAATTTATTCTGAGGAGATCTTTTGTCAGTTGCCTTCACAACTGGGGGTCCAAGCATGTTCATGCAGTATTTTGTCAGTGCAGGACAATGGTCTAGAAAATGTCCCACAAAGAACTGATATCTGTGCAGTAAAATGATGGATTAGATGGTCTTAATAATGATGGCTTCCACCAACTTTGGATTTTTTGCTTCAAAACTAGATTGCAGAAGTGGTTCTTACTTCTGAGAGGCCTTTCAAAATTAGGTAAGAAGTCATCTAGCACTGAAGAAAGTGTGTAAAAAGAAATTTTGAACAATTTTTTTATCTCTTAACAGTGGTCTGTAGAACAGTCACAGTATCTGGAATGTGACAATTCAGCTTTAGTTCAGAAACATTAATTCTAAATTCCCTCATTTGAATGCTAAATCTTTTAATCTCAGCTGCTGATCTTTGGCCATTTCTATACATATGTTTAATTATCAAAGGTACAGGTTTTCTAAAGACAACAAAGATAAGGCATAGATGAGTCCAAAACTACTTTTAAGAACTCCTTAACAGAACTCGACATACTCAAATTATAGTAAAACAAAATGCAATCACAGTTTTTGTTATGGATACATTCATGTGTGATTAATAGATTATTGGTATGCAATGTAGCAAACTAACAGTTATAGAGATGAACAAGTTAGTATATTATTAGAATCTTGGCTTGCAGTCGTATATGAGAAGAACTACCAATATGCTTACAGTTCCTCATGTCTGTCACACATTTATAGCATCCATTAATTATTTTTAGCTCACTAAAAATTCCTTACTGCTTACAGATGAATTCTAGGTATAAAGCCTTATTTTTCAATACTGTGATCTGAACTGCAGCAGTTTCCTACCTGGGGTCTTGAGAGCGCTTGTTCCTGCTTTGTGTCTGGACTGACTTGTTCCTACTTGTGCAGTCATGCCTCTCCTCCAGGATCCAGTCTGTGAAACAGAGAGATTTGCTTTCTGTCCCCCCTTCTCTGACTCTTCAGACAGCCCCGAGGGAAGGCCTTTCCACTTGCTACTGCTGTCTACACTGCTGTCAAAGTCTTCCTCTGGTTTCTTCAGTTCTTCAGTGCTGCCCCAAGTTTCGCTGTCTGTAACTGAGCGCTTCTCTGAGTCCGTTTTCAGCTACATGAGATTTGCAAGGGAATTGGTCAGTATCAGCATTTCCAGTATTGGCTGATTTCTTAAATCACAGGAGGGGAGGAGAATAAGCATATCGATTTATTTGTAGCAAGGGACATGGAAACTTCCCTTCTAAAACATTAGTATCCTGATCCCAAAAGTTTAAAAACATTCCAATTTGGGGAAGACATTTTTATTTTTATTTTCAAAAGATTTCAACTCTTTTCTTCACAGATAAACCATAATGAAGTGAAACAATTTTCTCTAACCATCAGTGGTGTTACTTTATAGTTCCACAACTCCCTCCAAATTTCACAAACCAATCACATCACTGGGAGGTTTTACTAGCATCTTCAATGAAGAAATTCCCAAATATACTACTAAAATCACCTCAGTCTGGTTTCTTATCTTCTCCTACCTAAGCCTTCCACTGACTGAATTAGGAATATTGTTCCAGCAGCTCTGAGTATGTTGTGCCACCGGTTAGCAAGGATAACATCTTCAACAAAATTATCAGTTCTACAGCTGATGGCTTTTCTACCCTTATTTCTCTACTGCAATGAATTGTTTCCAACAAGAAACTCACTCTAGTTGCATCAGCTAGCAGAGCAGATAGAAAAGAGGCTTACACAAGCACTACCCACCAGCAGGGTGAAGGTAACCAGCTGGGGTCACACTTGCTCTGAAACTCAGGCCCATGTGGAAGATGCCCCAGAGAGGACCTAACACCCTCGTGGCACCTGTTTTCCTTGGAGTGTGCTGATAAGGGAGTGCTGCAAGGAGCAGCCCAGTAAGACAGACAATGTAGAAGCTGTGAAAGTAGCTTAAATAGAAATGCTGGAGACTGATGCTACCCTCTGTGTTTGAGAAGGCTTGCATTCTTTATGCTGACAGGCTGTTTGTTGCAACCCTTTCTCTCGTGTTTCCTGCAGCCTCCAGATCTCAGCCTCAAGCCTTATTTGTACATCGTCAGCTCACCAGTCCTGCTTACCTCTGCCTCTCTTTAACAGCAAAAAAGCAGTGCCCCTCTCAGGTATCACCATCAGTGCCCCTCTCAGGTATCACCACAGCCTTATCCTCATACAGCCAACCTAAGCAGGGCTGCGAAGTGGATCGCTTTCAGGAGAGGGCTATTTATTATTCTGTGTTGCCACAACTCCCTCTCCACAGAGACCCCTCTCAGAGAATAATTTCTCAGAGAAATTATTCTTTGGAAGAGAGTTTTCATTGATGTTGTTGCTACAATACGCATAATGGTCCCAGAACTTTTCTCATAAATTAATGTTTATAAACACATAGCTATACATTTTTAAAGCAAACTGCATAATTTCCAAGAAATTACAAGTATACTACATTCTAAAAGCCTCTCTTCATGATCATGGGATCTGAAAAGTAATGTTAAACCTCCTTTAATATGAAAAAAACCCAACAAAATATACAATTTCTGCCTCTGCCAGCTTGCACTACTCTGATCACTGAAAAAGACTGCATAAGGGATCTCTGTGTTGTATGAGTATGTCTTACACAAGGAGAACAACTGGCAAAATACTTACACATTCTGCTCATCTCAGCTTAATATTAAGATTGCAGGCTAGAATGCAGTACAATACATTCTGATTAATCTGCCTAGTAAAGGCAGACTGATAAAGGTCTGTTCCCAGCCTTTGTAACATAAAGCAACTCTGGCAGGAAAGCAACATTTGAACATATGCTGCATCTCTGTCTACCACTGAGAAAATTGCTAATAGTATCTGAGCAGCTAGAAGAAGAGATTATTTCAATGAAAAACCCATGAAGGGTTAAATAGTCAGGCTGAGACTTCCCAATCAAGACGATGATTATACAGTGAATGGTGATGTGAAAGGGAAGAGGCAGATCTCCAGTTAGCAACTAGGGTGGAGTAGGAAAGGCAATAGTAGGGAACGAAGGATGCTGGCATTTGTGAGAGTATCTTTGCATGAGTACAACATCAGTCTGAAATCTGTCCTGCCACAGATTAAAGGAATCTTAATTTCCAAAGTAACTTTATTTCCCTAATTTAATTTAATTCCCTAACGTCGTGGGAAATGACAAATATGTTTTTCTCCATTTGACAATGCCTGCCACAACGTACATTTACAAAACAGATCTCTGAATTGCAGGCACTGGCTGCCTGCAGGAGTCTAAATGGAATTGAGAGTGTCAGTCCTGTGTCCTGAATACTTGACATCAAATCACTGGAGAACTCTTCCCCTATGCTGACTGTTCAGTCTTGAAGTTCCCCACATGTAAACAGGAGATGACACGGCAGAGAATACTTTTCTACTGAGACTAACACTTCTCTTTTTCTCTCTTCATTTGGGTGAACTGAGTCTTGCAAGCATTCTGTGTTGTCTTTTTCATCACTTGCAATTTTGAGAGGAGCTGGAAAAAATACTGGGATACCTGGCACAAGGGCTTTAAATATAAATAGGCACATATATATGTAATGCGTATAGTTTGTGATTGTACACTGTTCAGAACTCTGTTTTGACACTATGCATTGTCAGCGTATGGGCCCATGAGACAGTTTCATTCCTGGATCTGTCTGGGGAAAAGAAAAGCTATGTCACCTGTAGGCTCCTTCCTTAAGTCACTCTTCTCCCCATGTAGAGAACAAGGAATAGACAATAAGCCTAGGTGTTTCTTCGCTGGTATGTATCGGCTCATGAAAGATGAAAACTGTCTTATTATAAATTGTGCTATCTTTGAAAGAGATGCTCCAAATGGGATGAAGTGAGTAGAGATCCACCTATCAGAGATGCAATCATATTGTGTGTTAGGGTGTAGCCCGGGCTGGGGGCTTCTTGGAGGCTGGGCCACTGAGGGTTCCCCCAGGGTGGGCAGAGTAGGGTGTCACCAGCCAGTACCTTCAGCAGTGGGATGTGTCCTGGGAGCAGGGCATCTGAGACATCAGGTTGGGTCAATGGGATCCACAGGCTTCTTGCACACAAGTATGATAGAGGAGTTTATAAAATATGAATATTTCTTTTGTTTCAGAGGCATTGATACTAAACTTTTCTTTGTTATCCTCCACACTTTTGGGGTGTTGCAAGAAATACCAATGAAAAGCTACTCACCTGGGCATGAGTGTTCTTTCTTGAAGAGGCAGTTATATTGGAATAAGAGCTGACAGATGAGGTGGTATTCAAATCATCTGTGCTGAGGTTGTCAAGAGTGTCACTGAGGCCACTGCTAACCGAGCTGCTGTCATCCCAGCTGCAGAGAAAGGAGCACATCTATTTTACATACTGCATGTCAATAGCCAGAAAGCATCACAAAATCAATAGACGTGATTACTTATTCTTCAAGAGGTTTACCAGAAAATTTTCAATAATATTTCCTAATGAAAAAGAATATTAGTTTTCAGACTTTTTAATTAATTATTCACCCACTGTCAAGTGGTTGCTTGTTTAATTAATGAAAGATCCAGGTGCCTTTAAAAAATCTAACATCAGGTCTAAGCAAGCACCAGTATAAGTCATTAAAACAGGTTGTTTCATGCTTCGTTGCAGTCACATTCAGTACACTGGCAGGGAAATCCATTCAACCTATGTGGTATTGCTAGCCAAAGCATTATTAATAGCTTGAGAATACCTGATGGATTTCTAGGCTACAGAAAAATAAAAGGAGTGCCTTTTCTGCAGCCTAATCAACTGTCACAGCTGGAAAAGCAGTATTTTCAAAAGTTTTATTTTCTCATCTTCAGCCTTTGTCTAGTGGGTGCAATGTCATCAAAATAGGATTCCCTGACAATACAGTCACCAGAGTTGGCAGAGAACAAGTTATACATCTTTCAAGAAACACAGGCTGTCAACTCTTCTGCTTTGGGAGATAGAGGCAGAGGACACAAAGGAGAGAAAGGCTACTCTCATAGGAATATTAGTTACTCACTCTCAAAAAAGCCCTGCTTTCATGTGGAAAGGAGGTTAATCTGTGTTTCTCACACCATTCTCTCCAAAATTGCTGCTCCATAGTGTTCCATTATGACTTTCAGCTTACTGACATAGATAGCAGTGTACTCCCAGTTTTCCTGAATCTTCGCCTGTTAATCTTGTTTCAGATTATTCCCAGGCCACAGAATTTGAAACATACTCACTTTATTACTTGCAATGGGATTAATCTCCTGCAGTTTTAGCTACATACAAGTCAGGTATCTCATTCAAGCTATCTTTCTAGGTGCCCTCAGTAACCAGTACAAAGAAGGAGGCTCCTCTATGAGGTAATTCATCCCAGCTTAAAATGTCTCGGGTTTGTGGGATCAACTGTCCACCAAAAGTGCCTTTTTATGTACTTCCCTCTCCTAAAGAGGAGAGGGTTGTTAAAGTCTACTCTAGACACAGCTTCTGGAGAGACAACGGTAGGTGACATGCTTATGCATGCTGGTAAAGTTCAAAACACAAGAGAGAGTACATAATATCCTTGTTTTGCTGTAGCCTATGTTAGGAGTTGCCTTTTATAAAAATCTGAAATTCAATCCCACAGTTGAATTAAAGGTCAGTACTATTGATACTAGTCATTCAGAGAAAACGCAGAAAATATCTGTGAATTTTCATTTTATGTATGATATTTTAGGAGACTAAATTCACTTGTCCACTTCTTCATGGATGGCTTTAGAAGGTCAAAACAGCAGTGACAGTGAGCTGAATGGTACAAAATGTGTGCTGATGCATCAGAAAGTTCAGTGCACTAGTCCTGTATCATAGCAACTGCAGCAAGCACTACCTTCATTTTGCGAAAGGTAGAAAATCACATTAGTAAGCCAGCTCTGTGACAAGATAAACATGTTTCAGAGGGCAAGAGTTTATTACAGTGCTGCACTTTCCCCCACAGAGTACAATGACAAACAAATATATTCTGCAACATTTCTAGGTAGTATACACACAAGTGAATTAATAATAACATTTAATATCTAGGCAATTATAATATCATACCATATAGGCTGCCAACATTCATCTAAGAACCATATCTGAAGCACTAGTCATTTCTACTTTGTGTAATTTTCACTGTCTAATGTAATACGGGATTTCATTGATGCTAACAGCCATTACTCAAATGCTATGTACCACATTGGAATATACATTATATAACAACATTAAGATTGTAAATCTTAAAAAGATGGGTAAAACCAAAAATAATATTAAATATGGTAAGGTTTTTGAAAAGATAATATTCCTTAATTAAAAGATACTTTAAAAAAGGAAACAAAAATCACAAGTCAGATCCAAAATTAGATATATTGGGTACTTTCACAAGCAACATGAACTTCTAATGTGTGACAATCACATCAAATAATAATGACCATCAGTTTTCTGAGTTTACCCTAAGACTCTGGGAACCATGAAAAATATTTAATTCTGTTTCTCCATATGTGTTTTTTATTCTATATTAATTTTTGGTACTTCTTTTCATGCTTATTTTCCTCAGCAAGAAAATTCAATTTTCAAAATTCTGAAATAGTTCAGTTGATTCACAAAATATAAACATGTTCTCTGTGGTTGAAGTTTTCAGGCAAGGATGAGTATGATCATGTTTCCTTTCTATTATGGCTTCTCTGTGGTGTTTCACACTCATCACACCTCACTCATCAGTGGATTATTAGTGGGTTCTGGGAACAGTCATGGCCATCTTGTAAGATATATAGAAGATTATTTTGACACCTCCACTACTGACCTTTCAAAGTCATCATTATATTTGTCTGGATTTTTTTTCTTTTACAATAGGTAATCATGATGTTTTCTAAATTTGGGAGCTTCCATATCCCCAAATTTCTGCTAATATTCAGTATGTCTGTAAAAAACAAGAATATCCAATACCACTTTTTTTCCTGTTTGGCATTTTTCTAAGGACTATTACAGAAACTGATTCATACTTGAAACAATGTTTTGCAACAGCCTTCTGAAAATACATATTAAAAGCAGAAAACTTCAATGAAACAGAGCATATCAGCCACCCTTTTGCCAATGATGACCATGATTCTGTGATTATTTTAGCGCATTGTCCAGAGTCGGTTTAGCTTGTTCATGCAGTTTTCAGTACTTACTATTTCCATCTTTTCAGCCTTTTCCCCCCATGTCTAGATAGTATAGTTGCTATGAGTTAATATAATGTTTGGATATGATTCATATCATTTTTTCCTTTAAACTAGTAAAAGTATTACAAACAAATCTAGTAAAATTAGATGTGCATCACCTTGAGATTGAAAACCCATTCTTGGAAGTCAGCAGCAAATTCTCACTGTAATAGTTGGTCTTGTTCCTCCTACCCATCATCAAAACAATATTCTTGTCAAATTGTACCTAAAGGATTTAATACTGGCTTTTAATACACTAAGATTCCTCTTTCATTTTCTCTTTCATTTACTTTTCTCTCATGCATCCTACAGGTCAAGGTAGTACTGTTTCTTATTAATGCTTGACACCACTTCCCTTTTTAAGGCCACATTTCAGGTACTTACAACTTTGGCAAAATCTGCTTTTCCTTCTTGTTGGGTGTCAGCCTCAGGTCAATTTCTTTCAAAGAAGATGTCAGCAAATGCAGTTCAGCTATCTGGGAGATTGAGACTAAGAGAAAAATTGCCCTGTTTTGACAAATTCTGGCAACTTTTTCTGTGAGAAACCCTGGAATTCCAAGAGGAACTGGAGAAGAACCTTCAAATCCAGCAAGCTATAATCCTCACATTAAGGACATGCATTTTGCTGTTTCTAAGGGAAATACTTTCAAATCTGGATAATTTATAAATCTCTTCAAAATCTCTGTTTGTATATGCCTGACAGATTTTTTTTCCGCTAACTGGCCAAAGGTTCCTCCCTACACAGCAGCTCAGCTTGCTGTGTGCTGCCTAATTCTGGGTTCAAATCAACAAATGGAGAGTAAGCAAACAGCCTAGCCAGTTGCTACTCTCATTATGAATGTACATAACAACACAGGTTTTGATAGCACAACCACATACTATTTTCTCTCTGGAAACGCTTCATTAATTTAGTGCTTGTAAGAGGCCTGCTCTAGGGATGAATCTGAATTTTGCATCAAAGCAAGCTCCCTTCTGTCATTTTTCAAAGAAGCTGAAAGACTTCTGTAACAAAAGGTACTATACGAAGCAAGATTGAAGACCCTGGTATACCAGACTCTCTGCAACATGCAAGATACTTAATATCTTGACTGCTTTAACCAACATTTTTAACAGGTCGGACACCAACAAAGAGCTTCGAATTTCATTTAGAGCTTAGCATTTGACTTGCAAAGATGTAATGCATGCAAATGTGTGCTTTGAGCCTATAGTTTGCTGCAGGGGTATGTTAAAATTTATGTTACCATCAACTCAAACTGCATGTCAAAAACCAGCAGCTACTTTGGGTCTTACTATTGCTGTACCTCAGCTTTTTATCTGTAAAATGGACACAATACATGCACAAATGAGTTTGAAAACACAGTCTCTGATAACTGTGGATACTCAAATACTACACTAAAAAATCCCCTTTTTTTTTCTTTACAAAAACATTCAAATAGCATATGATAAATAGAATAAGGGACTGCACATGATAAATAACAAGAATACACAAAATGCTGAGTAACTGCTTTAAAATTGAACACCCACAATCTACATATTATATAAAAAAAGGACTCTAGGACTGCGGGATGCTGCTGACCAGACCATGGTTGCCTGAAAATGCATATGTACAAGAAATCTGAATTAAGGTTACAAATGTAGCCTTTTTGTTACTTCTGAGTGCTTTTAGAACCTCTTTAAGTTCTTTTCACACATCATGACTAACACTCAGTTTTATCATTATTATAGTTCTGGTAATTATTCCATCACTTCAGTCATACACAGGGAGGAATATGAGCGGGGATGTTATACTGCAGTAGGAATGCCCTTTCACTGTGGGAGCTAGAAAAATTGTGCCCAACCATGTGATAGGCATCAAAGGGGTGGCTTCCCTCCCATACCCTGCTTAGATTTATGGTCACTGTTACAACCTTCATGCAGAAACATACCTCATGCCCTTCAAGTTTGACCAGGCCCCTCACAGTAACGTTACCAATATTCTTTCTGCACAGAAGATTTGTGTTTTTCTTTGATGCACTAGCTAAAACTCATCCTCTAATTCTAGCCTGCATCTTTCAAACCTAAACAGTTCTTGCACATTTTGAAGTAAGAAATAACACTTCTGGTGGGGAAGACTTCCAGATTGTCTGTAATTGTCAAAGGCGGCTATGAATATTGTACACATCCCAGTGCTCCACAAATTGCCCCAAATGCTTCAAGCAAAGTTCCAATTTCTTGATTATATCAAATATTCCATGAAGCTGAGGAATCCACAACTTGCTATCCACACTAGTTAGTCTCCACTATAACTCTTTGTCTCACTTCCATTAGTGTGCATTAGTACTAAAAAGATGTCTTCACAATAATCCTCTCATTGACCTTTCTATCTCATAGTTGTTCTAGAAATAGAAAAGTGTCTGAATCAAAATACTTGCTGCTTAACATCAGTATGTAGAACTGAACAAAGATTATAAATGGTTTCCCACAAGTATTCCCTGAAATGCAAAGATAAATTGCCCTCAGCTGTGCTAATGACACTTCTATGTTTGCTTTCCACAAGTATTTGGTTTTCTTCAGTTGAAAATAATCCAGTTCTGAGTTCAAATGCTGAAGTATATGAACCAAATGAGTAATATTTTATACGGGATAAGAAATTATTTCACAAAGCAGGTGGGCAAACAACAGATCTCTAGGGCAAAGATGCAGTTAAACTAGACAGACAATACTTGATTTTACCCTACATAATGAAGACCTGAAGAAACATGCAATACATTTTTCTAGGTGTTTTGCACCATGGCTTAAAATACAAAACGCACTGCCTTGAGAGAGCAACAAATGAGTACATGACAAAAGGAAGAGGTGACAATCTGTGTTAGCTCCATGGATACCTAAAATATTTTCCTTTCACAGTACTTGTTTCAGAAAATCAAAGCAGTTTCTAATTGCAGACAAGACATGGCAGAGCACCCAACCACAATGATTGTTCCTTCCACCCTTCCTGTTTCTATTTTCAGCATTTTCCTACAAGCTCTTAAACTTGCCAGCTCAGTGAAGTCCACTGTACTGATAAGCTGGGAATTTGTTTCAAAGTAGGCATACTTCATTAATTTTTGAAAGCACCTCCAGACCTCATTTTTCAGCAGTTGTGGCTGACCAGGGAGGTCACAGCAGACTGGGAATTATCCAGTGTAACATCCAAGTATAAGAAGGGCCAGATGGAGGATCCAGGAAACTACAGGCCTGTCAGTTTGATTTCAGTGCTGGTGAAGCTGATGGAGCAGATCATCCTGAGCACCATCACACAGTACATGCAGGAGAATCAGATGATCAGGCCCAGTCAGCATAGATTTATGAAGGGCAGGTTCTGCTTGACTAACCTGATCTCCTTCTACAACATGGTCACCCACTTAGTGGATGAGGGAAAAGCTGTGGACATGGTCTATCTGGAATTTAGTAAAGCCTTTGACACGGTCTCCCACAATCTGCTCAAGGCTAGGGAGGCTCTGCAGAGGGATCTAGACAGACTAGATCAATGGGCCAAGAACAATGGTCTGAATTTCAATAAGGCCACATGCTGGGTTCTGCTCTTTGTCTACAACAACCCCTGGCAGCACTACAGGCTTGAGGAGGAGTGCCTGGAAAGCTGCTCAGCAGAAAGGGACCTGGGGGTGTTGATTGATAGCTGGCTGAACATGAGCCAGCAGTGTGCCCAGGTGGCCAAGAAAGCCAATGGCATCCCGGCCTGTATCAGAAATGGTGTGGCCAGTAGGACCAGGGAAGTGATTCAACCCCTGTACTTGACACTGGTGAGGCTTCAGCTCGAGTCCTATGTTCACTTTTGGGCCCATCACTACAAGAAGGACTCTGAGGCACTAGAGCATGTTCAAAGAAGGGCAACAAAGCTTGTGAAGGGCCTATAGCATATGTCTTACAGGCAGAGGCTGAGAGAGTTGGGGTTGTTTAGTTTGGAGAAAAGGAGGCTCAGGGCACACCTTATCTTTCTCTACAACTACCTGAAAGAAAGTTGTAGAGAGGTGGGAGTCGGTCTGTCCTCCCAAGTGATAGAACAAGAGGAAATGGCTTTAAGTTGCATCCAGGGAAGATTAGATTAGATATGAGGAAGAATTTCTTTACTGGATGGGTTATCAGGCACTGGAACAGCTTGAGTAGAGCAGTTGTTTAGTCCCCATCCCTGGAGGTATTTAAGAGTCATGTAGACATAGTACTGAGGGGTATGGTTTAGTCAAGGTCTCCTTCAAGGTTAGGCTAATGATTGGACTAGATGATCTTAAAGGTCTTTTCCAATCTAGGAAATTCTGTGATTCTGCTTGGAACTCTGAATGAAAAATAGCACTTCATTTGGCACATGCTTTGTTCTGCACATGAAGGGCTTTAGACTACAGTAGTAGACCTACAATCCTTGCATATCTTGCTTAGGAATGAGAAATCCTTATTCACATTCTTGCTAAATCCAGTGGAACTCACAGATCCCCAGCGACTAGTGTGTGGATTTGGGATTCGATGAATCTGAACAAACTCATTTAGCAAAACAACCTTTACTTGCTTTTTATAGCAACTCTGAGCTTTCAAAATGTGAACACACTTTCAAACTCTTCTAAATCATTCACTACCATAATGGGAACATACAGGGCAGTGCCCATGTGTATTTCTGCTGCTTGAGGTAATAGTCTTAGAGGACAAATAAGATAACTGAGATCACGACAAGAGAGTAACATTTGGGTATAAAGAGAAACCTTACTTTTAAGTATGTGTTTGGGGATCTACAAATCCATACTAAGAGCAGATCAGACATGAGCAGTGAGATGTTATCCCTTCTTCTGGCTGCACACAGCTGGCTGGTTTATGTTAATGTATCCTCAGATGATGCAGGTCTCCATTTGCCTCTCTTAGAACCTCTGGTTGTCTCTACAGTTTTTTATAGAAACAGTAGAGGTATGAGGAAAACAAGCAACCGCTTTGATTAATATAGCCTACTTCCATGTTTTCCAAATAAGATGCTAGTACACTAGTCTACTGCAGTGGCTAGGACTGGGACACCCTCAGTTATACTGGACATGTATTTACATTAGTCAGTAGTGCCCTAAAAATCAAAAATCCCAAATTTAGCCACCTGTGAAGCGAGCAGTTACCTGAAGCGTAAAACAATCCATGACAGTGACGTGCATCTATATTAAATGTGAATTAAGAATTCAAAGGTGGGAATTTAATCCTCTGTGTAGTCAGCAGACAAAGACAGATACATCCAAAGGGTAAGCAGAAAAGACTGAAGAGATATGAGCAAGGTAAAGGATATAAACTAGATGCCCACAGTAGAAAGCCTGAACTTCATACACCTTTCCTTACTCTACTCATACTAGTTAAGTCCTGCAAGACGAAGACAGAAGTTGTTGACCATTAGTCTGTGCTTAAGCTAGTCTCACACACATAACATCCATAAAACAGGGAACACAAAGCAAAATCATCCTCCACAATACGCTCCATGAAGGTGAAGGTTGTTTATCTACAGGACGTCACTGAAGTGAATACTAACATGCAGTCCAGGCTGCTGCCACAAACCATCCTCTCTGACACCCCTATTTCAGAACAAATTTCAGGAGATTAAGGCAGGATTCAGCCTAAAATAAAGACTTGATAGATACTCCCCTAACTGACTTTTGAGAACAGAAATGATCTCTTAGTTCATTAAGAAGAGAAGATAAGAAAATAATTGGACTGTTTTACTCAAAGTAACTCCTTGTCAGTGTGCCGATATATCAGCTGGCAAACTTTCTCCTTCAAAGTCCTATTCATCATGAATTAAACAGTTTAGTTTTTTTTACTGTGAGCTCAGTTGGTCATTATTCATAAAACCGCTACACTGAGCCTTCATAGACAGATTCAAGCTAGCACAGAGTTCACAAAATCAATACTTGTTTCAATCCGCAGACTGCAAGAGCCAAAGCCCAGGCCCTGAATCAAACCAAAAACTTGCAGAGGTTATAGATTTCATTATAGCTATTCTGTCATAGCTAAATGAAAACATAGCCAGTTGGATTCATACTTTGCCATTTTTACCTCAGCAATTGTAACACATTACCTGTCATACCCAAAAAAGGCAATCACTGAAGAGTTAATCCTGAATTACTTTGAGGTCATGGATAGAAAATCATTCTATGTACATTTCAAAAGTGATGCATTCAGCATGTTCTAAGGAAAATTTTTACAATTAAGAATAGTGATGTGTTTATTCACCTGCTTCCATACAGATTCACTTTCTGAGGATTTTACTTCATGTTTGAAATTATTTTTTTATAAGAAGATCCAATTAGAAAATTATATCCTACTACAGAAATTACTTCTAGCCCAAGAGCACAATTAAAGCAAAATGCATTTTTGCAAGGTCAATGGATTTCCATATTTCTTCTTCCAAGCATTTAATAAGTGCTTTAAGAAATAATTTGGTTTCAGAGCCTGCAGGAAAAAAAAAAAGTGAATTGATGGAAGATTTACATTCCTTGTAATAATTATACCTACCGTGCAAAACCTGCATACCCATACCTCAGGATCTGCATAAGTCTTTGCCAGAATCCCTCCTAGTTTCCACTTATTTTTGAATACAATACTTAATCTGACATGATAGGGACAGCAGAAAGTCATTAACTAGCTCTAAACTCATAACAGAACGTATTAACAATCAGAAGAAGGAACTTTGCAAAATGGAATTTAGGCAAGTGTTACTTAAAACAATAAATATCTGACTAAAAAAGATACTTTGTTCCTGGAATGCACAGTGGGTTGGTTTTTTGGTTTTTGTTTTTTTTTGTATGAGGCAGATAAACAGCATTCATTTTTAATTACATTTCAAACAGCCTATGGAAAATAGTAATATATGTCTGAAGCAAGATGTAAGGAAGTAATTCCGTCAAGTACTGTTGACATTATCATAACAAACCAAGAGAGAAAAGCTTTTGATGGAATTATCTTCTCACTGCTGTTTGTTATGTTTTTAATTAACTGTTTGGATCCAAGAAATGTTTAGATTTTTCAAATGCATATTCAGACAAGCTAGTTAACATCAGCTGAATGGACATAAATTATAGTGCCTACGTAGGTCTTCAAAAGATACACAAGCAATATAAAACTTTATACCTTGTTACCTCCTTACTTTAAGAAACAAAATTGTCATTCTTCACTTGGAATACAGTCAGTTGACATCCCCAGGAGTGAAGTGAGAAATGAGATCCCACAAACGTAAAGAAACATCTCATGGGACTCACATTTGTATTTGAAGAAAAAACATATTGAAACCAGCACCTTAAATATTCTGAGATAAGCAGAATTTGCCAGACATGTTTGCAAACTGCCAGTCACAGCTTCAGCTCAGAGGGAGGTTCTGAAAAAATCAAAGTTCTTTACTCAACCTTGTCTTTACAGCATACGAAGAAACCAAACAGATCTTCCTGATAATTGTTCAGAGAAGAACTCTTCCCAGTAATTGCTTGCCTGATTTCAAAGTCTGATTTACTGGTAACCTTCTCTGCTGTGTGTAGTCTCTCACTTTTAAGAGTATTTCTTGCTAGGACTATTCCTCCTAGTTTTGCTTACTTGCAGAAACAGGGATATATTTTTCCTGCTTGCAACTGATTAAACTCAATCTGAAGAAAAAACTCACACATAATACATTGGCAGAATAATAGAAGAAAGTAAGAAATGTCTGTTCATTCTGGTCATGATACTCACCCTATAATTCTGCATGAAATAGCAACACCTAAACCAGCAGTTTTATGCAGCTTTGCCATTGAGGTAAAGCAAGGTTTGGAGTTGGTTTTGGCTTGTGAGAGACATTTGTTACCCTACATTGTCCTTTGTTGCTGCTGAAAAGATGTGGCAGGCATAGGCTAAACCAAAATTGTTATATCTTATTTGTAATTTCATGCCTTTTTTTTTCTTCTTCCTTTTTTTTTTGTTTGTTTTTTAATATCATCCTTTACACCTGTAAGCTGAAAGTAACAGCTTATTGAGGGACACCTCAAATCTTTGTAACCTCATTGTAGCAATCCCCGATAATATTCTTACCAGTTGGCATAACGTGGTCCCAGAGCTTGTGGCCCTGCACTCCCGCCATCTGAGTAAGGAGAGCACCCTAGGAGTAGAACACCACCCACCCCATGTGCATACAGTCAGAAATGCAGCCCTTCCAAAAGCATGGGATGAATTTCATCTGGGAAGTGACTGGAAGCAATGGGCTTCCTCTCACACATCCTCATTCAATGTATTTTTTCCCTGCAGGTCTCAAGACAAGGTGTTGGTTTGTTGAGTTTAGCAACAAATTGCAACTGTGGGAAAAGCTGTTAGTTCAATGCCTAAAGGGGTTCTTAATAATCTTCTTCACCCTTGAAACTCTTTCAGAGCTTGATCCACACGAATATTTTCAGATAACAGGTAAGCCTATTATCTGAAGCCTAATAGGCTTATTTGCTGGCAGGCTGCATCATGACAGCAACCTGTCTGACAAAGGCCAAGTTAAGCAGAACACAGAAGAAACAGGATGTTTCTTCTGGTTTTGTTTGCTAGGACTGTCACTCACACTTGTTGCTCGCTTCCCACATTTCACTGAGTAAAGACTGAGATTGCTGCTTTGGCAGAAAATAGGAAGGAATTTTCACCTGCTTCTGCATGACATTTAGTAAGGAATGAAGGCTTCAATGCTCATGCGCTCTGTGAATCTGGCCTTCAGGTCCTTGCTCATCACTGCTGCCTGGGCAAAACTGCTGGCTGATTTTTATCAAACTTTGCAGAAAATGTAAAGGCTCAAAAATCTATGGTTTGTAACTCTCATGCAAATACAGAGCCATACGAAGACAGAGTCAAAGTAGATGTCTCTCCAAGAGGAAATGTGCAATATCAGTTAAATGCATCAGACATACATGATTTTGTAAACAAAACTAGACAGCTTTAAAAATAAAAATTAAAAAACAAAACAAAACAAAAACATATCTTTATTTTCTTTTTAATAAATAGGTTGATGGAACATTTTTATTCAGGTTTGAGATTTGGAGATTTTTCCTGATTTTTAATTCCTTCTAGCCTTTTCCCCCATGAAAGTCAGGCTGCTGAGTTTAGAAAACATGGATTTCAGAAACATTTTTAATCCCGACTTGTACCAAGATTTTGCAACAATTCTGAATGTTATTCTTTTACACTTTATGTTACATTGCCATTTTCCCCATGGTCATTAACAGCAATCATTGAGCCACAGCATTTTAATTCTGCTCTGAATCTAATTCTGCTCATTGATTCTATCACCAAACATTTCCAAATATATGTATTTGTTATTCCAGATACCCGTGGTACCTACTCTTTGTTGGTCCCATAGTCTCTTAAAGAGTGCCTATACCATGGGTTTATCATCTTTCAAGTGAGGGTAGGTTTCAACTTAATCCTTATCCTTATTTTTAGAAGTCTGGAGAAGAGAGAGGGTTTTCACAGTGAGTTGCAGCCTAGATAAATTGCTCAGGTTTCTAGACTATGATAGGGCAAAATATCATGGAGCCATGTGGATATAAAGGCAGATGGAAATTTTCAATCAAAACTTATTTGATAATATACTAATTTATCAATAGAAATAGAAAGAAATCAAAATATTAAAGAGAAAATAAATCATGATTTGCTCAAAAAATGAAATAACTTTGGAAATATTTCATAAATTTCAGTCAATCTATACTTACATTGTAATATTAAAATCAGAAATAATTTTTTTGGCACTGAGAAAACAGGTGTAATAGGACACTGCAAATATACTTTTCATATCTTAGTTTTCAGATGATTCAGTTCATTTGATATTTTAAATCATTACAGAAAAGTCTAGTTAATACTGAATAAAACTACCTTTTCCTAAACTGCAGCTTCTTCAGTGAAATATTATAACATACGATAGTGATATGAAAAAATATGTAGATAAGAAAATAATAAAAGATAACATAAAATGGATGCCAGAAATAAAACTTTAAAAAGATGATTTTTTTCTTAAATCAATCATTTAAATTTTTCTTGTGAGAAATTAAAAAAAACCCCACATTTCACTCATAATTTAATGCAAAACCAGAGCTACAATATGAGAAATTCCTTTAAAAAGAAAGAGCAAATTTTGATCAAATTTCTGAAGATATGCAACCAACAAGAATAACTAATTTTTATGCATCCTAAACTTTTTGGTATTTTTCCTGGTGCAGAGACAGATGTTTCCTGAAGGTACTGCTGCATTCTGTTTTGTAAACAACTTTCCTCAAAAAAGAAGAAACCAAAGCCTTTAGAAATTCGTAGTCCTTCTGGAAAACATAATATTTCCTTTGTCTGGTTTTAGCTCAAAATTCAGAGAAACAGCACATTAAAATCACCCCTTTCAGCTGAAAGGGTGGCAGCACTAATGTATCTCACTGTGAGTTCTCTCTTTTCCAAGGATGAGGGTACCAAAATCACTATTATTGCTTGACTGACCAAAAGAGAAAAATGGATACAAGATACTCTTCACATAGTTTGTCAGCACGGTGTGGATTGCAGGTTTTAAAAAGGGGACCTATTTCAGCCCTTAAGCATCTTCAGCAGGAGAAAAGCAATGCCTGATCTCTCTGTAGGCACATAAATAACTGCCTGAGTGGATTTACTCTCTCAACATGTCAGGTTCTATTAAATGTTTAAGGAATTTGGTTCTGGCTGTTTCTCTGTTCTGGATTCTGGGTGACTCAAGATCATACTGAGGCAGAGCACATCAAGAAGCAGAAAGAGGATTTTTTGATTTTACTATACAAGAAGTGGTGAATGATGGTGACAAAAGCCCTTTGGCTGGTCCTCCCTGGCCCACCACAGCCATGCATATCTGCTTGAGGAATGGTAGCAGCAGATACAGACAGCAGGGAGGAGACTTGGCACTTGAGGAGTCTTCTATCTGCTAGGGCATATGTGCCAGGCCTGCTGCATCCTGCTGGAGACAGTTATCAGCTGGGCACTGGGGACAGGGTCCCTTCAGGCAGCTCACTTTGGTCCATAGGACACGTCATCTCAGAGCCAGTTTAAATATCTCTCCAAAATGGTGATTGCATTGTGGCTGCAAACAAGACATATTAAATGCAACTTATCCTTGAAACTGTGTGAATTTTTAATTCATTTTAGTAATACAAAAAGTAAGTTTGCCATTTATTACCACTCAAAAAACTCAACCCTAGGTGGGCTGTGAAATTGGGGAAGTGAATCTAAAATTATCAGGGGAAAAAAACATAAGGCATTTACACTGTTTTCTTAATGCAGTTTTGCCTTGTGGAAGAAGAAAAAAATACTGTCATGAATAGGCTGGAAGCCTGCAGTTCTGCTGGAATGAGAACAGAAAAGACTAGAGTCCTCTCTACTACCTGCTGGAAGAACTAAGAATGAAAATACTCATCTGCAATGTTGCAGAAAGAATTAGGATGCAAGAAAGACATGAAAAGAGTAGACAGCAAGAGATTATGGAAATATAATGGACTGCAGCAGAGAGGGACACCAAGCTCAAATCCTGCATGAAAAAAGGATGGATGACACCAAAGGATGTTACCTACAAAGGTCAGAGCTCTACACACTAGCATGAAGCTGAGAGTTTGGAGAACTGAATTGCTGCATCGTCTGTACCCTAGACACATAGAGCCAGACAAAGGGCACTACAGACAGCGGCATAAGACCTGCAGCAAAAATCCTCCTCTCCTATTCTGGCAGAGAAAGTCTGTTGTCTTTACATTATTCAAGTACTTTATGTACTTACTTTTCACCTGAAACTGCCCTGTTCTCTCCCATTTACCCTGAAATTAAGATAATCTTTGCTCTCTGACAGACCACATAAAACTATCAGAAGCAGTGCAAATTAAAGGTCAGAGGGTATTGCAACAGTGAGAACAGACTATGGCAGGCTGAAAACTCTAGTATAAACTTATCTCTTAAAATCCCCAACACATACAATATGTACTACTACTGCTCTTCTACAACCAATCAATGTTTATAATATTTTAAGCTTTTTTCCTTATAAAAAGTGTTCATTTCCACATCTACCCTCTCTCCCCCCAGATTTCAATTCCCCGGAAAAGTACAGGGTTACTGGCATAAACATAAAACACAAATATTTTTTAAGGACTACAATTGAGGTATAGGAATAGCTAACTTTACATTGGGTAACAGTGAAGACTATTGTGCAAAGATGTAAGAGATAGGACCAACTATGAGAGGACTTACTTTTATGTATGCAGTTGTTAGGAAAACAAGAATACCACTTTCCCTTGCAGCAGTGCAGAAGAAACCCCTGCAAAGAAACATTGCTCCCTTTTCTCGTCTATACTGCTTCAGTTACTGCAAAGGCAAAGGTGCAGCTGTAGCACAGATGCAATTCTTCAATCATTTTGCTATGTTTTGTGACTTTTTCAAAAGGAGGATGAAACCAAAGAGAACAGCAAGAGGACCTCTGACCTTCCTCCACTTTTTGCTAACTCACTGGCTTAATAAAGACACTTGCTGTCTTATCCTTTGTTCAAAATTCTTGTTTTCAATTGGCATCTCTAACATTGCCATTGCTTCTAAAAGAACATCACGTGATCTTCGTGTCATACTCAAGTAACTTCATTCTAATTTTCTCATTGTGAGATAACTTAAATACAGCCAATTGTTACCAGTGTCACAGTTAAATGAGTTTAAGATTCATTTTTAATAACTATAAAAAAACGGAGATTGGAGAGAACATATACACACTGTTTGAAAGCAAAGTGGCCATAAAGTACTTATTTCAGCAGTGAAGCACCGTATGTAGCCTTCCTCTCCCTTGGTACTGCTTCTCTTTCACTGTTGAGAGACCTGATCTATGTACTGAATTATGCACACACTAGCTTTTGGCTTCAGATTCGTTCTTCAGAAACCTAGGCATCGAGCCAAAACATTACTGGAATTAACATTGGTGAAGAGTGAAAACAAGAGAGTCTCCAAACAAAGTCCAAGTCTGAAGCCAGTTGCAGATAGTCTGTAAATAGGCTTGTCCATAGCATGACCAGCTGCAGCTATGAGCAGCTGCTCCCACGTACAGAAAAGTGAATGCCACTGTACAGGTATTTGCAGAAAACATGACAGAATTCTTGCTTGTTATGACAAACAGGCCAACTCCAATGGCCATTGGTTTTTTTATTCACTTATTTAGGGTTTTTCTTTGAAAAAAACTTCAGCTTAATTCCTCTCTTAGTAAGATACAGCTATGAGTCAGTTGTGCTCTGCCTGTAACATGGCAAAACGTATGAGTCTGATTGCAGAGAGTGATGAGCTGTTCAGCCTCCACTCTTTTGCTATACCACTGCTACTAAAAGCATTCGACATAGTTGAACATGACAGGCTGCTGGTTCAGGCCTCTGGTCATACTCAAATCTGTCACATGTGATGGCTTAGACTTGGGAATGCTGGAGTGTGCAACCCTGGAAAATAAACAAGGCATTTAGGGCTCTCCCTTAGATTCTGCAACATGTGAGTCCATCTCATATTATTTTTCTTCCTTTCCACTATCAAAATAGTCTGCCAGTAGAAGGCAGGATATTTGTTTGTTAAAAAATAAAACAAAATAAAATGAAATAAAATGAAATAAAATGAAATCTGACATTAACTGATTATTTTCTGTTTATTATCTTTTTATCTTATCAAATACTGACGTTTTGGTTTTTATAACAAGTTTTTGTCTGACTTTTTGGTTGGTTTTTTTGTGGTGTTGTGGTTTCTTTTAAATACATAAACGTTTAATATTTGTCTGAAGGAAATACTAACTATTTTATTTATAATTCTATTACTGAAAGCAATTTATTTTCAAGTCCCTTAGCTGGGACACTCACAAAAGCAGAAGTCTCTTGGGGAAGAAATAAAGCAACATGAGATATAAACCAACTTGACAAAATACATTTGAAATTGAAAAGCAACAAAAAATGACAAAAATTAAATATATGTCATAAAGCAGTGCACACCTAAATGCCTGAGCCTAGCTAGTCTTTTGAAAGGAATTAGGACTTCATAAGGATAATGTAAACTTATCTTTCTATATTGGAATAAACATAAAAAAAACCCCTTTATGTTCTGAGGTATAAGTGATCCCTAAATGTTCTTGCCTGGGATTAGCATTTTCTTAGGACTTTCCCTTAAAGAAAAGAGATTTCCTTTGTTATTAAACCATAATTTAGAGTGGGTTTGGCACTTATTTCTGAGTGATTCAAAATAACAAATTTTATGATATTATGTAGCATTATTTTACTTTATAATGTATAGGATTTGGGTAGAGATCAAAATTCTCAAGTGCAGATGTCCAAAAATGTGACACCTAAGCAGTTAAGGACATTCCACACCCTTCAGTCTGTTGAGAGAGTCTGCCTAAATTATAGCTCAGCAGGGAGAGCAGGAAGGCTTCCTATTGCCTTTGCTTCTCTCTAGCATTCTCAAATATAACACAGATTAATTTACTCTTTTAGATTAGCTGAATGCAAGCTTTTAACCTGTTTTTATTTTTAAAGTTTGAAAGGGAGAGGAGTTGGTAGAAACACTAAATTGCCTTTTCAGGACTAGGTCTCTCCTGAAGCAATGTACAACCAAATGATATCTGGCTTAACTAGGCTAGTCCCTAAATTGATTATAGAGTTAAATTGATTCAGGAGCTGTGTACAGACCTCGAGGACTCCTGTTACCATTTGCATAGTATGTATAGCTTACTATCTATGTGCAATGTCATTTAAAAATTGGAAGTTTGTGATATATGTCATTTAACAGGACACTCTCCACACTTAGGGAAGGAACATCTACAGTGAACTTCAATTGCTCTCCTAACGGTTAAGAAAATTTTTATTTTCTGTTGCAATGTACTGTAGCATAACAGTATACAGAGCTAGTAAAAAAAACCCCAAATTCTGGACCCTCTGAGTGACTGAGGAGAGAACAGAGCACGAAGCTAGCATAAGAAAAAACATAATCCAGATGGAGGAATCTAGTGCAGTATTAAATATAGTTAGTTGTGCTAAATAAGATCAGACTGTCAGCTCACAAAATTCAGATAGCACCTTTCATCCTGCTGAAGACAAGGCTTGGTAACCTAGGTACCATTAAATGCAAATCGAAAGCTGGCAATTGCTTCTTATTTCTTATAATTTAGGTGTCATTTTACAAAATGTCACTCTCTCATGCACTCCCATTTACATATAATATCTTTACTGTGTATGTAGGCTTCAATGTACAGCCTAATAAGTTTGCAGCATACACCACTGTGAGAGATAAGTCTTCAAAATGACATGACATTTCAGGGTGAACTGCTGAACCATGATTTTTCTAGCAAGCTGTATTTCATAGCCAATATTACCTTGTGCAACCAGGTGAAATTGTCTCCTAAGGCCACTATATGCTACGCTATTCTACGATTCTTCAGACAACTAATCAAAGTCCTAAGTAATGAGCATTTCAATTACTCCCATTTAAACGGGATGCAAAAGTTATTAGAATTTAACATGAATTCTCTGTGAGATATAGATAAGCACAGAATACTGTATGCAACTTCAAAAATAAAACAAAAACCTAAAGGAGCTTTCCATAGCTTAAAACTCTGTTAATAGATAAAGGTCTTTGATTTTCCCTTTCTCATCCAACAGTGCCATGCTTGCTCAAGGTTTCCTATTTGGAAATGTCAGAAACAAATAATGTCAGCAGTAGGATGAAGGAAGAAGATCAGCTGACAGTCCATCGATGTGATGGACACCTGGCAGTGGTGATTAGAAGCCAGGAGCAGTGTTGGTACACAAAGATAAGCAGGAGACAATAAGCAAATCCTACTTATACCTGCCAATGACTAGTTTATCCACATCCAAACCTCTCTTTGTTGGCTAGATGTGACTTCGTCTCCCTCAGTGACAACCCTCCCTTGTGTACTGTAGCAATGACCTTTTCCTACAGGGCTCAGCAGCTCTAATCCACCCTGTCAGCCATCCTAGGAACCACATCTACCTTTAACCTTTGTACAGAAACCTTAGGTTTTGTGGTAAGCAGAATTAGTAGCTGCTGCCAGAATCAAATCATTAAGGCCTAATGAATTCATCGACATTGTTGTCACTACAATGAATAACCTAATCTCAACTGCTGTAAAAAATACTGATTACAAGAAAAGATTTTAAAGTTGCTGCAGTTATTTTCAAGAACGTGTCTGCAGAAAAAATGGAACCTGAAAACAGCATTCTGAAAAATTACCTTAGTTTGTTTAAGTTGAATTATTTTACCTTTGTTCTCACTGATTTTTAATCAGTTTACTGTAAATTGCTCTAATTTATTTCAATATTCAGATATTTGATGAATGAAAACAACCTTAAACATGTTTCTGCTACTATAATGATTTTGTCATTATTCTATAAATATTTCCTTTAGCTTAATGATATAGTAACAGTGCAATGAATATTAAAAACATCATCAGTGACAACAATCACTGTGAAATATCACAATTCTCCAGTTTTCTCCTGTTTTGTATGCCAAAAAGAATTCTGAAATTCTTAAATCTCAATTCAGTTTACCATTTTGTCTAGCAAAATATTTATCACAACATGCTCTGGGTGTTGGCATTCAATAGGTAGATCACCTACAGCATGCAGTTGCATAATACCATAAAGTAAGTCAGGAGATTCTTCTCCTTGATTAGATAAGGACCACTTTCTGAGTTCCACCACAGCAGGCCTGGGAGGCCTCTCTGATGTTTTATGGCAGAAATTAACTGTCAGCAAGAGGAGGTATTGAAAGCTTTATTAAATAGCTTTTTCCAGAAATCGATAGCAAATGAAGGGAGCAGTGGTACTGAAAAGTAGCGATATGCCTGGCATGTTCTGTTTCATTACATCTTGGCTGTCTGTCAAATAAAAGATGGTCCCCTCCACATGTGAGGATTATGTAAGTAATATACTCATTAATATATTGAATAAAGTGTCAGGATTACTAAGCAATGACTTCTTGATTCCCTGTGCATTGTATTCCCATAGTGCAGTTCTGCAATTCTTGACTTGACTGATAGTGCATTCCTGCCTTCGAGAATTCACTGAGCATCATCTTCAAGTGTTTCCCTGCTTTACCTTTTAAAATTCTAGGATTCTTTTTTCCAGACACAACAGATTATACAGTTATCAGGGAACATTTTTCCCTGTTATTCCCATATACTAATTGTACTTTGGTATTTAACTGCTGCATTACAGAAAATCAGTGGAATGCCTCAGAGAAATGGACACAAACATAATTATCTGAATAAAGCACCTTTTCTAATTCAGTTTTAGTAAGATTATGAAATCTATCACTTTTCTTACTCTATTATTATCTTTTTATTATTGTTTTTGATTGAACTCAGACTATATTCTTGTTCCTTTAACTACTGGCTCTAATATTAGTTTGCTTTGCTTTTTTGCCTTGCACATTCTGACTGCTTTCCTGATAGCTGTCTCACATATAATTCTTTAAATTTCCTGCCTTCTACCATTTCCTGCTATTTTTTATTTTAGTATTTTATGTTCCTGCCTTTGAGAAAATCTATATAAAAATGTAACCCAGTGAGAAGAGGCAATTTAATAAGATGCTGTGGGCAGACCATAAAATTGTTACTAAGGGAAATAGAATATTCAAGGTGAGAACACACGGCCAAATATTGCTATTTAGCAACAGTGCAGAATTAGACTAGATGGAACAACAAAGGGGCTTTCCAGTCCAAACCTCTAATTTCACAGCTCCACTTTCTCAGTGAAAAGTACACTCAATTAACTTTTTCATTAACAGTTTCATTCCATTTGTTTTGAGTAGGCTATTTCAAGGAGGACTTCTGCTGAAAAAAACAACAAACTACTTAGTACTCAGAAAGAATATCAAGACTGAACTATTAAAGAATAACATTTGGTGATGGCTTTGGCTGGATTTGAACAACAGCTGTAAAGTTAATTTTGTAGAGGTTGCTTTAAGTGATTATTACTAATAGTTACCATAAGATATATTATGGCATCTTCTAGAAATAATACTCAAATATTTTAGTTGAATACGATGTCTGCAAAATAGAGCAACATGCAAAGAAGACTCTTTGCCCCAGAAAGTTTATAATTTCCACAGCATTTAGGACATGACAGGATAAGAGAGATATGCTGAGCATAGAAGCATCAGCAGTGACCAGATGCAGAACTGAATAAAGAAGCTGATAAAAAAGCCAGACAGAAATTGTTTGCCTAATCAATAACATAAGAAGTAATGGTGTAAAGGGGAGATTTATCACAGTTAATAGGAAAAATACATTTTCCCAAAGCAGAAATGAAGAAAAGGTAATGTATGGATGCTTCTGAGGCAAAAATAGATATAAATAAGGCTTTTGCAAATTTAACTATGAGGGACTAAAAGGGTGGATAGCCAGTCTACAAAACAGCAGACTCAGTACTTCAATATTTAAGACAAAAATAACCCTTTTTACCTCCCTAATTGAAAAATAACACAAATACTCAGCATTGGGATGTTTGGAATATCAATGAATGCTTGTAAATGAAGACAACAATATAAAATCTTAAATACCAGATACTTCCTAAAAATGGTGATGACAGTATAACAGAATATTTCCTTTCCTTGCCATTGTAACAAAAGGAAAATATCAGCATATGTTGATTTTCCTTTTCTACTTCTAATATATAAAGTAAGATATAATAACAATTAACTAATATACAGCATCATGCTGTCAAGCAAAAATTAGTAAATAATTAGCAGCTATGAACAACGCTGTCAGGGTACATTTTTAATTATCTAGTTCATCAGACTGTAAGAACCAGAACAGGATCTTGAGACTAATGCATCCTTCTGAAACGCTTTGATGAATAATTTTAGTCTATCTCCTATCACTAGGATAATGTTTTCACTGCCTTTTCGTCCCCTTGGCTCATAGTGTCATTATTTTTCTTTTAGCTTCCTAAGGCAACTCTTAGGCTTTATCCTTCATGAGCTAAAAATATAGTATGCTGTGTCATTGCTAACCATTTAAGGTCACATCCTTTCAGCTTTTAACTCCCATCAGTTTGACAGGTGATATTGAAAGTCAACCAGCGTTAGGAACAGAGTCTACACAGATGGCAACAGCATGAAGAGGCAGTACAGCTTGTGAACACCACTTCTTCCTCTGGTAACAACATGCTTATATGCTCTACACTTACAGATAGGCACTGACATATAGATGTATACATCAGTACATGCTCACACCACACGGATGAACACCCGTAGGCAGGATACGTGCAGGCATATATCTGTGAGGTTCCCTGTAGCTGGTTTGGAAAGATACATTCTGCCTGCCCTGGCACCTCTCAACAGTCCCTCTGTCAGATACTGATTATAAGATATATAACTGGTGTACTAATTGCTGACTTACTGTGATAGGCTTTCTTCAGAACAGAAAAGTAACACATTGAGTTCATTCAAATCTTGCATGGCTTAGGGGTGGGACATGGTAAACAAAAAAAGCCAAGATGATGCCTACTGCAAACCTGCTACAACACCATATGCCCATTTCTTTCATCAGCCTTGGGAAAAAAACCCAGTCTATGTAGATTTACTGTACTATGACAGTTTAAAACCAGTAAATGACATGGTATTAACACAGGAACCTCAGACCTTTGTCCTGCTTGCAAGTTCAATTAGAGATTAATGTTTGGTTTGGGGTTTTGAAGGGTTCTTTTTAGGTAAATCAATTAAATCCAGGTAGTTTGAAATAAAGCAGATTTGCTTAATAATGGTTCAATGATTCCATCAATTTTGTATTGTGCTTCCTATAAGTACACGCTGAAAAACTGCTGTAAGTTTACTATTTTCTAATAGCTAAAAGAGGAAATATTATTCTGTAGAGGCAAAAAGAACCCATGTCAAAGTAATTTTCTTGCCTTGTCCTCCAATTCTTCTACTAGAAGATCACCTAGTAATTAAAACCCCAAAGCACCTACACATAATCATAGAATCATAAAAAGGTAGAGGTTGGAAAGGACCTCTGGGGATCATCAAGTCCAACCCCCTCTGCCAGAGCAGGAACACAGGGCAGGCCACACAGGAAGAGATCCAGGCAGGTTTTGAAAATATCTAGAGAAGACTCCACAGACTCTCGGGGTAGCCTGTTCCAGTGCTTCGTCACCCTCACAGTGAAGAAGTTTTTCCTCATGTTGAGGTGGAACTTCCTGTGTTCCAGTTTGTGACCGTTACCTCTCATCCTATCCCAGGGCACCACCAAAAACAGACTGGCCCCTTCTACTTGACAGCCACCCTCCAGATATTTGTAAACATTAATAAGATCCCCTCTCAGTCTTCTCTTTTCCAGGCTAAACAGCCCCAGATCTCTTGGGCTTTCCTCATCAGAGAGATGTTCCAGCCCGTTCATCATCCTCGTAACTCTCCATTGGACTCTTTCTAGTATTTCTGTGTCCCTCTTCAACTGGGGAGACCAGAGCTGGACACAATACTCGAAATGTGGTCTCACTAGTGCAGAGTAGAGGGGGAGGAGAACCTCCCTCAACCTGCCGGCAACACTCTTCTTTTTGCACTCCAGTTGCATAATACAAAGAGTCTGACTGAAACCCAAAGAGCATTCATCCTTTTCCAAAAATACTACAAACCATGTTATTTAGTCTGAGAAAGCAAAGCAGACGCTGAATTTAGTTATACAAAGAGCAATTTGCATCCAAAATGGCTGATTGCTGCAAGGAATGTCCACAATTCAGTTGGAACCTATTAATGTTTTATATGAAAAATGAAATCATTCTTAGGCTTTGAATTTGAATGTCAAAGTCTATGACACAACAAACTTTTTCTGAGAACATAACAAGACCTTTAGCTAGCTGGGCTCATAGCAATAAATGTACCAGGTTCTCACTCAGGGAGATAAGAAGAGCTGCTTTAACGAATCACTGCCAAACAGCAGCCAATCACCCTGGATCTCTCTGTGATATCATGAAGCACTCTCATGTCCCATAAATATAATTTTGAGTCAAAGCCAGAACAGACCAAAAAACGAAGATTACTACTCATCTTCAACTGCACACAAAAACAAAGAACAAGCCGAAAACAAAGCAAGTGGAATAAAAAAAATTTCTCTATCAGCTAGAAAGCTTCAGGAAGACATAGTAGCAATATGGCATGTCTCATTTAACCTATAAATTACTCCTGTTAGACTCTCAAGATCCAGAGGCAGGCCACTAACATAAAGATGAAAATGGCCATAAATGGCTTCAATATATAGAGGGAAATAAAACAACCCCAAGCCTCCTTCTTACAAAGAAATTCTTTCTCCACATTCTACATTAATAGATTATGGCAACACTTGAGTTGGAGAGGAGACTACTAGCAAGTGAGAGATGAAATAGAAATTTACCTGCAGACAGCAAGAACATTTGAAGCCTGTTACAATTAAGTCCATGCCAACATGGGAAACTTTGTCTCCCTCTCACACTCCAGCCTTCTTGCCTATTGATTGCATTTGTTACCACCTAATTTGCAAAGCTGAAGTAATTTCATTGAATGCTGTACATCAGCAGCCTTTATCAGGATGCCAAGATAAACTGAATACGGACAACAGCATTTTACTGTTTTTTCTCATTCCTGATTACTGTTCCTCTCTCCCACAGTCCATTCAGTGCTCATTACCCAACAGTATCAGAATGCACCTGAGTTTGCTGAGATTAGTAGAACAGGTTGAAAGATAAACTGGAAAAAAACCAGAGCTATTGAAATTGGTACAGTGGACAAACCTATGAGATCATGAAAGCAAACCTGAAAAGGAATGGCAATCTTCATAAATATAACTGGACAACAAAAATACGTTCTCATATTTACTGAAGTGACAGAAAAGGAGGGACAAAATTTCCAGTTCCCAAGAGAGGGTGAAATTTCAAAATGGAACCATCACTGAGCTATACTCTTACCATCAAAAATGCACTGGTGATAAATTTAAAAGACGGGATCACTACGGGAAAGTCTTAGAGCTAATTACTTAATAACTTACTGAATCAAATATCTATCAACAATGAGAACCAGAGTTTATTTTGATTTATAATCTATCGCGCAGAAAGGTGGAACTACAGGGAAAAGCTTGGCATTCTCTTCTTTGGTAAAACAAGCAAACAAAACCCCACACCCAACAAATGTATGTAAGAACAAAAGTAGCTGGAAAATGTGAAAAAACTCAAACTCAAACAACAAAACTAGCAAAGGAAAGCTGGTCAAACCTAAAAGACAGCCCAAGAGCTATAATGGAATTCAATATTGCTTCAAAAGAGAAATGCGAGGAGAAAGAAATGACCAATGTGATTTCAAAGTTCGAAGGCTAAAAACGTCCTTTCTTGTTAAAGGAAAACGGGGACGAAACCAATTAATAATATGGCTTCAGCCAAGTCTTGCAGGCAAGAGATAACGCCTGAGAAGAAGAATCATGAAGTAATGCTATCCAAATGGGAATACAGAAGGCTTTTATAAAAATATCAGAGAAAAAAAACTGCCACTAGGTTGAGAAACCCTTTAAGGAAGGGGATCTGACTTTAAATTAACAGTGACTCAGAAATAACTGAGGTAGCGGCTTTTTAAAAAAATTCCATCTTAAACATGAAAAAAATTAAAACTTTGGCAAAAGTTTGGCTTTAAAAAACCCTTGCTTTACCAGTGATAATTTTAAAAAAAAATAAATAAATTTCTAAGATTTCTCTTTAAATTTAGAGAAAAATAGCAGATGGAACAGCTTCAGAGAGTAACATCAACACCATACTAGCTTTCAGGAAATGCATGAATGATTCTATATGTCCTTATCCAACAAATTATTTTTGTCTCTGCCAAAAAGAAGTCATTTAACAATACAAAAATGAAAATGTACTGGGAAACCAAAAAAGCCTTACACTTGTTTATCTAGTGGAAAATTAAAGGAACTTGAGCATTAAAGTGAAATCGTGTATATTTTAAAGACTACAATTCACTATGCACCACACATTCCATTATTTACTTTTTATTGAAAACAGTTACTGCCATATATTTTTGTAGAAGCTCTGATACTAACTGCATGAGATTTTACTTTGATTAGAATATGAAGTTGGCTGATTCTTATGGGTTGCATAAAGTCCTGATGAGACTGACACAGAATTTACTACAAACTGGCAGCTAAATATGCGTCAGGCAACTTTGAAACCGCAGCACAAAGGAAAGCTATGAGTATTTTTCTGCCACTATAACATATTACTCTAAACTACTAAGCTGATAAATGTCTTTCAGTTCCTGACACAATACAGCACTGATTTATCTAGATTTAATACATTTTTCCTCCCTTATCTCATTTATCTGGCTAAAGTTTTACATGCTCAACTACTGGAGGTTAAATTCCTTGCTCCATCCCAGCTGCATCCAGAACACATCAATGACTCCAGGCCATGCCTGGATTTCTACAATCTTGGGACAAATGGAAATTAATGAAATGCTTCTTATAATTGAGAGCATCTCAAAGGGTTGTTAAGTGACTGTTTGGCTACACGTAGCATCTGGCAAGAGCTGAAGCATGAAGCTTAGGGAGGCACACCACTGCTGCTGAAGTCTGCTGAGCTCTTAGGTCACTCTCAGCTGCCAGAAGCATTGCAAGGATACTTAGGGATCTCTCTGCATGTGGCCAACATCCTTTACAACAAAGGGCCAATCATATTCCTCTAAAAGAAGTCATAGCATCCATGCCAAAACCTGATACAACAGAAATACTTTTTTTTTTTTTCAGTCAACAGCCTATAAAATATTTTCAAGAGTATCCTAGCTGAGTTGGATGAGGATGTTGCACAGTCCTATTCCACTGGCATACTAACTGGAGCCAAAGAGCAGCCGCACAAGCATGCACACTGTACTTGCCATGGTACCTATGCTCTTGAGAACAGCGTTCTCCTCAATATCTTTTTGATGTGTTTTATGTACAGTTTCAGCAGTCTCTTTAGAAGAATTTCAAGCGTTAGCAGACATATGATAATTCTCCTTCGGTACATAAATAGTAACATGGTTTGCATTTTCCTCAAGATGAAGTGTCTTCTGTGTCTCTGGAATCTGATGCTCTGGGTTCATCCTGTCCAACAGGTTACTTCCTGACTGCCTTTTTAACATATACTCCTTTTGAAGAACTGATTAGGAAAGTACTAAATAATTTTGAGTCTTCTCTGGCCAACTGTAAAGAAAATTTAGAATGTGCTAACACAATCCTTTTGGGGAAGTTTTTAATGGCAAATATCATATTACATGTAGAGTAGGCACTGGAGACTCACACGAAAGCAGGCATTGTGGGAGGCCCGATGTAGGAGCTGTTCCATCTTTTTCACTGGGGCTAAGTATTAAAATATATACAATAAATGTTAGGCTGATTAAACATATTACAGATGCACAATATTCTCATGAGACTGTTCCAGCAAAAACACATAAATGTCTTCTAAAATCACAGTGGTTCAACATATTGATGTTTATTCTCCCATCAAGGAAGAAGAGTAACATTCATATCTGAGTTTCCTGAAAGAGCGAAGGTTTTCTGTGTCATGCACATTAATCCAAAAATTTCTCCTGAGAGAATTCTCTAGGGTCAAATGAAAAGAGAAAGTAATTTGCTAAATCTACAACTTAAGCATCTGGCTCTTGAATCTAATCACATACGCTTCAGGAAGACCTGACAATGCATTCAGCATAATCTCTACATGATGGCACACTTTTGCAAAGAATGTTTTGGAAAAACATTCAAAGATAAAATCAAAAACAATTAACTGTGAAAGATTCAGTTAAGATCACTCATGTATATTTTTGTTTGCCTAAAAGATTAATAGTAAATATGTAACAAACTAACACTGTCCTGTGAAAATCTAGTTTTATTTACAGTTTTATGCAGTGTGTGACCTCCATAGTGCAAGTCATCCTGAAATTATCAGATTGCTTAAAGTCCTCATTTTTTTAATCAGAAGATCCTTATTTATTTTTCTTAAATTTTCCTTGTTTTCCTTTTTAGACCGTATTTATTTCCTGATACCTGGGCTCAGCTTTTCAAATACAAACCCTATATAACCAGGTGTGAAATATTAAGTTGGGTTCACTATTCCTAGGTTTTACATTGGGCTTTTATGCCAACTTTTCCTTGAAAAAATGTAACCAAGATACCTGGAACAAAACATGACACTTCTAGTCAAATAAGACAAGGTGGTTTCCCAGAAACTGGTGGCATGAACACCAGAATTTCCTAAGAAATTAACCTGCAGACTTGATTATTCTGCTCCCAAATATATGAATTATTTCACACAAAAATGAAAACACTGCCCTTTGCTCTCTGCTGTATTATATGAATGACTTTTAGCATGGCACTAGTAATTAATCCTCATTTTTAAGACATTGGGCTAAAACATCATAGCTGTCAAGAGAGAAAAAAAGATTACTTCATATTCTATGTCCATTTTCCTTGAGCATGGGACTGATGGGAGGCAGCTTTGTTGCTCATATATTATAGGGTAGCTAGACTGTTTTATACCACGCCTAGTAAATTTTAAGTGACTATCTGGATATATGTCATTATGCTTTTTCCTTTTGGGTACCCACTATATGGGTGGGGGAACAGGGCAGGGGGTTGGAAATCAGAAGACATCCTTCAAAGCCAGATTTAAAAGGACAATTCACTTTCTAGAAGTGTCTTCAACAAAAAACCTAAGTTCCCTTTAGTTAGAGTATATTTCTAAGAGGCTGCAGATGGTGATTAATTCTTAGTGCTGCTTAGGTTATATTGTCAAATTAGAAATTTCTTTCAAAACCTGTGATCTACTGAAAAATAAAGGATTAACTATTTTTTGTCGTCTTCTTTAATTTGAAAAAGTTGGAGTGTTAATAGCAATTTGGCATCCTAATAATTACCTATGGCAAGGCTACAACCGTGAGCCCAGAAAAGCACTGCTATCTTCTTGAAAGAGAAGCTCAAAGACCTTATTCCTTTGGCAATTCAGTACTCAGTGAAATGAACCTGGTATTTGGGTTTCACTGCCACTGTTATGGAGAAGGTCAGAGTGGGGCATGGTGGAGAAAATGCACGCAGCTTTAAGACAATAAATATCACATTGTTCAGTTCCCCCCTTGTATCAGAGCCATGGCTAACTAAAGAAATGGAGCTCCTGTCAAGGAAATTGTTATGACTCCCTCAGTAAACACTAGTGAAAGCCAGTACAGACTGAAGACCAATACTACATGTAGCATTGCTGACCAGCTACCTTCAGCATTTATTGCCTTTGTGCTGAGTTGTACCAAATGGCTGCAGCAGGTCCAAGAATCTGACAAAATATTACCAAAGCAGCAATCCAAAATTAATAAACTATCTGTCATAATTTTTCTGTGATGTAGGCTGTTCTTACTGACCACATTAGCAATCTGCACTAAAGGAGTCAGAGTTCTTGGGGCTCACTTACAACTACTCAGCAATTCACTGGCAGACTGGAATGACACTCATACACACAAGCACAGTCTTCTTAAAATTTCCAACACTGCCAATACAGTAGAACCATTCCAAATGAAAATATGCTGGGTAATTTTATGGAAAATAGCTGTTTAGGGAAAGCTAGTAGAAATCTAGTTGGATTATTAGCTTTCACAATTTAACTGGAAGGCTCTAAATTATCATTGTGAACTTAGTTTCTTTTCCATACACAAAAAAAATATTTTTCCTACATGCTTTTCCATTGAGTTTATCCAGTTTATATTGATGTATTTCTCAAGGGTATTGGTGGTATGATTAGTTTAAATTATTAAAGAGAGAAATAAATATGTACAAACTGGGGATCATAAATTCCTTTCTGTCCTGAACAAAAGGAAAATACTTGGAAAATAGAGCCAATTCAGTTTTTTACACATCAGAAGATTTGGATCATATGTGGCACACTGAGGCAATTCTTTTCATTGGAGGGGGAGAATTTTAACTCAAAACGGAAAAAGAATAATTCTTTAACCTTAAAGAACCCTGCTGATTTCTCTTTCAATGGCTTTGCTGTACAGAAACTGGTTTTCCTAAAAACGAACCTTACTAAAATCCCTTGGAAGGTAACTCCCTCCACTGAGGGACTATCCCTGGATGACAGTACATCTTATCATGTTCTGGGTGATGTAACTACATAGAGGCTTGTCACTTCACTGCAGTGCCCCACTAGTATTTTGCTTTTGATTTATTTTAATAATAGAAAAAAATACAGAAGCTTTTTTTTTTCTTTTAAATTCTTCAAAACCATCATGATTCACCTTAACATAAACCTAAAGCTAGATGTCTAGCTATGTTCCTGGTACAGTCAGTAGGAAGAGATGAGTCTTGAACAATCATAATGAGCCATGAACATTATACACCTTTATCGATCACGTGCTTCTCATAAAGCATTTCATGTCCTCCAGTCACCCCAGACACAGACCACTCACTAAATTTTGTCTACTTTGGTGTTTGAATTTGGCAATAAATATCTTACAGAAAGAATTAGGCCTCATTTAAAAAAAAATGAAGAGCAACCTATCTTTATTCCTCATGTCATCTTCCTAAATATCTGGATCTCACTACTAAAATTGTGTCCGTTTCTAGTTTGAATCAACAAATATTAAGATTTTAGGCACTGGCCATCAATATTTATCTGTTCATTGATGAACAGTCAGAAGATATGTAATAAATAACTTAGATTCTTTTCTGCCTCTGTAGTTTCTTTTCCAGAAACTGTTTTAAACCTTATCTATTTGAAATATCTTGATTTCACTTTTAAGTCAGTCTACTGAGTATCTGATCCAAAAATTGTTGGGTATTATAATATAAAAGACTCTAGCTTATATCACTAAGTTTTATTTCTAGATAAAACACTTTGAGGAATGACAAACACCTGCTCTGTCAATTATTGTACTTCCAAGGGCAATGCTATTTTTTCCAATACTGTGCATGCTTTTAAACTGCAGTAAGGCAATTTTTGCTTTCATGAATTTACTTACACAGCAGTTAATGGGGTCAGCAGCCATTTTACATTCTATTCTGCAGTATGAAATGGAACGAGATCATAACGCATCCAAAAGAAATATAAGAGAAAGTTTAGCACATTGGAAATTAAAGTCGATGCACACAGGTAATAGATTAAAAGCTTATTTGTTCAGGTAAATTGTAATGAGCTATTTTATAAATCTCATTCAAATACTGTATTTGAGATTATCTAATCCACTAAGCAGGTTTGAAATAGACCTGTACAGTATCCTTTTATAATTATTTTTTTTTTCTGTAAAATGCATTAAGGGTTCCACTCTTTAAGTTTACACATCTGATCCTGCTTAAATTGTTATGACAATCTTTTGTTTACAAAGGAAATCTTTGAAGACTTAATATTTTAACAATTAGATACAGATGAGATTAGTGCTGCAACTTCAAAAGAAAACAAACTCCAAGCACATTGCTGCACCAAATATTTCCCTGTGTGGAGCTGAAGTTGTCACAAGGGGCTCAGGAGGGACAGGAAGCCTCCACAATGGCACTCAGAGAACAGACTGAAGAGGGAGGATTGTCTTTTCCGCTCTCCATCAAAAGAAGACTCAGAGGTGACACAGTTAAAATTTGTAAGTAAAATGGCGCCACAAGCAAACAGAGGGATTTTTTTTGAAAGAGAAAGGTTAACACATACTGCACTCCACAGCGAGCATCCAGCAGTGAGGGGTATTCTCTGCACTGGCTGGCAGTTTTTCTGCCATGCTGTATCCTTCCCAGCTTTCCCTTCATGCTCTCTCCCTTTGAACGCTGTCTCTGGCCAGCCTATAGGGTTGAAAGTCCATTCCTTTTTCTGGAAAATAAAAGGCTCCTGTGTTTTTTAACCTGCACAGCTTTAGATACATCTTTCTTCTAATTTTATCTAATCATAGATAACCCATGACTAGCTTTCTGCTGGAATCCAGCCGCTAATGATAAAGTTATCTTGCAATGCAATTGCCATTTCAAAATATATTGAACATCACTGCTTTCCTGCAACCCCAGGACAGACCAGTACTGTTTTACTCCAGGAGCAGCATATTGCAAGGGAAAGGGTCAAAACCTTCCAGTTTTTCTCTTTTGCATTGTTAGCAGCCCTACAGCTCAGGCAGCAAATGTGTACTTGCACCTTAAGATGCTAAGCTTAATTCAAATTTATCCTTCCTTTCACCTACCTGCTTTGTCTACCTGCCAACTAGGAGGAAGAGCAGGTGTACGAAACAACAGCAAGTGGCTGTCAGAACAGATCATTTTACATCTTTCTCATTACCTCTAGTGGGTACAAAAGAGTACACCATAATGTGGCTTACCATTTTTTTCCTGTTTCTCATCATTTTAGAGGTCTGCTGAAGATGCCAAATCCAAACATTCTTTAAATTGAGCTTATACCTTATAAATCCAATATAAAGAATAATTTCAATGTTACAAAGAAGTCACTTTCTATGAAAGTGTTAATTGGAACACTTATAATTCATATGCTTTGCTTGCCAAGCATGTGTGTATGTGTACTATGAACTACCTCATTTTGGTAATTAGCTATTATGAAACCTGTTCTTTAATAAATGAAGTAAGAAACAAGAATATTTTACCCCACAAGAAAATGGTTCTCCCTGAGGCAATTTTGAACAAAAGACAACTTAGTGATCACAAACTGCTGCATCTCCAATACTAAATTATGAAAAATACAATGTTTATACTCGGTTTCACAAAGCATCTGTCTAAAATATGCTGTGTTTGTTAATGTTAGAACTATAATCTCAAATGCACTTATTTCATTGCAATTTTCAGTATGATTTTTTTTTAATAACCATGAAGGCAAAAAAAATTACATTTTTTCCTTCAGCCATCAAACATATGAAGATATTTTAAAGAAATGTCTTCATATGTTTCTTGACTTCAGGTCTGAAATATGTATCACACAGGACATTCAAGCTCTTTAAAATTTTATTCGAGCCTGAGGTATGTTGGGCAATGATTTAAATCTTGCTACCCACGTTTTGTTCTAACACAAAGGAGGCAGTACATTAGTCTTTGCTGATAACAGTGAAGTGCACTGGTGGACCAAAATGATGCTGCTGCTGCAGCTGTAAACTGTCTTAGTTGTTATTAAATACACTGGTACTCTCTTCAGAATTAGATTACATTCAAAATAGACCACCTACATTTTTCCTGAAGGGAAGTATTAGCAATCTGTTAACATATGATAAAGTCTAGCCTCACTTCAAATAATTTAAAAGTATCTAAACCAAACTTTGAGATAAGCAGAAATAAGAACGCAGACTGCATGATATTGATACCTAAGTCCACACCATCCACTTCGAAAAAGTAGATTTTCAAGAACGTTAAATCTGTCAGCTGTAAACAGCCAGCCTTCAGTTTAATGACTCTGCAGTAAACTACATGCTCAGCTCATTTAGTATAGCACGAGAATGTTACTTGCTTTCATTTCTTGCAAAAGTTAAAAAACTTATTTCCGTTAATTCCTTTTTTGTATAAACTGAAATTAGATATTGTCCCTCTTTCTGCCATTTGACCAAAAACTGAAAAAGAAAAACCTTCCATTTCTCATTCATTTCCCATAATCACTTGCAGCTTGGTCTTGTTTTCAAGTAAACATCTGCCATACACTGTTCTTGCCTTTTCTGAATGTCATTTCCTTATGTAAGCTGGATGCAAAGAAATGTGTCTGCAGACATGATGTTGCATGATCATGACAGTTTAACATACTAATGACAGCATGCTAACAATGCAATTTGTTTATGTCACTGATATTAATAAAGTATCTGAACCTAAAAACACACATCTGTTAAATGTTTCCATGTTTTGGTTTGTGGTTCTATAGGCAATTTCTACAGATACTTCAAGTAACTAAGGAAGGGGGCAACCTTGCAAAATTAGATCAAAGTCCAGTTAGTCAGCTCACTTTACATTGACTTTTGAAAGCATGACCAGAAATGAAGTCTTACTCAGTTCAAATACCATCCTTTCTAAATTAATAGTGCTATACGCAATCATATTACTGAAAATTTACTCATTATGCTTTTAAAAATAAGGTATTCATCCTCAAAGGATCCTGAATACTTAACAACATAATGAGCCTAAAAAACAGGAATACTTTTGACACAATTATTCTGCTCTTCATGCACGGATACACATATATTTATGCTTTAGGTACTTATATTTAGCATCCGTACTTTGCAGAAAACAGTAAAAACCAAGATAGACATTGAAATAGATACTTCTAACTAGTAACTTTCTCAATAGCCTAGCAGATGCCAAAATGAGGAAAGATTTACACCAGAGATTACAAAAATGCAGGATCATTTGAGAGTAATAAAAGTTAATGGTGGGAAATGTTAACAGCAACAGCTGTGAAAAGAAATTACAGAAGATTAAAAGTATAGAAGGAAGCAACAATAGTAAAAACAGCTTAAAATTTAAATTGCTTCATAAGAGAGATTAATTATGGTTTCTGGGAGATATTTGAATAATAACTTGAAGAAAAATTAGGTATAGTTATATATATATTTTTTTCAGTATCCTAAGAATATAGTAATACTGTAAAATCACAGCCAGGAAAATTATAGCAGACCACATGACTGTATAAACCATGCTGACATTAAGGTATATAATAACATTTTTAGATTGTGCACAGAATAGCAACCACAGGCATATTTAGCAGTGAAGGCAGGTGGAAAGGTATAGGAAGCCTCCTACAGACTGCAGATTTGCAGCAAAACTCAGTTTTTCACAGGAAAGTCTCAGACAGTAAGAAGTAGGTATATCTGGTTTGTGTTTATTATATGTTATTTCATATCTATGGGATGAATATTTCTATTATTGCTGTAGACACTGGTACCCAGAATTGGACACAGTTGAAATACTGGGAGACAGAGGAAAGTGTAAAGGGCTGAATGTGTGAACACAGTAAATAGTTCAATACTGTGGCATACATATATCACCTTTAACTGTCTATAATAAATCCTCCTCTGCTACCAGAAGCACCAAACTGAACATGGAACAGTTGCAACATGGCAGAACAGCAATCACATCAATACCAAACTGCATAGACAGATGGCAGAAAGCACAGTATTAGTACAGTGCTGAAATATACATTAGGCAGAAGCATTTGGATAGAAAGGCAAAACATAAAGTATGACTGTCCACTGAACATAATTCCCAAAGGTTAAATTCCAAATGACATCAACAATTTCAATGTGCTGCCAAAACTTTACAGTATGAGAACAGGCATTGCATTTTACCAGGATTTTAAGTTACTGTTTATGATGTCTCTCAGCCTTTTCTAATTCTACCAACTCTAAGAAGCAGGGCTCCCAGTTCAATACCTCTTTGAACTCTGGGGAAGTTCCTTTTCCAAAAGTACAGTATTCCAACTCAACGCTCACCTACTCAGACAAACACCAGAAGAAGACTTACAGTCATTCATGCAGGAAGTTAGTTAATAAAGTACAGGCAAAATCTGGAATTACTTTATTGTAATTATAATTAATAATGTATTATGGTGATTATGGTTTGGCTGAGAACAAACAGGCCAGCCTGAGCTAGTCTGAGATAACTGCCAAAACTTCTGCACATGTAACAGATGGTGGAAGCATTTTAAAGACTCCCTGTGCACAAGAACTGTGTTTAACAGGGGCTCAGAGTCAAAGCAATGTTCAAGTAATTGAAGCGGGTCATGATAAAAGCACACTAAGCAGCACAGGCTACCTTTAAAGCTTTGGGTTTCATCTGAAAAAAAAAGTTCATTCAAGGGATGTGAGTGGAAACTTGCTGCACAACTTACATTGACTCTTGCATGATGAAAGAAACTGCCTTTTGAAACAGTGCACCAAATTCAGCAGGTATAGCGGGTGGAAGGACAATTGTTGAACTCAGTGGAGCTGTATCGTGTTCTAAAAGGGCTTGTTTAAACTTACTGAACAGTTTTTATGAACAACACAGGGTGGTTTGGAAACACTGCAACTTACTTTAATAAACCTTATTCTTCCCAAGAACATAATTCATTTTATGTGCTTATGTCCAATCTCTTTTGGCTCATCTTAACTTTGAAAAGGGTTTGGAACTACAAGAATGTTCCTCAAATACTCCCTCTAAGAGTCCCAGAAGGCAAATGCTAGAGTGTAGAGGAGGAAGATAGAACAATAAATGAAAAGTAATTTCATACCACTGAGAACTCAGCCACAACCCAAGTTACACCTGCTGCAGAGAATCCATCTTCCTCTCTAATTAATGTCTTATGGTATCTGAAGCAAGGTAAATTGCAAGGAATAGGCATTTATAGACAAAAAAAAAAAAAAGAGGCCAAATTAGAAAAATGATCAAAAGTGAAATGATACCACTGGTGACATCTGAGCTGCCAGTGTCCCTTCAGCCTTTCATTGAACCATTACAATACTTTTATTCTAGAACAAGCAAACATGTGTTCCTTTCTACACTAATGTGATTTCCAGAGCACTCTGCATGAAACATTTAAGCCTCAGCTTGTGTCGCATTCACAAATTTAACTTTTTATGAAGTTGTTTAAAGAGCAATTTAATGTTATTATTTGAATGAGCTCTCTCAGACTAGGTTTCCACGTGTAGATCCTTGAATCCTCTGCTTTTTGGCAGGAAGTGGAGATGCAGGTGCTATCTGAAACCAATTAAGATTGGAATCAAACTGGAGACCTGACAGTCTTTTTACACCAGTTCCATGCCCTTAATTTCAGTGAATCATTCCTGATTTATCCATGAAATGAGAATCAGTCTGAAAGTATACATTTGCCAGAAATGGTATTACCCTTAGAGATATCATCAGCCCACCTATCTGAAGAATATTGTACTGCCAGCTCAGAAAAAAATTTAAAATATAAGCAGAAGATGTAATTTAGGTTTTCAGAGAAAACCCGAGTTCTGTTTTCATGAAGAACATGGGGTTTCTGTCAGCAATAGTTGCTGGCTGTAGTGATGGACAGAAAACTGAAACTTCTTTCCTGTCTGCTAATGTATATCAGATATTTGCAACATATAATTTATTTTCTGCCCACACAGAGATGCCAACAGAGTCCTTTATAACCGAAAGGCGAGGGCAAATCATGCCAGTTATGAGAAAGGTTTATACTAATGATACCATAGAGAAAATGCATATGTCCTTCACATATCTATGGTGATAACAGAGAGGAGAATAATCCTCTTTCACAGAAGTCCATCATACCAGTGTCAAGGCATGCCTTGAAGCCCTAACACAAACTCTATAACTTTTTGTTCAGAGTAGAAAAAATGATATCTAAAATGTGGCATGACATAAAATGAAATCTCACATACCCACGCAGTTATGAAAGACCAAAACTTACCCTGCCAAAACAAAGCAAGAGTCTCAGCAATCCCCATATTGCTTTTTCCACCTGATTTCATACCATAAATGTGATACACATTGTTGAAGATCAGCATCAACCATCTGAGTTTGACGTAATACAGGTTTTTTTGTGACTCATTTTGAAAAGCATGTTATCATCAAAACTCATAAAAAGATTTAATTTTTTTCCACTTCCTAAACAGCATTTTGCTGCTTCAAGGAATAGCATACACATACACACACCAAAAAAAACCAAAACAGCTCTAAGTCAATAAAGCATGATTAAGGTTGTAGAAATCAAGCAGTGAAAGATCATGAAACACCAGATGTGCCTGAACCTCTATAATTTAAATCCCTCACACCTTTGCATTATGATAAAGTTTTTAATTAGATGATAGTGTATAATATGTTCCCTTTACAGGCTCCAGAGGAGCCCAGGAGTCCAGCTTTCATTGTTTGTGTAAGGGAAAGTAGTTATTACAAAATAAATCCTATTTCATGTCTGCAGGCTTTAAGCTGAAAAATTACTTTGGAGTTTGCCCATGCAGTTTGCTAATGTCAAGAGCAGTTGGCAAGTGTACAGTGAGATGGAATATTTTGAGATTTTAGTCATTGAGATCAAATAAATCTTTGCCGAACACACATGAATTTCATTTTGTTATAAGCCTTGTATCTCGCATAAAATTGGTCCACTTTTCACTCAAGACCCAAAATAATCTCATGATAAATTAGAATTCACTGCTTCACAACCTGACAAGAGCTAGACTCAAAGACGAAAGACTCAGAAACAGCACAGTAGTTTTTAGCACAACACTTTTAGCCAGTCTGATAAAGTTGTAAAAACAAACGAAAACAGATTTATGTACTGACAAATGCTGAACAACTTCATTAATTGAAAACTGATGATAGCCCCTCTGTGGTTTCACATGCAAAACAGAGGTGTACCTGCATGCTATATGGAACAAATTACCACATATATTAGTAAATAACACTTTAAAGCAAAACAAACACAAAGTGATTGAGTGGCATCTAGAGCCTGAGGTATATTAAGAAAAGGTTTTAAATCCCTTAATTTAGATTTTATTTCAGGGAAAATGTGCGTGGTTTGAAACCTAGAAACCTAGATGTGAATATTGCATGATGGGAAGCGCTCTAATAACAACTCCCAGGTAAAAAAAAAATATATATAGAGACACACTAAAATGTGGGCATTAGCGATGTTCTCTTTCTTTAATTACATAACTCTCAGACTTTAAATTTTCCACCCTCTCTCCTAGTTTGAGCTTAAGGTTCTTGTTCTCACATGCAGAGCTCCACAGTAGTCCCTCCTGCCCACATCTCATTTCTCATTTTCTCCTTCTGTTACTGCCTGAATTCTATCCAAATTATTTTCTTAAACGCCTACTGTACACTTTCTTTGGTCTCTGCACTACGTCAATGCTTGTGTTCCAAAGAACTACGACGTGTACATTTGAATTGCTATCGAAAATAGGCTTTTTCTGCAAGGTCAACAAATGCTAATATGACAGCTAAAGCAACTTTCTTTTTTAAGTAACTGGTTCTCTACATGAAAATTATCTTCTTTATCCTAATACATTTCATGCACTGTTTGACTGATGCAGACTATCCCTGACTTGTGTCACAGGCATATTTTCATCAGAAAACTGAAAAATAAAAATTATATCATACTTCAGTTAATATCCTAAAACTTCTTCAACAAATTTGCTGTGTTTGTAATACCATAGTCACCCTGTGAACCTTTTCTTCCTTTCTGACTAAATATTTTTTTTTTCCATAAAGGAGACTTAATTTTTAAAAGATGGGACTGAAATCAACCCCATAAAACTGAAAACTGCCAAATTTCACAGCTGTTCCTTATCTCTGTGATGGTCTGACCAAAACCTCAGAGCTGACAGCACCAAGTTCTGCAAAAGTTGGGTTATGAATTTTTATTCTCAGACATGGATGAATACAAGCCACCAATATGAATCTACTTTCAGCTCAAAGTAAAGAAACAGAAAATGCTTGCCTAATCTGCAGAAGTACTAGTGGGAGCAACCTTTTAGACTCACACCCATATATACATGTGTAAGTGCAAGACAGTATTGTTCCTTTACTCACAGTGCATAGACAACGGGATATAACCCCACTCCTTGCTTCCTGCTGCTCACAGGTACTGGCACCTTCTGACATCCACAGAGGGCAAAACGGGTGGAAAAGTTCAGGGTTCTGGTTCCAGACAACTCCAAATGCATGTTCTGACATGCTTTGTCATACATACATGCAAGCTCCCTGCTGCCTAGAGACCATGTATATTCTCCCTACACCCATCAATTGACAAGGGAACCTGTAAAGATCACGTGCCATTCAGAGATTCCATATTGCAAGTAAAATCTAGACTTCTTAATTATGTCTTCAACAATTAATTCTTCCTAAGTCCCCTTCCCATGTGAGAAATTTGCTTTTTCTCCACTCATTGTAGCACACTGTGTGCCCAGAGACTTAGCAGGCTCAGAACCTTGCTTTCTCTTGCTATTCCTTATGATAAAAATGATGACACATTGGCAGGTATGAAGAATTGCAAAATATTTGTAAAGCTGAGATGGCTTTTTACTTAGCAAAACACTGTTACCTGTCTGCATCCACAGTCACATCATGAACCCCTCTCTGAATGACATCTCGAGAGGCAGCTAGGTCTGGTATTCGGTTCAGACTTCTTGTATATAGGTTGAGTCCTCCATCTGTCATGTACCTGAAAATAAATGTGTGATCAATCAGTGGGAAATGCAGCCACCTGGCAACCACATTTCACTGCAATGTTAATGAACCATGGAATTCAAATGTTTAAGGTACAGGCTGCTCTATGAGATGGTAGGCTTATACTAAGTATTCTCACTTTTTATGCCCAGCTCATGGAGATCAGATACATGCCTATTTTCTAGGATCATGTGACTGCTTCTGTGATGGCTTACAGGCCAACTTGATTTACTAAAATATATTTAGACTGCAGCCCTCAAGCAGCTTCAAAAATTTTAAGTACTTTTAAGTACTGCAGTTTTGTCAAAGAACAGCACCAGATGCAAGAAGTGTAACTCTAGTTAAAAAAAGGAAAATTGAGAACCCAGATCCACAGTCCCTGCTGGGATACAATTATTCAGTTATGAAAGAGATATCCCCTGAAGCCCTTACAATGACATTTAAAAATATGCATCTACCTGTGTTCCTTTTGCTTGATTTCCACCACTTCACATTATAATGAATGACTAATAAATCAAACAGTGAGTATAATGCTGCTTACTCACTAGAGAACCATTAAAAGTTCCTGAATTTCAAGCAGTAGCAATAATTTCTGGAATGCCTACCTACAGATTAGTTATCTCTATGAGAGGTCTTTCTGCTTGTTACAGAGCAGTACCACAAACCTGTCCTGCTCTCAAGATCTGTCCATTATTTTCTCAAATGACCTTTTATTAAACTGTTTTCTCTCCAAGGCTCTCAATTTTTTAATTTCTCTCTTATAGTTTTTGGTAAATTCAGTTTAGCAATGTAGTACAGAGTTTGCACAAATTTATTTGTGAAGGATCACGCATATGTATGGCACTTAGCATCGAAGTATACATATACAGAAAAAAATCTGGTAAACCAGTTAACCTACACAAAGCAAAATTACAGCCTTACTGAAGTAAGTGTAATCCCCATGCTAGGGTGAAGGCTAAAATGATCTACTTGAGTTCACTCCCAATTCAAATAAACTTTAAAACAAGTTCTCCTTGATCCATGAAATGGTTGAAGTGTGCGTCCAAGTTCATAAACATTTAACTTTAATAACTTTACACAGACTCCCAGGCACAAGCCAAGGCACACGCACACTGATGGTACTCCGGATGTTCTGCTGGATCCCACCCTACAGTTACTTCTGGGAGCTGATTTAATGAAAATCAACTGTCTTAGAGACCTTGGAGCAAATACAGCAGCCCAGGAGCACCAGCCTCCACCTCCAGGTTTCAGGGGGGCAAACTAATGCAGATTCTGAGAGCAAAGCTGTGGTAGGGTAGCCATGTGCAACAGCTACAGTTTGAGACAGCACTGTGTCCTGGGTGGCAATCTGGATGAAGGCAACCTCAAGTCCATTAAAATACATAAGGTTGTTTGTTTATTTTTAAGTAAACTCTGAGGCGTTGTACACACTGGTAAGATTTGGCTGGCAGATCATCAAGGGATTTCTGACACCTTGGTATCAGGAGTCTGCAGAAGGTAACTTCACATTTGTTTTCAAAGGTAAATTAACAGTCACGCTTACATACTGGATTTATCCTCTTATTAAAGACAAAATTCAGACTTTCGGACAGATTATTTAACTAGGGCTGAATTATGCAGTAGGTTCCAAGGCTCTGGAATAATTGCACAGTAAATTTAGCTGCAGTTTGAATGCAATCCAGACTATATAGATTTTTTCCTGTATAAATAAGGCCTGAATGGAGAGACTTAAACAGGTGCAACAGGCTTTCCTCGCGCTAATTTCTAATTACTGCTGCATTCCTGTCCCCAAGTGTTTAAAGTAATTAAACTGATAATGGAAGAGGCATAAAGGAGATAAGACTTTATATGCCTCAGTGAATCTTGAAATTTCAGAGCATATTAACTTGTTTTTAACATTTACCACACCTAAAATGTTAATTGAGCATATTGCAAGTTACTTTCTATTGAGTCATCCTTATTACAGATGCAAAGAAAAGTCACATAAGATTACTATATTCATCCTCTAATGTGATAAGCTAATTAATACAACTCATCAGGCACTGAAAAGGATTCCCCTATCTCTGAAAAAAAAAAAAATAAATATCCATGTATGTGTCAAAGGCAGCATTAATATTTCCTTTACGATAAAAGGTCTTCAGACATTAAAGTATTACATTTTCTATATGTCTTTCCTACTGTACTAGTACACATGAATATGGCATCCAACTTGACAGCCACTAATGTTATCCTATGGACAAGCTTGTCAGCAGCGCTCCATTCACAGATCAATGAGTGTACCAGGCAGACACAGGAATATGCTTTATTTATATTTATGCTTTTTCTAGGGATCTATCTTTGGATGGTGCTTGAGGTGAGACAGTAGTCTAGAGTGAGCTTTGATCATAGGCTTACATTAGCCCTTAGGAGTGTATCATATCCAATTTCATCAGCCACCATTCTCTAATCAGAGCTATACTTCAAACTGAAAGATTAGATTGACAGCAAGAGTCCTAAATTTATACAGAATGAAGTAGTGTGGCGTGACATGACCATGTACTCTACGGGGCTTCTGTTCAACCCTATGTTACCTCAGCCACCATGCAGCCTTGAGATGGCAGCAACACCACTGAACAGTAATGTAAGTATAACTGTAACACAGCTCTTTTTAGAATGATGCTTTAGGTGTTATAACATACATAGGAGTGAAGTGACATGTTCCAAGATTGATATAAGAATTGTTAAATAGCAATTTGAAACACAAGGAGTGCAGTACACCAAAGTCAATCAATTGATTAAGCAAGCAAGAATGAAAATAATTGTCTTCCTCCTGCACATGCTGGGAGAGTGACTGATCAGTTCTTTTATTTAAAGATATTCCTAGAGCTCAGATTATATCCACAGTTGAAAAAATTGCAATACAGACCTATTACACAAACTACACCAGACAATATCTGAAGTGGAAACTAAGTCAGTGCTGTCAGAAACTGTTTTTCATCAGCTGCATCCAATACCATATATACCACCTCAAGTAAAACATAATAAAACCAAAAGAAGACCCATCCCACAGCAAGCAGTGCAAAATTATGGTTTAGCAGAAAACTAAGAAACACCAGTAAGTAATATGAAGTACCTGTGCTCTTACCAAAGTTCACAGCAAAGTCATCTTGATGTTAAAGGAGAAGAAATTAATTTTAAGGTAGCTGAGAACATCACTGGGAGTTCAGGGGCTTATTTTTGGTTTCCAAGTTGTTGGTTTTTAATATGTATATTTTTTATGTTGCAATCATGATACATCTTCCACTTGTGTGCCAAAACTTGTTAGAAAAAATCCTATTAAGCTTGTATTAGTTCACATAGGGAAAAAAGTGCTACTTACCCACTATTGATGTCATCAGTTCTGAGGCTTTTCCCAAGAATGTCCCCATCACTCATGTAACCACCAACATCAACTTCAGAGGACATGTCCAAATCACCACTTCCTTTTTCACTCATGTCAATCTGTGAGATATTTCCAAGGCGAGAAACAGCTGCTCGGCGAAGCGGGGTGGTGTACATGAATCGAGAGGGGTCTGTGTGTATGAAGCGACTAGTGCTGCTGCGAGGATAACCGGCGCCCAAGGATGGGGCATCTCCTGCCTGCAGCCGAGGACTGGCCTGCCCTAGCCTCCAAGTCACCGGGGTGGACCGGCTTGTCAAGCTTGGTATGCTTCTCCCATTGACCTCAGTTGTCACAGTGCTGTCAAAAGTTGTCTCCAATGTGCTGCCAAACAAAATGGAGAAGTCAGTGAACTGTGCTCTCTCTGTTCCTGAGAAACGAGAAGAAGCAAAGGCTGGAAGAACGTATATTTAAAAAAAAATTTGTGTGTGTATCTTTGTGTGCATGTATATTTCTCCATGTGCACACATGTGTTTGCATATACAAAAACCTCTACTTATAAAACGAAGTTTATAAGCTAAGTAGATGTATATGAAACAACAACCATCTTTGTGAATGATTATATAAGACACTTTGACAGTAAAGTATATTAAAGTCATATTCAAGTTGTTGAGGCAGTCTAGCAAACTGTATGATTAGTGTAATAGTTAATTTTCCCTTGGAAGTCTCTAATTCATTCAGCAACTGGTAACATTCTCCTAGGGTACAAAATTTTAGCAGCCTACACAAAACCAGTATACCTGTGGCTTATCTGGGTCCCTCTAAGGCTGGACATAGTTTCTTCCAAATTCTGTCTCAGGTCTGCTATATTCTTTACAGTTCTCATTCTTCTTGTTTCAGGGTCTTCCCCTGAAAGGAAACAGCAAAACCAGCATGAAGTTTAGTGCCATGAGAGTATGAGGTTGAATAAAGTGCACACATGTATACACAGCTGAGAATACACACATATGATTGTAAAGAGGTCTGTCCCTTTAATCTTTTAAAAAATAAAACCTCATCCTTTTAGTAATAAAACACACATACGCTTATAAATAACATGTGGTATGTAAAAAAACCACCAAAATAATCCTGGTGAGGTATCCTGGTTAGGGCCCAGATCTATTAATGAAATACAGATTTACAGGGTTGGGATTTTTATCCTCTGTAATCAAGGCACGATGCAGCCCCAGACCACTTGATACATTACACAGCTCCTTTTTCCTCCTTGACATTTTACATGACTTGGTAGGAAATAAAGCCACAGTAAATCTGTATCTGGAAAGAACTGGGATGACTATTACAGCAACTCTTCAGTATGCACTTAACATCCAGGCTATTTCAAAGCACTCTTTAAACTAGGCACTTAATAAAGCATCTTTCCTGAGCTGTAATGGTTTCCTGAAGAGGGAGATTATTCTTCATATGGGATAAAAAACCCCTATTCTTCTGGGGATAAGTCTGAAGACTCTAAGCACATGCATCATTTATAGAATTATGGATTTGAACAGCCTCCAGAGATCCATTGTGAAAAGCTAGTTTGGTATCTTGAATAGTGAAGCCCATAGAACTTCACCTGGAACATGCTGAATAGTGTTTACTTCACATGATTAGAAAAAACCCAAACAAACAGAAACATAAATAGAAGTTATGTGTTACAAAAGGAAAACAATATGCCTCAAAGCAACCTCCAGAAGTCATATTTGAAGAAATAAAAATAAATATTTTCTAGCATATTCATATATCAAGGAGTTTTAGTTCCTTTTTCTTTTGGAGAATAAGTTGATTTCAAAAGAAAATCTGTGACAAAAATCACTGATTTCTTCAAGGCTAGTTTTCTACTTCTGTCTGTGTCCTGTATCTGTTGCTTGAAAGAAGCATCATTACTACAGTTATGTGTTCAGTGTTGAAGGTGAAGTGAAAATAATTCCTTTTTGACTCTATCAATGATAAACTTCATGTGATACCTCACCTTGTTAATTTTACTCTTCATTTTGGAAATGTTATAAGCAAGAATGATATTGTAAAACCCCTAAAATCATCTATAATATTTAACTCTAGATTTGAGTATTCTCATCCGGAACAAACTGTTAAGCTGATTTTGGAATCCTCATGATATCAAGAAACTGTTTCATCTTTGAATACATCTAACAGGAGATAGTCTGATGGATTTAAACTCAACATCATACAAAATCCAAGATCAGAAATGCAAGCAGAGGTGAAATACCATATAACCCTATGATATTTCACATCTGTAAAATGTAAAATACACATGCAAATAAACATCTTCAAGTTGCTGTATTTCTCATTCTGTTGCTACCTTTCTTCCTCCCAGGTTTGTATGTGAGTTTATATAAGATATAAATTCAACAACGGTGGTGTCTCTGGGGAAAAGCATGGTGTGCCACCTAAGTGAAAAAAGTTTGGCAAGGATGGAAAAGGAAAAAAAAAAAAAAAAAAGGTGGTATCCTTTACAGAGTAGATAAAATGGGAAAAAAAGGAAGGAGATCTTAATTTAGAGCAGCTTGGAAGAAAAATTGCAGAGAACTGGGAAATATTCAAACTATATTTGAAGAATGGTTTACTTAAGCTCCTTAATTTTGAGTTTTGACTAAAGGATGAAGCCTTTGAGCTCATCAACAAACTGAATCCTACTGTGCCCTCTTCTGCAGTCCAGGTCCTACTGCCCAGACATTCTGCAGGCAGTTAAGAAAAATCCCAACTCCTGACATCAAATAAAAATAAATTGATCCATATACATTCCATTTACTCTTTATTTCTCCCCTGATAGGTAAATGAAGCATGGTACTAGCATTGTACCCTGCAGTTGTGACTCAATGTCAAAATAGCTTTCACAGTTTCAGGTTTTCCCATCTACTCTGCCACAGCTATGCCTCCTGACTTCTTTGCTGCAGCCAAACAGTCCTTCAAGAACTGCTGTTTGCTTGTTTGTCTTATTGCTCCAAATAAATTCTTCAGTGGTGGAATGATCCAACAATCCATAAACCTCTGGGTTGGCACCATGGAACTGACAGTGGGTTCAACACCCAGACAGGACGGAGACAAGAAGTGGGGATATAGGCCCCACTGCTGCCAAACTCTCCATCTTCTCAAGCCACAACCTGAGGGCATGTCCATCCACAAAATACTGCTCCATATAACAAACTACCTGTGTGCATTTTCACATGTAGTACCTTGTAGGAGGCAAACATTCACACTCAGATTGAAATTACCGCTACTCCTGTGTTTCAAGTTGGGCATGTTCAGTCAAGCGCCTTGCTGATCAGTGTATCCATGGATCTCATGTACTGTTTGCAGAGGTTTCTGCACCATCCTGGAGATTCCTACGAGGCAAAATGGCTCATACCAAAGCTAAGCTGAAGACCACTAAGTCCTGGTAGATTGAACCTGCTGTTGAAAGCCCAGTTTCCAGGCACACTGTCCATGCCTGTCCAGTTGTCTATGGTGCACTCAGTTCCTCACTGTTACTGTCCTTTGCTTTCTTCTGCCATATGCACTCAGATTCACTTCCAATAGCACATTATATTTCTGTCAAAATAGCTATATGGGGAAGGCTCAAGACCTGTTTGTAACCTGCCCTGACTCAAACCAATGCTGAAAAGGTAGCTTGGCTGTGTATGACAATTTTCTGTTGTACATAGAAAGACCAATTCCAGGGTGTAAGCAGCCAGAATTAAAGGCAAAGCAATGCTTTACCTTTTAATTTATTTGAGGAAGGGAATATAATTCATACTTGCAGTGACTTTGCCCTTTTATTCCTTGTTTACCCTTGTCAGTTGTCCTTTGCTATATGTTAACACTGCAAATTCTCAAGGTAAAAATGACAGCAACTGTCTTTTTTAATACATATTGTACAGTAAATAGCATAACAAAAGCCTTAAGGTATAATTGCAATAAAAACAAAAAAAAAAGAAAAGAAAAGAAAAAGGTACATGTATATATATGGCAAAAATATTTGGCAATCTGCCAAAAATGTTTTGATAGAGAAGAATGTTTCACTTTTTCAAACAAATAAACTCTAAAAGTGGTGTTATTCTATCCTGGAAAGATGAAAAGTTTTAGGTCTAATCTCTTTTGATCCCTCAGAGACACAAAGGATAATTTCAAAGTCTTTCCACCATTTTTTTCTAAAAGAGGTGCAACTGGAGTTTTATTATCTTGAAATACTACATTGTACTACATACAAAATCTTTATAACTCTAACTATTAAGAATTTGGAAAAAAACTGTTCTATTTTCTTTCCATCCTTCTCTGAAGGCTGCTTGAATGGACTCACGTACCATGGATGAACAAGTCAGAAAGTATAAACAGTTGAACATGATGACTGAGGAATTTTCAACACTGAGTTTTAGCATCCTTAGTCTTAACATGTGTCTGACATTATTTACATTTTCAGGACATAGAGGACCACAGGGATGGTGAATAAATGATTTTGGCTAAAGCTAGTTCTCTGCTAGTAGAGACACTTATTGCAGCAGGATTAGCACACACTGGATGGGTTTAAAGGGAGCCCAGACTCCCCCAGACACCTTGTCACTTATTAGTATGGCCCACTGTCTGTCCATATTTGCATGACCTAACATATCAGAAATGCTCCCTGGCTTGTTATCTCAAGTGATTCTGATTTGTATGCTGAAGAAAAGATGTTCTATTTCATACATGGAAAGAGTGGGATAAGATTAAAAACAGGTACCATGAAACTTTCTGTCAAAACTCTGTTCCTCTTACAAGAAAGTTTGATGCAAATATTTTACTGACCACCCCATGATGCAGAATCTGCTCAAATCACTTGCAGCTTCATAGTTTATGTTAAACATGACTATTCCAAAAGATTGTCCGCAAATTCTTGCCTATAACCAGTGAACCATTACAGGTTCTATCAATAAATCTCTAAAGAACACATCTATTTCTTCCATTGTGTGGCATACGTACAAAGGAAATCTAAATAAACATTTTACAGAAATCACTAAATACTTAGGTTAAACTTTTGCATTCCGATTTCTGAAGTTCACCCATAATTGCACACTTAATAATGCTGTTCATAATCCTTTCAGTACTTCCGCACATGTAATTACAGCCCAAAGCAGATAAATCAAAGAAAAATAATTCCGTTGTCTGATTTTCATAAAAAGATTTACATATAATAAGCAGCTCCCCAGAGAATTGTCCACTCTTAGATATTAACTCCATTCACAAAGTACCAGTTTTATTCTGCAGGTGGGGAAACTGAGGCTTACAAGAGAACAGGAATTATCAGCTCAGCAACAAACAGCTGAAGAGGAGCAGGAGCAGATAGAGAGCTCAGCTTCCTTTGCTAACAAGCCTGTAACCTCTAGGAGAAACACCTTTCAGCATCCTGGTATAGTCTAATAATAAAAGGTATGCATAAAAAGAGAACTCTTGTTTCTTTGTTATTTTGAGATGGCAGCTTTTTACAATACATACACAGTAAAAATTTGATCCTGAATGTTTAAACACAGTTAGGGCTAACATATCCACCAGCAAAGAAGCTGCAGGCTAGACACATGATATATAACCTTGGAAAAGCGAGCAGCCACTTCAAGCATTTGACTGTCTGAAGAACAAAGCTTTGGAAATGAACACTATGAGCACCCTTATAAAGGGCTGAGAGATGAAAAGTAAAGCCAGTAACACAGAACCCTTTTGAAGCACCTATGGCTGTGGATTTCAAATGCTCACTGGCATGCACTGATAGAACAAGAATGGTTGTTTAAATTGAACTGATATCCTGGCACTTACAATTCCACACACAGGGCTGAAATTATCAGTAGGGGGGAAGCAACACTGGAGGGACAGTTTGTAGGTAGGCTGAGACATTTTCTAACTAAACCAAACCATAGATTCAAGATTTCAATTTTAAATTAATGAGAACAAAGGTCTTTAAAATTAAATTATTTATGAGTAAACTAATAGCACTGAAATATTTCACTTTACGTTTTCAAACACCTATGCAAACTGTGTTCAATTATTCACAGGCTGTTGCTGCCCATGCACCCATCAAAAGTGATTTAGACATTTGTCTTCACTTCATACAGTCTTCAGAGATAAGAGTAAGCAAACAAGGAAGAAATGCATAGACCCTGTTTTTGCATACTATTGCAGATAAACCCAATTCTGTCTCGTGAAATCACTGTCAAGACCAAATATCTGCTCCATGCAGATATGTGCTAACACTTGGGTCTCCTGCTGCCCTTCCTGATATCAAGCCAAAGTTAACTTACCTAAAATATCAGTATAAAGGACCTGTTCTAGGTCCCCCAGCATTGTTATTATGACGTCTTCATCCAGATGTGCTGTCCCTTCGCGCAAGCAACCTTCCTCTTCTTCCTCTGCCCAGTTCCTGCTGGGGAAATGGGACGTGTAGGACGCATTTTCATTGCCTGATTTTCCCCCCTCCTCACTGCCAATCTCAAGGTCTTCACCTGTGCGCCAGTCTCCTGACCTTCTGGATGTCCTACTTCCAGCAGGTGGTATTGCTTGAAATGCTTGGGGTGTGGTGAGGCTGGAGTGGCAGAGAGAGTGCACTGACCGCGAGAGTGCCTTGGAAAGGGAGCCTCTGCTCCCAGCTTCTGCCTCCCGCTGATGGTAACTCTGGGTGGACTTGGAGGCGTTTCCAAACCAGTTCTCCCTGTATGAGTATCGTCTCTTCTCCCCTTCACTGATGAGAGTGAGATTGGTTAGAGATTTCTGCTTCTGAAGACGAACACACCCTCTTCTAACCTCCTTGCCTTTAAACACTGACAGTTCAGCAGATCGCTGCATCTTTCTGGCTGGGGCTTCACCTCAGTCAGATTTCGTATTTCCGAGGCGGACAGCAGTTCAATTGTCCTCAGAGGTCTGGGGGGTGATCCCTCTGGCACCGCACGCTGCACAGCCCAGGTAGCACATACTTGCACTCAAAATGAAAAGCACAGCTCAAACATGCAACGTAAATGACCAGATAGGCACAATCATTTTCTTTAAAATTACGCTGCTGTCTCTGCTAAGCCACTTCTCTCCCGTCACATTAATCTACAGTACTTACAGTCATATTCACTTGGATTTCTCTCAAGCAGAAGAGAGTTGATCAAACACTCTGCTCCAGCACAGAAGTAATCCCAAAAGCCAACTGTGTTTTCCCCTCTCCATCCAATCACTAGTCTCCTTGGCATGGTGGGCCTGCATCTCTGTCTACAGCTGCTGCCTTCTGAAATCCAAAGTAGGCACAAGTGCTGTGCTGTCTCCAGCTTCCCCCCTCCCTCAGCAGATCATGACTGATCCTGGTGCACGGCTCTTCACTTCAGATGGGCTGACACAGAACTGCGAGTACAGCCTCCACGTCAGAGCTCAATAAAGACCCAAAATTAACCACTGAAGCAAAGCTCTGCACAAGCCTCCTTACATTTTAGTATTCAACCTGCATTCCCAGATATATGACTCTTCTCTGCTACTGCAGTGAATGCTGCTGGCTGCCATGGCAGCAAACATCCTGGTGAATTAAACCGGAGACACAGAAGCCTTTGCCCAGTTGACAGTGCCACAGGTTTCAAGACACAGCTTCACCTGAATGAGATGCTACAATAACAGACCTAGCTCACAGACTAATCCTATTTTTCTCCCTGAAAGGTAAGGATGACAAACTATTTCTTACATATCACTGCTACTTCCTATGCAGGAAGCTAAAAGCAGATCTGCAAACGGACTCTCAGTGTTGCAATTTCTGCTTAAATAAAAAGATAAAATAAAATTTAGGATCTTAAAGAAGCTGAAAAATGGAACATGACAGTACCTACCCAGTAAGGATTATAAAAGGAAATATTTAATTATTTTCTCCTTAAAACATATTTTGTTTGCATCTCTGAGATTCAGAGGCTAGTAAGGAATTAAAATGCTATAATAAAATCATTGTTTCACAATCTTCTGAAGCAAACCTATTACTGGAATAGTAATTTTTTTATAAAGCAACTCAATGTCATGTCTGAAATAAGTTCACCATTTCTAAATACTGTTTTTAAATGTATTATCAAGACAGAAGGAAGACTTATGTTTAAATATACATCTTTTCTCATAGGGAAAAAGATACTAGTCCCAGAAATAATAGACAGATGGACAAAGAACTAGCTGAATTACATTTTAATTTTTCAGATACAAACTTCTTCACTAGGGGCAATTAATTTCATAAAACATTAAGCAGAAATCTAAAGATATGAAAATTACTGTATAACAATACACTGTTTTTGTCAGTGTGAAAACATAGTTGTCTCAAATGCCTACCTGAGAAACAATGACAGGGAAGTAACCTTTAACAATGTCACTCTAAGAATTACAGACTGTTTTCAGATTTCCTGTATGAATAAACGACTGTCAACAGAAGCCTCAGTGTACTTCTTGGTTTTTGCTCGCTCAGTTTAGAAAGTGTATGTTTGTTTTCTAGGTAACCCTCAAAAACACAGGACAAACCTAGAAAAAAAATCATTAGTCTCAAGCACTGATGGTTTTCTGTATTAAATCACTGACACATTCCTAGAAATACATGGTCCACAACAAAAGGAGATACCACTCCCTTCCCCACCTAGCCCACAAAGTCAAAGCAAGAGGAGACAAGAAGAATGCTCTGTCAGCCTGAGTACTAAATCAATGCAAATATTAAATGCCTGCCACTTTTTCAGCACAGAAACAAAAGCTAAGACTGTTGTGTTTACTCCCAGGGTCTTCCCATTACAGTAGAATATGGGTCCTGAAAAGGATTTTATGAATGTGCTGGTGCCTGCCTGCAGCACAGCCCGACATGCTGGTGCAGATGCTGACACGGCCCCAGCTGAGGAAGCAGAGCTCCAGCACTGCCTCATCGGCACGTTCTGTAACTGCCTGTTCAGCACAGCTTAGGAAGCTGTTGAGGTTGTTAGAAAGGCTTCACAGGGCTGTATTTACAATAGAGAACTTGTAAAATGAAGGGTATCTCACTCTTTTCCCACTCAACGGTTTTAAAAGCACAATGTACCTGAATTGGTACAGTATTCTCAGTTGTAAAGTTTCAAAATAATAGGAAGGACAATGGTTTGGCCCCACATAGCACTGCAGTGCAATGGGTTCAAGGGAATAGGATCTTTTCCTACCATAAACAGCAAGGCTGAATATCATCCCAATACTCCAAATAAATGAATGGTAACTTCCTTATTAGCCCTTTCATGCCCAAACAGCTACAGTCAGCGCTTGTCTCCATGGTCAGCTGTAGGCAGGTATGGACCTGCTCTCTTCATGCCAAACTCACAGTATGCACTCCTGGTCATACATAGCAGTCATTCTTGCAGTGCTGTATCTGGCCTAAGTAGGCCCTGTGGACAGGGTGTACTCCCTGGGCTAAGCATTGCTCTGCTAGGGAAGCCATCTCTGAGCGTGCATTGACCAGATACAAGACTGCCCAAACTGGCTAGGTATATTCAGCCCTCTTTCCAGCTGGGAGCAGAAAAAAACTTATGGTAGGGGATCAAAAGACTTCACCCAATGAGTCACACCAAACCTCAGTCATGGTGTTGGAAATAGGTGACACACCACTTCAGGCTGAAAGGGTCTCTGGTATGGGTACATCTGGATCCTGGGCATCCCAGTGGGTCTTGGCATCTCTGCTGATCTGTTCCTTCTCCCACCTGAGCTATTCACTGCAGCCCTGCTCCATCAGGACACAGATTACAGACCACTGTCCAGGGTAGCTGGCAGCTCCAGCACCCATATCATTTCCTTTCCTACATTCATTAAAACACAATGAGTAAAATGCTGGGATACAGAGGTACTGAGGCTAATCACACAACCTTCATTCAACTTTCATGTATACAAGCACTATACTACAGCCCTTAGTTATAAGGTCATATGAACTTTTCTCCCATTAATCCCGCTTGGTAGACAGGTCATTATGATCATCGTCAGAGACAGCAAATACATATGTACATCTTGGACCAAGTGCTCAGCAGAAAGAACACTAATTTATCCTTCTGCTTTACCACTCCTCTCTGCTGGGTATCATTCAACAAAACATGAAATTGCAATGTGGAAAGTTCTCAGGGTTATTTACTGAAGAATACTTAAGAAGCTAATCCCTCAATTTTAGAATGATGACATATAGCAACAAGCAAAAACATCTTTGTAAAATAAGGCAGCAGTATCGGAGACCAGAGGAGAGCAAATGTCATGACAAAGCATTACTCCCCAACTACCTTGCAATTCAATGTATTGTCCACCCACCACACAGGTATATGTTTAAATCAAGAGCAGCACAGGGAACTGCTGCAATCCATCCACCACAGTTAGTGTAACATATTACCTTATTTTTACTGTCTCTTTCATAAAAGGAATTATAAAAATTATTTTATGAACTAATAATCTAGGGACAAATTTTACTGTCAGATAAGACTTTCTCTGAAGTCTCAGTGCATAGTTTGGAGTCTTACAAATGAATTATGTAATGGATCTGAAAATGCTTAGGACTATTAATCTCTTCAGCCAAGCTTACTTGAAAAAATAATTGTAAACTATTTCCAAACCTATTAATTAACTATTTCTTTCCGAGGTCAAAAAATGAAGCACAGGAAACATAAAATCTTGAAAATGGAATGGTTTTATGCTAATCCTGTCATTTATACTGTCCAATAACTCTTAAAATTATTCAGTCATTTCTTCTTCATCCATCAGATTTTTTACAATTACTCAATGTGTAAATTCATGAAAAATTATTTAATCAAGCATGATGTTGTAAGATCTTTGAACATGTAAACACTTGTTAAAGCCAAATGCTATCACTGATTTTATAAAATAATAGCTTGTAGTTACAGACATGGACTGTTTACAATGGAATATCAAATAATTAACTTACTGACATACTTCTTCAATAAACTTGCAGCAGAGACTGATAAATTTCTTAGCTACTATAAGGAGAAATACTGGGTGAGAAAGTCTGCACAACTTGTTCCTAGTCATACCACTAAGAACAAGAGGTAAACTGGATTACTTTACTAGCCTTTCTTAATTTTAAAATCCTGTATATAAAGTTATACTCCAGTTTTGCAGAAATATAGATACTGAGAAGTCTTGTTCAGGCAACAGGTACATAAAGTACATGTAAGAAAGGGTGTTCACAGGTGACTGCAGAACTGGTCCTTATCTAGGACTCTCAAATTTCTGTCTGGGATTTCCTGAACAGAAGTCTACACATCTGTGTTCCACATGTGCAACATGTCTACCATATGCAGAATGCAACAAAACTACTGCACGGGTGACCCATGCCTACAAATGGCACTCTTTCAGCCTGTGTACAGGTATCACTGGTATGATGTGTGCAGAAGGGATCCAAGGTGTGCAGGAAGCCTTACAACTACTGTGCATGTGCTACACAGCTGATGTGCATGTGCACTGTGGAAACATCTGGGACTGCTCTGGCTGAGTGGTGGAATATTCAGAGAGAAGAAAAAAAGAAAAGTAGGAAAAAAGTCTGAAGCACTACACATCTGGAATAAATTCCCAGCAGGATTGGTGAAACGGTGAAGAAACCCAGATTTACAGTAGCTTTACCTAGAGGCAGAACTGGCTTTAGGCATAAGCCATGTGGGAAATTACCTAGGGTAGAAGATTTATAAGGACAAGTTAAGAATAAAGAGGTTTTTCAGTTTGTCAAGGCCGCACTTCTGAGTCCATGACTACACCAGCCTCACCATCTCCCTTGCTTCCAGCACCATCCTCCTCTCATGGCTATGCAAATGAAAACAAATGATCACTTGCAGCGTAGTGAGCAGAAAGCAAGTGGATTGCACTCTGACTGCCTCATGCTTTCCCCAGCTCTGAGCTGGAAGACAGGAGAGGTTTTAGAGGTGACTGGCTCCCTTAGAAACAGAGAGGAAATCAGAGCAGAGGAGAGATGGAAAGTATGCCTACAGCTTCTTGCTTCCCCTCTCTACGTCCCCATCACTGGTGGTGAGACAGTAGCAAAAGTATGTGAGCCGCTTTACTGGGCACAGAAAACAAAGCCATGACCATCCACCAGTAAAGCAAGGCTATTAGATTGGTATTGGTATCCTGAATCTCACAAGGAGAACAGTGACTGACCAACCATTCCTAAATCTTTTTAAACTATTTTTTCTGCATCTGAGTTTTGCCTATATGGTAGAAAAGCCTTGAAATGGTCATGCTTATGGTATGAGTTCAAGATTGATTGGCTAATTTGCCCTGCAGTGGACTAGGAGCTCTGACATGATCTGCTTGGCTGGTTATGGGATCAGTAATCTTCAGCCAAGAGACAGTAACAAACACGTGTGCATATATTCTGAAAGTAGAGAAACAGTTTATACCATGACATGGGCTATGATATTTCAGTCTTGAGCATGTTAACCTTAGTTGCAAATATTTGGCCACTATGAAAAAAAAGACTAATGAAACAGAAACACAATACAGGTGGGACAGCACTTTATGAATGCACTGCTACAAGCTGTTAAGTGGTTTCCACAGATGCTCAGTCCCTTGCACGATCTGTATTGATCCTTACTGCATACCAGTATATTGTGCTAGTGTGCTTGGCTCCCAGGTTGAAAAAGAAGCTTGAGATAATATAAAGACGATACTCATCCATAGCAGCAGTGGAAGACAGGAAAAAAAGGTAATACCAAAGTGAAAAAACCTCTGGATTCATCTCTTAACACTCTGAATATAAGTCACCAGATCAAGGAAATTAACCTTGCATATCTCCTTGCTACTGCTGGTATAATCCCTTGATCATAGCAGAAAAATGATGCTCCAAAGTAATATAATTTAATTGCCCTTTCTCATGGCTAATCCATCACAAAATACTCCCCTGAACAGCCATCACATGAGTTTATTTCCACAGAGGTTCACCAGACAGAATCACCAGTGACCTGGTGATAGTTCACCAAAGCCATCAATTACTTATTCAGCAAATGTAGTACTTGATCCATTTATTTTTTTGCTGCTAACAGCTAATTATGGGTGACACACATCTGCTTTCCTCTGAATACAACAAACCGTTGGCCACATTTTCCCAGTGATTCTGCTTTACTGCCTGTTATGTCAGTCAACTATTAATGTCAGAGCCTGAATAATCAGATTAGAAACATCTCTGATGTCCAGGGCCCTACCTTTATGCCATTTTCTTCTCTTTGATGCTATTCCATTTCTGTTCAGAACAGTAAAAGGCCAGGAGACGTGATATCCTGTTTGATCATTTCAGTAAGTAACATCTCTGTGGGTAATTCCTCGAAGTACCTTTTGATTTGTATGTTTCAATTATAGTCTTTATACACGTAAAACCAATGAAAAATAATTTTTAACTTTCATTTCAACAGAGATGCATCACCTCCAGGGAACATTTCACCATGTTTCAGGGTGACATATTTATAAAAAAAGCTGGCTGTGCAAATAAGGGATGTTAGACTCAGAAAACTTCCAAAAGGGCTCAGACAAAGCAGGACAAAACGTCAATTTCAGCATGAGTCAGCTAAATGCCAAGGCAGTCCCACAATGCTTGGGCATCTGATCTCCCTTCTGGTGGAGAGATAATTTTAGACTGATGTGTCAAATTAGTGCTTTCAGTGAGATATATCCCGTGCAAAAATAACCACATGACTTGTTATAAATCCATCTGAATGTTAAAAATTTGTAGTACAAGGGCAAAACTACAGGTGAACACAGTGGGACAGGATTTCACCTTTTATTTTTGTAAAAATTATAATAAGAGTAAGGATGCTAATGGAAAAACAGAACAAAACTAAAACAAACCAAACAAAAAAAAAAAAACAAAAACCACAAACCAAAATAATACAAAACAAAAATAAAAGAACAATGACAAAAAAACCCAAAACCCCCACAAACCAGCTCTGATGAAGAGTCCCTTTGAAAGTACTCCCACACAACCCTGCAGTGCAATTCAGTCCTGATGAGAAAATCAGCTGTGACACACTTTGCTTTTTGAATCCATATGCAGAATTATGGCCAGATCCTGGGCTGATGTAAATCGGCATGGGTCTGTTGACTTCAAAGGAATTATTCCAATATGATTTAAAAAAAAATAAAAATCCCCTCATATTTGTAACCTACTAAGGACTTTACTCCATGTTTACAATGAATTCCATAACACCAATTTTAGCAGCTTAGCTCTAGCAGCAGCTTAAAAGTCAGGCACAATAGTGAGGACTTGTTCATTTTCTGAATAAAGATTAATTTATAAAGGCAAAATATATCTTATGCAATTTATGTCTCAGGTCTGATGTTATGATTTAATTTGATAATCTTAAATAATAATCTTAATTTGATAATCTTAAATACAACAGTGTTAAACATCCTGAAGTCAACTTTCCACTGCTCCTCTTGGAACATTCGGCATGACTAAAAAAATACAATAATGACTTGAAACCCTTGCTTGTGAAAGCCCACTTTTGCCAAAGTGATGAAGAGGATATTTGAAAAGAAGGAGCCAGCTCAGATAGAGAACTGTGCATTTGAAGCACTAATCATGCACAACCCAAATTTTCTTCATATTTAACACCACTCATGAATAGAGGTCAGAAGTATTATTTCAACTCATTGCAAAATAAACAGATGTAAATAAAGAAGTTCACAGGCTTCTCCTGGCTGATTGTTACTCACCAGATATCTCCTCTAGGCACTGTTTGGCAGTCTTGCTGAAGGACAAATCCATTTTAGTAGGACTGGTGCAGGAGTCAGGAGGTGGTAAAGAGGTACTGTCATTTTCTGAGAGAGTTCTGAAATCAAGCAAGAAGATTGATTATCTGTCATTCATATATTAATGGAAACAAATATTACTTACAGCTCCATCTAGAGTAATATCACTATATGGTGAAAATACCAAGAATGACACATTCTTACTGTGCTGGTTTTACTCCAGCCACAGAAATTTGCAAGCAACTAGGAACTCTCTTAGTAAGTTGTTCCTGAAGAGAGACAAAGAGCTACCGCTGGGAAATTTGGAGCTATTTTTTGTGTCTTCACTTTTTCTCTTTAAGAGGTGTCAAATATAGGCAAAATCAATTCAAACTGAAGTCACATCCCTGCACATATATAAGGGAAATGAAAACTTGTAATTGCTGAAACATTAAGTGAGAAAGGCCATGTGGGAAGAAGCTTATGCAAGGCTGGAATGGAAATCTGGCCCAGATATTTAAATCTGTGTGCAGCTTCTTTAGATAATGCCCCTTATATAACTCTGGGGAAATGGGATAATACAAGTTTTTCCATTAACTTGCTAATAAATAGCCCATATTTTCTTTGATGGCAGATTTCTGTGGCTATCCTTCATAAATTATAACAGGTCCCATTTGTTGAATATAGTTATTTGCTGTTGCATAATGCTAAATAGCAAGAAATACACAAGCATATGGATTATGATACAAAATATATATGGATTATGATACAAAATATATAACACAATTATTGTCTCTTCTTAAGGAACAGCTGTAGCATCTAGTTTACACAGGAACTGTTGAACTACACTGCCATTAAATATCAACATGTACCACATTTGTATACAGTAGAAGAATACATCAAAAGATAAACTAGCTAGTTTTTGAAATAAAATTGAAAAAAGCCATCACTTAGAGCTTAAGTTCTTCCAGTTTTTCTGACTTGAATAGCAGTTGGTCTTTTGATTTCTCAAAAGACTAGCGGAATATTTATATCCTAATTTTAAAATGTTACATTCATAGCTCAGTTCTCAAAATTCACCATAAATTGTTCCCAATGACTAACTAAACTGTAAACACAAACATTTATCAGTGTGATGAACATATATTTTATAAATATAACTGATAAAAACAGTGACATCTCTCAAAATAATTTTATGGCAATTATTTTTTAAAAAATAATTTTCCAGTTAACATTTTCTTTAAATATACTTCTTGAATGGATTTGTCCAGTAATTCATGACAGTGACTGAGGGAGCAGATATATGTACATACAATGGCATAAGTACTGTCGTGATGAATTCCATTGATTAGAAAGAGTTTACTGTGACTCTGCTTACACAGAAATAGAAATATAAATGATGTCTGATCTGATGCATTGTCTTTTTAATCAATTTCTGTACTTTTAGGATGCTGGGAACAGAGAATTGCTCTATAAAAAATATTTGTGGTTCTCATCTAGTAGTTCTCTCTGTCACATACTACTGCAAACACAAGCTCAGCATGTGTTACAATATGTTAACTATGTTCTACTGACCTTGAACGCAATTTTACATCTGGTGCTCCAGGACAGCGTCTTAAGTAACAGAAAGCCCACTCTATCCCTCCCCAAGGAACACACGCTGAAATTCCACAGTCTCACCTGCTTTCCCATATTGCTTTAAGTCATCAGAATGAATGAGTGTTATGTCCGCTTTCACTGAAAGCCACTCTGAGGCACCGAGTACTCCTGTCTGGTTTTAATGCTGAGACTTAGTGCTGGATCAGTTCAGGGCAAACCATCAGCCCCAAAACATTTCTCAGAAAAAGGCACTTACAATAATGGTAAAGGTAATTGAAGTGGCCTGCACTCTTTTTGTTAAATTCAAATCATGGAGCTGCTTGGACTGGAGCCAGGGTGAGGCTAGAGTTCATTAGGAGGAACATTGGAAAAAAAGTAGGTTGCTTTTGGTCTTGTAGTAAAAGCATCCAGACAGGTGGGTACAGTTCAAATACTCCACAAAATGTATATGGATTTTAAACCACTACATCTCTGGTTAGAAATAAAAAGATTCTTTTTGCCTGTTGTCCTTCTCACCCTAAGGCACTGTGTTCCTGATTGTACAACCGTTCAGCCATTAATCACTGCATCAACCCAGAATGGTGATGCAAACCCTTCTCTGAGTGACCAAGAGCCTTATATGTAAGCTGTCTTCTAAGACAGGATAGGAAGGATCCACTCCTATTTATTTGGACATGTGCCATCAGAAAAGGATTAAGTGGTCTGGATGCCCATCAGTCACCAATACGTAACATTTGCAGTCGTCATCTAGTGAATGGGGATAAGAAAAACAGAAATTCAATGCCCTCAGGCAGTGACTATAGCCTATAAAAATACAGAAAGATGCGTAACTTATTGGCTGTATGGGAACACAGATACTTATGTTAAAAGGACTGGATCTCCCTACAAGAGTACAAACAAGTGACTTAGAACAACTCAGTAAACTTAAGCACAATGAGTGAATCTGTTTCCTTAAAATAACAATGAATACTAGTTTTCATTTGTTCAGAAATTTGCATGTCCAGATCACATCAAGACTTTTAGAGATATATCAAATACCAAATAAAGCACATTTTCATTCTTCATTGTTTAACTGGCATTTTTTTTTTTCCATTTTCAAAATCCTGATGCAGCTATAACCAGGAAGATCAGTTGGAAAACACTGTGAGAAGAAATACTTGTAAAGATTTCCATTTCAAATTTTAGAATCTGACCAGTGGGACTAATTGCAGCACAAAATCCAGTTTCAGGGACATAAGCTGGCATTAGAATCTAAGTCTTAAAGTAAAAACACTGAATACCAATGATCATATAACATGAATAATTTAAAAATGTTTGATTTAATTTGTAGAAAGATGACCATGGAAACACAAACTAAATGTAAATATGACGTGGTTTTCTTAAATTTATAGGCAGCTTGAAATAACAGATCTAAGGAGCATGAAATGTGCCTTTTATCTTACTTGAAACTTGGAATTTTAAATATAATGTAAAATAAATGTGATTTCCTATCAAAACAAATAACAAAGAAACTGCTATGCTGGCTTCAGTCAGCATTTTTATGTTTAATTTGGTAAAAGCATCGATGATTCTAATTATCTGAGGCAACAACAGAAATCCCACAGGGGACTATGGATTTTGCAGCAGCTTAAGTTCTGCTTACTTGAGAAAACTGGTTATTTATTGTGGAAGTGTTGGGCCAAAAGGCACCTGCCCAGCACTTGGGGAGCCGTGGTGAACGTTCCCCAAGGACGAACCTGGTGACAGGGCTCTCAACAACAGCTAGTTCTAGTAGCTAGTAGGTCTCCACCTAAGAAGCTAAGATCCTTCTTTTTTCCAGAGTTGAGCTTAGCCTGGATGAGTTGAGAAAGGCGTGGAGGTGAAAGACTTCCAAGAAAAATCATGTAGGAGCCTCAGGTTTTGGGGAACAAGAAGGTTCAGGTATAAATGGTGCTTAAAACTTCAAGTTGCTTTGCTCTAGGCCTGTCACAGGTTGTAATACATTGGACCATGCCTATTGGTACCTCTTTGCCTAGCTCAATCATTGTAATTAAAAAAAAAAAAAGAAAAAGAGGAAGATGAAATAGTGAGATTTGTCTTTCCCTATACTTCTGGCTTTTATTTTTTTCCATGGGACACATTAATCCTATGAATGACTCAAGTGATCTCTGAGGACTGCAGCACAGATGAAGCTCAAGGCAAGCAAACAGCAAATTATAAGATCTTCTCATTAACCTTAAGCACTGGCGTTAATGAATGGCCCTTGATTCTCTACCCATTCACAGCCCACTGCCTCAAAAAAAAAATTAACTTCTTGCATCTCTCTTGATATCAAGGACAGTGAAAAGAAATTCAGTTTAGTCAAAGCAACCCCATTGATATTTCTTCCAGTGCTGTGCATCTGCAGCGCACGTTAATTTAGGCAACTGTCATGAAAACAGGACAATCTGTTTTCTATTTTAATCATGGCAATCAGAGAATGTACTTATCCCCAAGCCACCCAGTTACATGCTACCTATTTGTAAGAGCATCAGACTTGCTTAATGGGACAAATCCTGCTCTCAACCACACCTGCACAAGCTCATTCACTTTGATTAAAATAAGCCTGTACAGGAGTAATTAAGAACAGAATTTGGAACACTACTTAAGAAGCTGTCTTTAACGCCAACCATTTCCTGTCTCTAATGAAATAGACAACCTTTGATAAACACAGATAACATCAAAGAGTTGTTTAGTTTTTCCTCAACATTCCACAAGATATCAGATGAATATGCTGGGAGTTTTTTCTGACATCTCTCTGAGGTTCAGCTGCTTTGAATATGTATCACCATCAATGTTACAGACTAGCAGGACCACATCTGGAATATGAGCACCCATGTTCAAGCCATGTGAGTTAAATTGCGAACAGCTGTAGGGAAAGGCTACTAGGACACCCATGGGGAAGCCGAAAGCCTTCTGAAAGGAAAGAAAAGAGATGATTTGGATTAGACTTGCAAAAGAGAAGGAAAAGGATGGGATGATTCCCTCACATATTTTAAGAGTGCTCAAAAAAAGGGAAAACAACTTTTTAATTTAAAGGACAATATTAAAAAATATTAATAAACGGATGTAATCTCACCATGTGGGTCTTACACAATTGCTAAAAATGAGATGAGTGACTTTCTGGAGGAACCTTCTCATTGTAGTGGTAGAGATTAACTAGTTTAAAATAAAAATTAGTTGGTTTGTGAAAGGGTTAATATAGTTGCCACTGACAGAAGACTGAACCGACTATCCTTGTTGGTCCTCTATCCTACATTTTACTGATTATTTAGTTGAAGGGATAAAGCCACATTCGTCTGTATGGCAATTTAAAAGAATAACTTTAGATCATAAACAGCAAACAACTGAATTATCAAGCTACTGTTTTAACTCAGCATTAATCACATATGTGTTTATAATGAATTTTTTTGCTTATTATCCTTCTTCCCATATCTTAAGCCAACATCTCTACACTGGAAAATTTTCTTGCACCATTATTTTAAACTCAAGCATGAGAAAATGTGAGGATTTTCCTAAGCATCGTTTTCTTCCAAATAGGACTTGTGAGTGGCAATGTTTAGCCAGGATTTACTCAGGATTGCAAAATTTTGGTGGTGACTGTTGTTTTATTTTCAAACAGTAATGTAAATAATGGAAATTAATAGAGCACTGCAGTATAACTTTGAATCATCCCATTTTTAAAGAAAGAGTTGTAGTATGTTTAGCAGCACAATCTATCATTAACAAATGCAATTAACTGATAGAGTGTCTTTTACTGAAAACTTAATTATAACTCAATAATCAGTGACCAGAAGTAGCTTATAACCATTTAAACTGCCCATAAATATGGCTTTGACAAACCCTGCAGATGCTGTGTTTGCAGGATCCTTGAAGAATAGTTAAATTTTTTCCCTAAGCCAGTATAAAAACATCCTGACCAGGCAGCTGGAATTGAATTTCACTGTGCCTCCAGAGGTGCAACCAGATTATATCCTCCTTTACATCTGTCATCGCTTTGCACTTCCCATGCACCCTTGAAGCTATAGTCAAACAACAGAATTCTTTCAACCACCATATAGAAAAGGAAAGAAGATTTTACTACCTGGTAATATGTTTATTTATTATACTGATATTTCTCTAACTATATCTAGTGAACACTTTATTCCTCAGAGAATCCTAAAGTAATTTAGACCAGAAATACGTTCTAGATGCCATCTGGTCCAGTGACATGATCAAAGCAAGTCTTGTTACATTAAGTTGCTCAGGGCCTCATTTGGTTGGGTCTTGAACACATCTGAGGGCAGAGCTTCCACAGCCTCCATGGGTAGCCTGCTCCAGTTTTTCACCACCCTCAAGGTAAAAATATTTTTTCTAACTTTTAATCAGCATCTCCCCTGCTGTAACTTACATCTGTTACCTCTTATCCTTTCACCCTGAATTTCAGAGAAAAGTCTGGCCCCATCTTCTCTCCATCAACCTATGAGGTAATTGAAGTCACCAGTTTCTCATTCTTCAGGAAGAAAAGAAGTGCCAGACTAGTTTTTGTAGTCCCGCATTGACACTGAAGGAGTATCTCTGCAAGGTCTCAATTCAGACAGTGCTGAAACTTCTTCCAGATGTCACTACCATAAAACTACAAAATTTAGCTGAAGAACTGAAATTTATGTGATGCACAACATAGAAGTGCAGCTCAGGATGACAAGTAGCCAGCTAATTCTCTGCAGCAGTTTCTGTACTTTCAGTATTGCAGGCAATAAGCAATTCCTGAGTACCACAGCCCCTGGGATTTGGGCACTTTTATATTCCAGGCATGGACAAGAGAGCCACTAAACTCCTACAATGGTTATTGGAGGAGTCAATAAAATAAAACTAAATTGCAGTACATGCATTCAGTCAGTTACAATTCAACATTCTTCTGTTGAAATATTTCTTTAGTATTTGAGCAAATTAACAGCAAATGTTAATTGCCAACATATCACATACTTCATGCAGGATTATGATGATTTACATCAACAAAGGATTTGCCTGTTGGAGTGACGTGACATTTCTGTTACTCCTGGGACTATTAGTTATATTTCCCATTTTATGGTAATAATACAAATTTACAAAATTTGGCTGAAAAATATAAAGCAATGATTGCTTACAACAGGCTCTTCTCTGTGCAAGAGAATGCTTGGAATTACAGGAAGTTAACCAGTTATATGGCCAATTTCAATACAAGAACTTTGGCAGATGGCACAATTTCTGTTTTCCTCAAATCTAAATTACAGAAGAATTTAAAAGAATTACAGGAGAATTTAAAGTAGTGGATGGTATACTTTAAACAATTATACAGTCTCTTATACCTCTTAGTTGTTTTTCCTGATGTATTTCTCTTATCAAGCTTTCTGGTAACTACATTACATCTACTTCAGCATTTCTTATACCAGTTGGACCCTGAAGCAACTTCAGAGGGGACACAAAGAGGCTGTAAATAACACATTCACAACCACATTTGAACATAAATAATCACTTGCTGAGGAGGATGGAAGAATTCAAATTATACCCACTTAGATTATCTTAAATGCAACTCTGACTGTTGTTGCTAATCTTTGAAGGAAATATTAATCCCATATGAATTTCATGCTGTGGTGTTTAAGAGGTATAAAAATACAATGTGATATGAGACTGGACAAAGCACCAAGACTGCAAAGCTGAATAGTGCAATATATCATTTCAGAACCTCCTAGTGAAACAGTATTTTCTATCTACTGTCCATTAAGAAAAATACACAACTTCTTGAAAACATGAGTGTCTATAACTTCTATGGCATTACATTCCCTGTTTAAGCAATATACATGCCATCCTCAAAGAAACTCTTGGGAATACTTTATTTTACTCACAAATCCACAGTCATATGCTCTTGGGTAATGCTCAAACATTGCAAAATATGTAATATCTGTACGTATCAGCAACAAAACAGAAAAAACACTAGCTTACTTACCCTTGTGCTAACAGCCTAAACTGGTGACAGCAGTATATTGCAGTATTCTGCAGGATTCTGGATAAAATGGACTATAATGTTACTAAATTATATTTGAACTTTTTATAAGGACTGCAGTACAAACAGAGCCTAGATATTCCATCTAGCTGTAAAAGCTCCTCTTAGTCTGAATGTTAACTATTATTTATTAACTCATTGATCTATAAAGCTGTTCTAGGAGGTAACATGCACACCTGAAAATTCTGTGTATAAATTGTGGTGACTGCTCAGAAAACAGTTATGTTTAAGAACAATGAAATGTAAATACAGTATCCCGGTTTCATGCACAATTCCACTTGCCGTATGTCCACAAAAAATAAATATGCTGACTTCAGAAATTTGGATATTTCATCCTTGGCTATACTGATATTCTTCTATGAAATCATTGTGTACTATTACAAAGCCCTTGAGAGATGTAAGGAATGCAGTTACTGTGAATTTTTGGGTCAGATTCTGCTCTCAGTTACAGAGATATACATTGAAGTAACCTCATCAAAGTCAGTCTATTACTCTGGGTTTATGGCATTCCGAGATCAGACCTTGGCTCTGAGAATTGTGAGATTTAACTTCAAATACAGTCTCCTTTGCTGTTTGTTTGAAGCATACAGACAATTTTCGATAATAAATTTTAGTGGATGATGCATGCTTCTATTGCTCTTTAAAATTCAGAATACATTTTGCTCTACAATGAAGCTTAAAAAAAAGATATCTTCACCATGCAATGAAATGGCATCAATATGCCGTAAAATTGTCATTAAATAGTACATGCATCTGAAGGCAAAACATAGCTTCTTTTTCTCTCTCATTTTATATGCACCCGTAACACATATGTAGGCCATCCTATGTACCATGCTGAAAATAGTCTGTATCACTGAGGTTCTTCCAGATAGTTATAAAGGAACATGCATATTAAGCACATTCAGTGATATAGTTAATTGAAACTCAAGAGGCTACCCACTGCATATTAGAATAAATATAACCTATATTATGCCTTTTTCCCCTCCCATATGATTCTGTGAATTGCTTTTGTTCAGAATTAACTTAAACAGTTTATCACTCATCCAGATTGGTTTTGAAGCTATGTTTAGTTGCATGTAATGATATATATACTCCCCCAGAGCCTACTTCAGCACCTCTTTAATCTTCAGCCAAGATTAGTTCAAATACTACTCACTAACAAAAACTGCCAGTATATTTTGCTTAATAATGTATTTGTCATTTTATCAGATGTTAAATTTACCCACAACTGTAGCCAAAGCCCTCCAACAGCTGACATCTGAAATCATTACTCAAACTAGCCTGCCTGTCTTTGTACTCTTACTCTGTCTTCTGACCTGTACAACAATGAAATCTGTCAGTGTCTCTTCATTTGCTCTATCACACAGCAAAATAAACTCAGACAAAGGCTGATACATTTAACTGTTCATTCATCTATTCCAGAACTTTTGTCATCAGAAGAGTTTATAAGACTTGTAATAATTAACTGCCTCCATGGCAGTTATATATATACCTAGGTCATGTATAAAAATAAACAGGAAAAGAATCTGCAAACAGCAACCTCTTTGTCTCTGCACAAAATGTTGAAATATTTTTGAATACTTGCAAAAGTTTGTGTATGGTTTTTCTCTCTTATATCCTACTAGTACTGTTACATACATCAGCAGTTTACGTTAGAATTTTTGAAGAGAACAGTGTATTATTTTAAGCAACTATTATTGAATATCAGCAACTAAATGTTGAGATTCTTAAATTGCAAACAAGAATACTTGCACTAGAAACATGAGTCAGCTGTGACCTTTCAAAAGCAGCCTAGTGAATGTATCATGTGACTTGCATTTCTAATCAAAACATCCTGAATTTTAAATGGCAAATATTTGCAATGGATTGCTTTTGTACAAGGTAGAGACTCAGAGGTCTTGGAAGAAATTGTTCATACAGTAACATTAATTTAAAAAACAATATTAGGAAAACAATGTGCATAATGTTGTGACAGAAACTGTGAGATAAGAAACATAGTGTGATCGACCATTACTCTATACATTTTAGCTCTCTTTCCTAAGTGGTAACACAAACCCAATTTCCCTCTGTGACCTTACCTATAAATGAAAGGAGCTACTGTGGCAGTGTTGGGGTGACTGTATTGCTGTTGCTGAGGAAGCTGGACAACTCCATTTCCTGTGCCCTGGCCACTGCTTGCAGCCATCGAGGCTGACAGAGCTGCAGAGGATCCTAGGTTGAGAGCTGCACTTGGTTCTTTCCCTTCAGAAGAAGCCAGACCAGAGGAAGGAGAAGCCTTCTCGCTAAGCTGAGATTTTGGTGTTGATTGGGACTGGTTTCCTTTTGTAGTCCTCAGTTTTTCAACCTCCTTACTTCCCGTGCATGTAGATGAAGCACTCTGCTTTGCTGTTGGCACCTTTGATCCAGGTTTCGGGATCCCACTAGAGGACGGTATTAAACTTTCCTTCTTGGCTGCTGTCGTCTTGCTTCCCTTTGGGATTAAGCTTGCAATTTTTGAGCTCTTCTTTGTAGGTGTTTCAGTGACCTGGTCCTTCTCGAGTGTTTTCTCAGTGCAAACTTTGTTTTTGTCCCTGTTCTTTTCCTCTTTGTCCTTTGGCTGTAGCAAAGACTTTTTATTGCTGAGATTTTTGCTTCCAGCTTTTGGAGGTGTTAACTTCGGTGATACTTTAGGACTGCTACTTGTGGAGCCGCCGCTGTTCACCCCACCACTTAAGACATCCATCTCACCATACTCTGAAAAGTTATCATCCTCTCTCCCACTGTCGCTGGGTCCTGAGCTCAGCGACAAGGGAGGTCTCAGAGCAGTTCTAGCATTAACCAGCTTGAATTTTTCCAGCATAGATTTTTGTCCAGATGAAGGGGGCTTCACACCTTCAGAAGGGGGTGGCTTGAGCCTGTCTGAAGATGGAGTAGGGGACGTTGCAGGACTAGGCTGCTTCACAGACAGCATGGTAGAGGTCGCACTGTGTTTGACATTCATGGATTTGCTGCGCCAAGGCTTGCTGGCACTTGGAGACGGTATGGCAGAGACCTGCTGCTGCCCTGTGCTGGTGGGATGCTGCACATTTCCATTCATGCCTGCAGATGGGTGAGGGCCTTTTGGTGAATCTGCTTAAAAAATAGAAAACACCATAATGGTACAGTTATTATCTTATTTCCTGCTTAAAGGTGATATCATACTCCTCTGGCATTTAAAATACAGTTACATGTGATTTATAATAAACATAATTTACATGTGCATGGGACAGGAAGGATGGTAATCAAAAATTTCTTTTTTTCCCCCCCTCACCATCATGGTAAGAGCCTTGATAGCACCTTCCTTTTCCTTGTAACCATTTCATTATGCAAATTAAACCTTGCAATTTAAGGATTTTATCTTTAATAAGTCATAAGGAAATTCTTCCAATCACTTGCTAATAATAAAACATTCAAACACACACACACAAAAAAAAAGAATGGTACAATATTGGAAGAAAAACAAAATTAGAGAAATATGGTTTTGATGTTTAGTGAAAGCAAAATATGTGCTTGGAAGGTAAGGATTTGAGTGGGAGAAGGAGAACTGAGTAATACTGAAATTAAATGGATACAATCAATATTCATAAAAGCAAAAAATCACAGATCACTATACTTTTTTTGGATTTAAGTACAGTTAGCAGCCTTTAATAGCTGACTTCAGGAATTTAACCCTGTGCACTTCCATAGGTGGGAAAAAAAGATACATCAACAATTTCACCAGTGTCAGTACTTGAAAGTTCAAGAGATATATCACCCACAGCCAACAGTTATTTTGGGCCTTAAGCCCAGGTAGGTACAGAAGAAGGCTCTGCTATCTTCACTACATTTACATCATCCAGGAACTTCAGCAAATCCTTAGAATGAATGAGAACAAGACTCCTTCTGCAATAATTGAACTGTGCTAATTGACAACCATGATTTTCAAAAAAGCCATCCAGCCTCACTAAGTAAAACAGACCAATGCACAAAAGGGCTAAGCTCTTCTGTATGAAACTCAAACTTCCAAGACACATCTGAGTAAACGCTATTAGTCTGGAGAACCAGAGAAATGAAGTGGTAACAGCAATCAGATATGTGGTACATTGCTATTTCAGCCAATGACATATTTTCTCTTAGTGTAACTATCTTGTCTTGCCATCAGTTTTGGGACTGCCAGTGAATTAGGTGTAACCTTGCCTATAGTATACCAAATTTGTATATCAAATTCAGTACTACAAGAAAGCCTATGAAACACACAATGCAAACATAGTTTACGTAATGGCAAAGAGTGCTTGTTGTGTTGCATACACACATGAAGACAATGTTATGCCCTGGGATTCTCCTGAATAATACAGTAGATGAGAACAATGAAGACATTTGAAGTTATGCATCATTTTAATTTTTGCAGTCTCAACCCTAAGGCCCTAGTATGGTTTCAACTACAAACCTGTAAGTCTGAAGGCCTCTAATACATACAGAAAAGAGAGGATTTTGAGCATCCCAAAAAGGGAGCTGTTTGTTCTTTAACAAGGAGAATGAAAATATAGCAAAATCTACTTCTCTACATAGTATTGAGTTCTAGTTTAAAAAATAATAACAAAGAAAACCAACAACGCAAAACCCCTGAACAAAAGTAACATGACAGAAATGTAATGGCTTTTACTTGCTTAACACTATCAAAGGTTGGACCCCAGTAAAACAATCACCTCCATCTTCAATAGATGATGTATAATTCCATCTACCCAGAGTTTTTATGTGCTCTTCAGGCTGATATGCAAACCCCACAGTGCTAAATATGCTCGGTCCACCTTCACAGCAGGTTTCAAGCAGCTCTGCTGTTTCTGGTTAATAGGTAAGAAAATGTTAATTGATAACCATTGCCTCAGAGCATTTTTGGGGACAGGTGAGGTTACAGCTTATTCCCCAGGTTCAAGGTAGCACCATGCACATGAAGCAGCTTTACTAGGCAGCTGCAGAGCTGATCCTTCCCTCGCAACCAAGGCAGGAATTATGGCTGAGCCCCTGCTGTTTTCTGGTGAGCCTCAGATCCTGAAGAGAGCCTGGGGCTAACAGCAGCTGTTGGAAATTACTGCAGCCCTCAGGCTTCCTTAATTTATACCAGGGATCAGGCCATGGCTGATAGCCCAGGACTGTGTGTGCACAAGGACCTTCTTGCACACATTTTGTGTAGCACTAAGCTTGCCTTAATTACACAGGAGGATTGGGGTCTTTTGCTATCCCAATAGTTTTGCAGAACAACTCACCATAAGAATATGCAAAGTTTATCCAGAATACATGCAACAATCTGTCAACAGTAGGATGCCACTGCACTCCACTGTATTAATTCTGTTACATTTTTATGGCTTCAGGCTATTAGTTTTACTACACACAAAAAAAACCCCAACACCCAAACCAACTGTTTTGATTAAAAAGAAGAATGATTGCCTTGTCATATTTCCTGCTCTACAATATTAAACTCTTGGGGGGAGGGAGAGAACTTTAAAAAGAAGAGTATTTACTGTTTCATCAACACCTTGTTCTACCACATATATAGCAAAAAACCACATGTTCCTGGGACCACCGGTACTTATTTGACCCCTATGTCAGAAACCATAAACAGCATCAAAAAATTATAGAGAACTTTCACTTGCCTTTAACCTTCAATTTAAAGTGCATATGTAATATTTCCACAAGGAATGTGAACTGCATGCTCTCAAGAGCCTGTCAGTATGTTTAAAGATGTGGAATAAAAAGATTTATTTTCCCCCAGCCCCAATGTATTACTTAAATCTGTATGATTACTTGAATCATTCATTGCTTTCTACACTCTCATTTGGATTTATCTTTATCTGTTCATTACATGAAAACTGTCCCCACCTTGTGGTGATTTTGGTACAGAGTGAACCCAACCTATGACAAGCACTTCATATTTCTATAAACTAAATTTTACAAGAAGACAGTCTTTTGTTCAGGGCCTAATCCTCTTATTGCTGAAATGCATAATCACCTTCTGGTGAAAACAATTTTACATTCTACTTGAGAACTCACTGCTTGAGAGCTCCATCCAGCCTGCACTGGGAGAGGAGAGTGGCAACACCCCTAGGTGCTCAGTGCAAAAGGAGAAATTTCTAACAGAACTCAGCAATCATTACAACAAAATGGACATCTTCAAATCCAATGTTGCACAAATAGAGGACATGTGAGGGGTTAAACTTGGGCCCAATATATAATCAACCTCCTGTTTTCTCAAATGTGACTTTTGCTGTGTTCCATCCTGTTGGAAAAGACAGGATCTCTGTGACAACAACTCCTCCATTGCAGCATTGTTAGGTACTGGTAATCTAAATATTCTGTAAGCAGACAGATACCTAGATTAGAATATCCCATTTTAGTCACAATAAGAAAAGGTTAGTAGAAAATTGAAGAGCTGCAAGAGATTGCTATAAGGGAGGTCTAATTGGTGAGATTAAAAGAATTCAGCTTCTTCAACTGTCCCTTTCCAGCTGTCCACTAAAAAACAGCTACCCCTTGTCAGCCCAGAAAAAGAACACCACCAGGGACAACTAGCAAAATACATAAGAAGAGATGTAAATGAATTAGCTATAGATATACATACTGGCTATAGATTAACAACAATTTGCATCATCAGATAACAGAGTTCCAGGACAAAGTTTCTCAGAGCTGGTATGGGCAAAGTAACCAAATACTGTCAAAACTGAATTTGGACAACACACAAACACCATTTTATATTATTAATTTATATTGAAAAGTAGGCAATTAAATTCCATGACATAAAGACCCTTATCAGTGTCCAGATACAGTGCTTCTAAGGTCTAAAGTGTAAATATTTGTTTATAAAATTTGACTTGAATTAAAACATTATTTCCTTGCTGGACTCAAAATACCCTGAGTATCCACCCTAGTAGCAATGTGAATAATTACTTTATCCAAATAGTTTAATTTTCATAGTTTTATTTTAATCTATTTTATTAAGTCAGAAGCAGATAGATGTGATTTGACGTGGAAAACAGATGTGCTCTTTGAAACCCATTCATAATCTGCAAAGTCCAGTGGGGAAAAAAAAAAAAATAAATAAATATCAACTCACTAATGCTTCACAGATGAGTTTCAGCTAATGGCATGTTTATTGTTTTCATGCATTCCATGTTCCTGACTTAACCACAGCAACAGACAGTTAGTTACCTGTGTCACAGCAATGCGTTGTGTCCGTGTGTGAAACCTGCGCTGTACTCAACAAAGAGCAAACCTGCATTCATGCAGGGGAGCTGGGTTTCTTACTGTGTGAACTACTCCCTAATCAATATTCAAAGGAGATAACTTCAATGGCACACTAAATAATTAAATACTAAATAAAAGGCCCATATCACACCATATTCTGGAACACCTTCAGGTCTCCTTTAACTCTATGACTACATATCCATTGCCCACTGTGAGTTGGAAACTGTGTTATACAGGAATGGATATCAAGCATTACATATAACTGGATTAAAAAAGCCCCAACATTATGTTGTCTATCTTTTCTGAGGTCTCCTTATAGCACATACAGGAAGGTATAGAGCAGAGAAAAATCTATGAGAAGTGGTCTGTGTTTGAAGAGTTCTGGAGGTCCCAACCTCATTTACCTATCACAAGTCATCTCTTTTTTTACTTCAGTTTATGCACCACTAATGCAGAATTACAAGCTTTTTACTATATGATCTGTGTCTCAGAAATTAGAGTATATGGACTGTATATCCATTCAATAGAAGCCATTAAATTTATCTTCATCCAAACATTTGCATCAGAAACAAAATTTGAAATAAAAGGTTTATTATGTCTGCCAGACTCTAAGAAAAAATCAGTTTTTCAATGTATAGTGACACATTTTTTTAAGAGGTGTTTGTTATTATTACTATTACTATTGTTGGAGTTGAAGTTTGTTTCTGAACAAATTTTTCCAAAAGCCTAGGTCACAGAACATCCTCAAATACTTTAAAAAAAAACCCAACAACAAAAAAACTACTCGGCAGTTTCATTGTAATATTGAAAAATTAGCCACTATCATAACTGAATTTTAAAAATAGCATGTTTCAGTTGTTTTCTTTAGACAATGAAGTTGTTTTGTGAATTCAAATACAAGTTCTCATGTGTTCTTTTAGGGTAGTATAAAAAATACTACTCCCCTATCCTTGCACTCACAGCAGTCATTTTCTCTAATTCTGCTTTATAGTGTAAAACAAACTTGTATTCAGTTTATATTCTCATGTAAAAATCAATGTTCTTCCACCCATTCTTCTACTTTGAAAGAAGGAAAAAGAGCAGACAGAAACATCCCAAATATAGTACTCTATTTATGCAGCATTACATTTTATATATCCTGTAAAATTAATTCAATTATTATACACAAACGAAGGCACACCTTATCCTCTTGCAAGTGATGACTTCACTAAAAATATCATTTAAGTTCTCATCCTCTGCTGTAAAGAAATGGGAAAGTAAAGAAATCCATCATGCAAAAAGCCACATAAATGTGCAACGTAATGCAAATTTCAGCAAAGTCAAAAGACAGTTTCCAAGTAACGAGCTAAGAATATTAATATCTACAAGCATGTCTCACCTGGAATCATTTCACTCACACATTTCAGTAGCAAACTTATGCCAACATTATGAAGCAATTCTAAACCCTAAACTGCTGTACATACCTTCACTCAAGCAGCCACATCTCCTACTTCATAACTTCACTATCGTATTTGTGAACTATGCAGTGTCTGCTCAGCTTTCACTCTGATCTCTTTAGTTTTAGCCTGGACGTCTTGCCATAAACAAGTCCTTGATAAAATATATCCCACTATAGATCTATCTAAAACATTCAACCCTGATAGTAAAAATAAAGAAATAACTATTGGAAGGATGGTTTTATATCTTCTGATACAGCTAGGGGCAAAGTGTGTTCATCAGAATTTTGCAAAAAAAATCTGGATAGCTGCCTGTTGCTCAGATGAAGAACATTCACTGCATACTTGTTCCTCCCACAGACCCCAAGGATGCAAATGGGTACTATGTATATTGTATCATTTTCAACTGTATTCTAACCCAAAGATATGAATAAAATGCCGTTCATTACACAAAGGGAGAAAGAAGGAGGGGGAGGGGATTAGTTACACAACTCAGAAAGCTGAATTTTCACATTATTCTTTCTGAGATAAAGCCTGAAGAGGCACATTTTCCAGGAAAACAGTGTCAGGGTGGGAAAAACAGAAGTACCAAAGGAACCCAGTTTGTTTACATAATGGAAGTTCATATTTAAAGGAGGCAATAAAACATGAACACTGAGTTCAAATCCCTGAAAAAAAAAAATTCATTATATTTGACTGAATTTCCAATTCTCTGTTCACGCTTATATATACACTAGGTAAGGATCTGAAGGAATAGATGAATGTAATATTCTGATGCACATGTTTTGATTCTTCTCTATCAGAAGCTACGATGCCAAGCCCCCAGAAAATTACATCAGTCTTCCTTTGGGTATGAGTGGGCTGGAATCTGGACCAAGATTGTAGGCATCCAATATGGACTAATTTTTACTTCCGAAAAATCACATTGATATTTCCATCACAGGGTTAAAATACGGATGGGTGCTTTTGATGGGTTTTTTGTCCGTCTTGTGTGTTATGTGATGTCAGTTTAGTAACTTTTAATCACTTACCTTTTTCATTTCCATTTGCATATTGTGGAGGTTTGTTTTTGTCAATGCTGTTAAAGCTCTGGCTTCTCCGATTTAAATTAGAAGCTCCCTGGACTTTGGTACTGCTGCCTGCAGCTGGCACTCTGGAGGGTCCTGGAAGCCTGAAATGGTATAATCAGAAATCATTTTATGTAGTGTAACATATAGAGGAGTCAGTATGCAAATATCAGACCAGAATTTAAAATCAACAACTGCAAACAGTGATTTGAGGTAAGCAACAAGGAACAGGAGGATTCAAATTAGTTAGACTCCACAAATGAAAATAAAAGCTTATCCTTACACACACAAAAGGGAAAAAGATGCTTTCTAGAGTCACAAGACATATAAGAAGATGCTTTGCATTTGCCATTAACATTGCTAAAACAGATTCACCCTAACAAATCAGTAAAGTGCAATATAAACTTTTATTTAACTATGTCACTTTTTAATAGGAAATGTTACAAAAATTGATTAGAAAGCACGACAAGACTTATTTGAGAAATATTTTGTATCTTTTACTCTAGTAAGTGGTTCACAGCTGTATTTAGCATAAAAGCTGTCTTTTTAGTTACCTTTGGTTATTTTTTTCAGAGGGCTATTGGTTAAAGCATTTCCACCTTATTATTTTAAACAAAAATACTGGAGGTACATATTTTAACTAGATGCTACAGATGCTTGTATACCTTTTAGATAGAATAATATAAGGTAGACTATACAGTTCATTTGTTAGTATTTGCTGCCACCATCTGAACCTTACTGCGTGGCTATGCTAAGGAAAAAAAATGTAGACTCTGTTGTCCCTGGTATGTGTAAGCCTGCATCTTCTTTCTGTCTGAATCTCTTCTCTGATGTAAGATTCTTTAATACATGCTTACTTCAAACTTTCTGCAGCATCTCTGTGGGCACCCCCACTCCTTTCCAGTTTTGTTTTCTGGTAGACAAAATGAAATGTTTGAATCAGCACGAAGCTTTTGCCAGAGAAGAATATCTCTCTCCTGTTTCTCACTTATTGGAATGATATGATGATTTTAATAGTGGCAATGCAAATTATACCAGAGTTATTGACTTCCGTTAGTTTGACAATATTAAGAAAGAGCAGCATCAGAAGGGAGAAAAAAAAATCATGTTACAAAGAATTACAAAACATTAGATTTCTTCCAAACTTTTTTTTTGTTTAACATACTGGTATAACAAAAATATTCAAATCATTATATTTTCATTATTGAACACATGTAAACAGCTCCATGTTCTCTTCCTTTACCAATTTAAGCCTCAGAGAGAGAATCCATTAGTTTATGGCTCATCCTGGCCGCCAGCCTGCCCTGCTAGTCTCTGTGCCGAGCCCAGAGCAGACTGTCTCTGCTCAGCAGCTGTATGCATGCTAACCTTTACCATGACCCATGAATACGAGTGATCTTCTGTTCCCTGAAGAATGCACTAAAACAAACTTAAAAATCCATTTGCTCCTTCTCATTACCCTAATTTGACAGGCAATAAGAGCTCTGAGATCATTTGTCAAAGGTAATGAAAAAAGCAATGAGAAGACATGTGCAACACTGGAAATTCATCTGTTCAGTTAAAATATAAAATAGTTCTGCATATATTCTGCATGCCAGAATTTGAGAACTTGATACAGTAAGCACATTATACATGAGATCATTTGCTCTACACACTTTCCAGTTTACCTCATTTGCTGTCTTTTTTTAATTGAATTCAGGTTTTAAATTGCTCTTGCAGAATCATGTTAAGCAGCTAAGGAAATGCAAAGAAGAGAATAACAAATAAGGGACAAGTCACATACCTCTGAACAGGCTTCGGAAACACTGCCACAGATTTAAAGTATTAGACAATAAGACTGTTAACCCCGACATGTTGAATGTGGACAAGACAGGAGCATCAGCAGTAAGGAAAACTAAAGACCTATAAATGTGCAGGTGCAAAGCAACTGGACCGTGGTATAGCTCATTCAAAGCTATCACCAGCAACTCAAATTGTGTTAGTGTGCTATACAGCAAAATGCAATTTTTATTGTAGATTATGCAGTTTAGAGTTCATTGTTCTCACCAATGAACTGTACAGAAATGGTATGATTACTGAACACATTAATTATCTCCCTCCCACTCCACAAAAAAAAAAAAAAAAAAAAAGCTAGAGACAAGAGTAAGCTTTAGACCTCACTTTCTTTATTCTGCAATCTGGCTTTTCGATTTTAGTGCTCATGGAAATAATAACTAAAAGTACTGATGAAATCTGAAACAGGTCACCTCCTACACACAGTTCTGTCAAATTCACTGCCAAAACAAAGCATCTTATTAGCAGGGACTGTGTGCAGGCTACTCTTGATGGAGTAGAAGTTTTGGAAGAGGTTCTTTTTTTCTGTTCTGTTTTGCTTCTGCGTGAACTTGGCTCTGTGACCTCAACCTTTCAGGTAGGTTTGTGATATGTGCAAAACATGTAGTGGGAATTGAGGTGGACTCCCAAACTTCTTTTGACTCATGTCTAAAGTATGGACTTGAGTCAGAGAGTAGAGAGCACTAAAATCACCAACTATTCTTTCACATCCAGTATTTTACATGCAGGATACAAAGATGCAGGATACATAACAACCAGAAATACTGCTAATATACAGTACAAATCAGCTCCTTCCAGTTTATACAAGGCTTTCCTGTGGCAAAGCTCATCGTTGCGAAGCTTGCACGCATAACATAAATACACAGTTTCACGGCTGCTTATGTCCAAAGGATAAAATATCAATGGGCATATACTTGCTTGAGTATCACTAACAAGCAATAAATTAGAGATATTTAACTGACCTAGAAGTCTTTTTTTGACTGGTTGCAATTCCACTGTGATTAGACTGAGTTGCATATCTGGCAGTGAGACTGTATGAGAAGAAACAGAGAAATTGAATTAAAGAATTTCTTTGAACATGTATAGAAAGAACGCACTTACCAGCAAACTATGAGTTAATGAATGCAAATTGAACATGGATAGAAAACACAAATTAACTGGAAAAAATATGAAATAAGGCAAACATGCAGCTTTTTATGAGATGAAATGCACAAATTATGAAATAACGGATATTGTTATAACTCGTCTCATTTGCTAGAAATTATGTCAGGAATGGAAAATGGGGGCAAATGTTCACTGTGACGAAATTACTGAAGTCTAGTTAAATTCACACAGAGTGCACCTCAAAACTTTGTCCTTTTTTTTTTTAATCCACAAAAAATACTAAACACAAATATATAGCTACTAGTTTCTCCAGCAACCTGACTGGGTTCAAAGTCTGGCAGTTAGGAAGGAATTTGGTATACCAAATCCAGCGAGAACTCAGAAAAATTCCCACTAAAGAAAGGTGATGCTCCTGACAACAGACCTATATGGAAGAAGTATCCCATCATAATTTTCACTACTGTTACAGCAGCAGAGGTCATATATGTGATGCATTACCCAGGCAACAAATCAGAAGCTTCATTAGGAAAGCCCTGATAAGTGCTTAGACTCACTGTTAAATTCCATAGGAAAATGCACCTTTATCTATAAGGCATCTGAATAGTATTTCTGCCATAGAAGATGCTGGACTATAGGGCTAAAAACTGTTGTGTTCCTTTTAACACTCAACAATGTGTCATTACTAAACAGCAAAGTTAAGTCTCTATTCTTTTAGACATCTGCATAGGAGATATGTCAAATCTATGTCCAAGGTAAGGCCTCTTGCCAGATAATTTCAGTTACTATAAACAGGTGCATCCTTTGGGATCCACACAGCCTAAGGATACAGACAGGTGCCTAAAGCCAAGTGCAATCACAACATCAAATTCCTTGTATTATTAAGGAAGTGACAGAGAGCTGAGTAAACAGAAACTCTGAGAGTCACAGATTGCTTTTGTTTCTTACAGTTCTGCATCTTCTAGCAATTCCTCTAAGTAGCTGCAGAAACCATAGTGCTCTAGTCCTGGCTTTATAGGCTGGCAGCACTCAGAAGAAACACCTGGTGGTATTGAGTCTACCAGAAAAGCATTATGCAATTTCTGCTAGACCACTGAAACAGAGAGCCTCAAGGGACAAAGGTGGGACAAAGGTCATCCCATACTGGCACTGCAGTGCTGAAGAATGGCAAGGGGAAGGCACAAACCAAGAGACAATGTGAGACTTGAATTGGATGCATACTTATTGTTACTTTATCAAATTAAACCCCAATAAAAGGTTCAGCATTGTCTCTGTGCCTGCCAATTACAAATAGTATCTGTGCACATGATGACAATATAAATAGGAGAGTACTTCAGTCTTAAGAGGGCAAAAAGGAATCATTCAATCTATAAAAACAGCATTCAATTCTCTGACATATATCTTCACAGTAATGCTGATAAAGTGCTCTTTTATATGACCATAAATTCTGTGGGAATTGTAATTAACTATGACAGTATCATAATAATTAGAGTTTATATATTTTTATCTACTATTGCATTATATTTCACTCACAGCTATCTTAATAATGTCTGGACATATGATGTAAATGTGACATAGGATGTTTTGCTGAAGTTGCTATATTTGTGCTGACATCTTTTGATAACATCTACTTGTGTTTTTGTCAGCATATTTAAAATGAAGGAATCTATAAATGGTTAGCTGGTTATCTACATTGACTAAACTAAGTTTGTGAAAAAAATGGCATGTCAAAGAAAACCTCAGTGAATTTATGTTATAAAAGGTAAAATGATACACAGTACAATCTACATCGACAGTGAGCTGGAAAAACAGAGTGAACAGGATGCATCTTAACCACTGGCTAGTAAGGCTCTGCCTTGCCATAGCGTATCATAGTTTTCTACCTCAAACAACACAATTCCAAAGTAGCTGGAAAGATCAAATAACTTAATCTCAGTGATGACGCTGTGTTGTTGATGAGGTAGCCCATAGACAAACAACAGCTTTGGTTTTTTTACATGAAGCACCTATCTGAAAATGTGTGCTAGAATGCTCTCCTCCCATGCCTGTTACTTGGGACTCCATTCACTAGCAAATTCATGAAATGTCAGTTTACAGATTGCTTTCAAACTTTCCAGACAGGCTTGAAAGGCATTGATGGATGTGCCATCAGTAAAGCAACATTTCCACTATGACTGAGTAAATTTATTTTCCAAAGTAATGTGATAAATGAAAGGGAAAAAGAGAACTTTAACAGCTCATAAACCAGGTGCATCAAGTTTCTAATGACTTTGGGTTTTCCTTCTCAATTAGCAGTGGATATGCTTGACCTATTAAGGCTTTGCTATTAGACAAGGAAGATACATGACTATATACACATCCCATTTTTCAGCCTATGTCAGTGCAATGAACTTAGTATAGACTGTTAAGGTTATATTTTAAACCTCAAAAACACCGAAACAATGATCTTTCTTCTAAATTGAGAGGGTGTAACCAAGACTGTCATACAGATTGCCAGTATTCTGGCACGGACCTATTTAAATTCATAATCCTAACCACTACATTTGCTTTACTGTTTTTCACACAGCACAAGCTCTGTGTTCAATTTGCTTCATTTTTCCCTTAGTACTTCTGAGCAGGATGCAATATGAAACTCAGTTCCTTGCAGTAGTTATATATATGCAACTGCCTGTAGAAATCAGCTACCTAACTTTGTTTATATGCCTAGGAAAATCAGGGTGCTCTTTTAATATAACAAAACTAACAAAATCCACCTGGACCTCAAGCTGTGCTCATCATTCCTGTACGTGATAAAATAGTTTGTCCGTCTCAAGGAATTTTGCTGACAGCTTACTGAAACCAGTTACTGCCTAATCCACAAATGAGACAGAACTTCTTTCATCCACATGTGTTTTCTCTTAGTATCTGGGTGGTTGAAAGATCATCATTGCAGAAAGTTTAGATGTATTGCTGTGATAATGGAATCCACTAGCAAAGCGAAGCATAAAAATATAATGTAACCATTGTTGTCATCTATCTGTACTGACAGATATAAATAAGGCCACCAGCACTGTATTTTTTTAACTAAACCTCAAAGCTCCAACAAAGTCATAAGCAAAGAATGAAGTGTCTACCTCACATTTTGAAGTATTCAATTCCCACAGTTAGTCATACAGGAATATAGGGAATTTTAGGATAAAAAGAAATCAGGAATCACATCTAAATCCATTCTCTCCCTTAGGCTACCATTTATTATTTACCACAGATTTTTCCACTACTCATTTAAATAATTTTAAGAGCTTTTATACTTATATATATACTTTAAAATTATAAACTTCCATAAATAAAGCATACTCTTTGCAATGAAATTTCACTTAACATAAATCAAGTCCCTTTGTTATTTTTACATTTAATTTGAAATTGTGCTGTTGGCCCCAGGACTAGAAAGTCTAATGATACTCTTGCACATAGAGAAACTTGCTCCCCTCTCTCTGCACAATTTTCACAATTCTCTGAGCTTGATTATGGACAGATTACACAGGATTAGGAATGTTAAAGTACCACCACACTGACCAATTTTTGTATAACTTTATTAGGAGCCTACCATAGAAAATTCATTATCCTCCTATCCAAACTTTACACTAACAGGAGAGAAATCAGTTTTATTACATACCTGATATGTGCTTTCTCCTGTAGGAGACACCAATTACCTATCATCCAAGGACAACTACCTCCTGAATTAGTCTCTTCAGTTCCCCATTTCTGCACAAATGTAATCCTGTCAGTCTCATGATATTCTGATTATAACCCTGCCCTGGGGCTTCTGTTTATTTACCATATCAAAACAAGGTGGCTATGAAATCTGTAAAGTCTGAATATATATATATTTTTGTTTCTGTTTCAGCTTTTGTTGACAAAGAGCCCAAACACTCCCTCACTGAGGTTGATAGTCAAGTAGGTTGGCTTCCATGACATGCAGAACAGGCTCAGACCCCATAAAGGTCACAGATGTTATTTATTATCAAGGACATCATAACCCGGAAATCAGGTTGAGAATATCATCATTGTCATCATCATCATCAGGAACATTTTCTTCAATCAGGAGAGTGAAACACTAGCCCTGTACATACAAGGACAAAGCCTCCTTGGTCTTCAGAAGGGCCTGAATGCTACCACTTCTGTATCCTGACTACCTCTTGTGTGACTTCTCAGAGGTATTTCCCTCTCCCATGCATAATCTATATTTCTCTCTGAAACAGTGGAGAGCATCACCATTTCATACTTATTTAACAAAGCATACACAATGGCTTTTTTACATGCTTGGAAAGTAAGCAATGTGCTTACTTTAAGCAACAAAGCAGATAACTTTTCCAATGAAATAATCTAACTTAAAGCAACTGCAAATATTAAGATATAGTTTCAAAGACTTAAATTACAACATGATATGTGATTTCTCACTGAACATTTCAGAAAAGCACAAAGTCTATAAAAACCATTTACTTTTTTCAGTGTAGAAAATGTTGTGGTTTTGCTTACATGTCTACACACATATAAACAGGTACATATGTAAGGCATTTAAATGTATACAGTGACTCAAAAAGACAGCTTTATTTTTCAGATATCTAACACAGTAGAAATACATCAGTCTTCATATAAAATAAAATACTCATAGGTATAAGAAGATAATTTTCACAATACTATCAAAATTTATTAAATTTATTAAAATTAGGTTTGAATAGTTTTATTACTATATAAAGAGGAATATGCCATTTAGGTGTTTGCTCCTATATTATCCTATAATTATATTATTATATTCATTATCTCACTTCTGCCATAATAATATGAGAATTTTTCTTGTTCCTCTCAAAAACCTGAAATAATTATTTCTAGGTAAAGGACCAGAGACAAATTTAATGGAAAGCAATCTCTGTTATATGCATTTTTCCAATGTATACAACACGAGTAATTTGCTGCCCTAAGGTTTCTACATGCAAACCTTTTTCACCAATCGAAGAAAACAGAAAGTATTAAGAATTTTTCACAGCATATTCATAACTGCAACAGGCTAATAAAGTGAGGCATTGCTGCACAATAACTGTATAATAATAAATTGCCTCAATGGTTAATATCCACTATGAAAGGATAAAATAGCTCATTTTATTAGCACTACTTTACCAAAAAAAAGTAAAATTACTATATTATTGATAGTAGTTATATTATCTATTGAGTTAATTTCACATGGAGAAGGTGAAGAATGTGGCATTATTACACACAGATTTTATCACTTTTCAATACTCCTCATTCAATGAAAGAGGAAGGTTTACGTACCTGTATGAAACTACTTTTGCCAAAAACACCTAAAGGTCTCAAGTGTCCTATGAAGCAGATATATGAGTCCCTTAGGACAGTATAAATCATGATCTCCTGCCCTGTAAATCATGCTGGTTCCTTCTGTAATTAATGCTGAGACACAGTTGCCATGAAAGCAATCATATAGAAGTCAGTCTTGGGAGTCAGGTAAGCTACCTGTCCACAGCTTAGATAGCAACACGCAGGTGAGAGGCAAGATCAATCCCATCAAAGGCATCTTTTCTTTTTTAATGTCATATTTTGACTTCTTTCTTAACAGAAGCTTTTATTTACTCATTAGCAGCATAAAACTAAAACGCTGTTTGGGAAATAATTTTGAATTATTTTCCAAAATATTTGTTTTGATGGGTAAAAAGTAATTAATTAAATTACATTATATTAAATAACTGCTATGTAAAGAAGGGTTGCTAAGTCCAACACAAAAAGTTCATATATCTATGCATACTTGTACATGACCATCTATTTATGGAGAACCTATTTTTCAAATGAGTCTGTTGTCTTAGAAGGGGACATATTATTTTATGCTGATTTCCTAATATTACTTCAAAACAGTGACAAATGAAAAGCCAATTAGTATTAAAAAAAATTATGTTGCTGTTTGTTTCTAAGTCCTGGAGTTCCTTGTTTTGCTAGCAGCTCAGAGCACTAAACCTATTTGTAGCAGAGGATAGCTATCTCTCATACAGAAGAAAGCTTTTAGAAGTATGGACCTTTCTTTATCCTTAAAGGCTTTACTGAAAAATATATGGACAGAGAAAATCATATTCGCCCAGGCAGTACAAAAGTTTATGGTGACAAATACTGAATTTCTGTATATGTGAAAGCAAACAAAAACATTCTGGCTTCCAGTTTACAGATAGGAAATAAGAAAGATGGTATCAGTTTTGATGTAATAATTTTATACATAGAAACATTTTGCAGCTGAAACAGCTATGAATAAAACTTCAATCAAAGAATGAAATGATTCTAAACCAGCGTTAAATTAGAAGGTCTGAAGCACACTGCTGGAAGTAGAAATTTTGCTAAACCAGCCTTAGATGTGACTTTACAAAGGCATGAATGCTGGGGTTCTGGACATAGAATGATTTCTTCTCCCCATAATGAAGTATATTTAAACACAGCAAAGTAGAAGAGGAGAAAAAGGTGCTCATGAGGTCTTGGGGAACTATCATGAAAAGGAGGCTATATAAAAACTTCATCCCCTCTTTGCCTACCATTCCTGAGCAGAAGAAGGACTAGTATACATTCATGTCTTCCAAATAGCCAACAACTGCTTTGCTCTAAGCTTTTTTTGACAATCAGAATTCCTTGCAATAGTAGTGATGTATAAAAGAACACGGTAACTATTTTTTTTATTAAAAATTCACCATGAGTAAATCTGAAAAGCAGGAAATGTTTCTGTTCTTTTACTATATTACAAACAAAACCAATAACCAAAGGTATTTACATGAAGCTGGCTAAGTCTTTAATTCCACTGATTAAAGCAGTGAATACTTGTAGACCTACATTCAAAATGCTTTCCTTATGATAGGAAAAACATTTAATTTCTGAATAACAAGATGTTATTGCCTCTTACACAGTATTAAATATCATTCAGAAAGCAGATTCAACTTCAGAAAATACTGAGAATGGTCACATTCTTCTACGATCACACCATAATTCTCTAGGTTACATTTTTATATTAAACTCCATGGACAAAGCATTCAAAGACACTAATTTTCAGTAGTAGAGAAAAAATGCATTTCACATTCTAATGCCCAAGGCAAACACAAGCCTATCTTAATTTTTGTATCAAATGTGGTAACTAAAATGCCATCAGCAACATTTTCCTCTAAATGTGTCCTAGTTTCAAGACAAAGATTTCTACTGGGTGTGAAGTGTGGAAGGTTTTTCTCAACTAAAGAAGAAATACAGTTATTATAAATATGAAAGGGTAATTTAGATACGAATAGACTCAAGAACCAAAATTTCATTATTGTAATCTGATACTTTTAATCCATCCTAGACCGATGACTTATCACATTCTACACATACAATTGTTCAGTTAGCATGCAAAAAAATTTTAAACAAGCCTGTTTAAATAATAAATCAAATAAGTATTGAACCCAATAGACCAATATATATAACTCTTCATTAAGAACTACACTTTGCACAGACTTTATTTTTCACTTTCGCAACGAAGTGTACCCTGCTAATGCTCCTTCCATTTAACTAGATATTTGTATTTCAAACTGATTCTTTTGTCATGGCCAGTAAGCAACTCCTTTCTCAAAATCTGTTTTCAGCTTGTGTCTGAAAGTAATGTAATCCATCAATTAAGGATTCTGCTGAGTACTTTGATTTCCTAAAACTGACCACTTAAAAGCAACAAATAGATGAAGGCCATTTCTCCTCCCTTTCGAAAAACATTCAAATAGAATTAGGCTCTCAAAAACAGAATTCATGGGGATGCAAAAAGTTTATAACTAATTACATTCTCCCCATGTTTTTTGCTAATGAAATTGTTCATTTAGATGGTAAACTGGGTATGTGAGGAAAACATGAAAATAGCCAGTATAATAACCTCATGGTGTACTAATTGTCTCTTATTGTGCAAAGGACAGTGAAGTCAATAATAATGGGAAAGAATGCCTTAAAATTAACTAAAATTTGAACTAAATTTAATTGAGAATATTCTGTATTCTTACTCTAGTTTACTCCCAAGATATGCAAACAAACACTTAAGATATTGTTTTCCTATATCCATTACAAAAATAGCTTAAAAAGGAAAAAAAAAAGAAAAAGCCATTCTTAAGTCTTTTGTGAGTAACCTATTTTTTCTACAAAAACTTTAATTTTTTGAACAGACAAATAAAAAGCTTTTGCATCTGGGAACATCAACTTTTTAACCTACCTTGACTGCATATCTTGGTGTGTTTTGGACTGGCTGATTTCAGCTGGAGGTGAAGGGACTTGCTGTTGTAACTCCACCAAAGACTGGTAGTACTGTTGCTGATGATGTTGCTGCTGTTTGTACCGAGACAAACTGAAAAACAGCCCTAAAATGGCTTTCAAATTTCCATTCCTTATTTCTATTAAAAAAAAAAAGAAAAAGAAAAAGTGAAAACCCTGTGGTTTTAGATTTCAGTTTTTTAACAGTTTTATACTAAAACCTCTCTGTACATTCCTACAGCTATACATGTTTATGTGGTATAACTGATAATTTATTGTTTGTTATAATCTGTTTATTATGTGTCACTGTTGCAATAAACATACATCTCCATAATGTCCTCATGATAAGTCACATGCACATGTTCATAAAAAGAAGTACACCAAGTCCTAAATAATATACATAATCTGAAATGCCTCAATATAGTACAAATATTCTCAGTAAGTAGAGGGGCTTCCAGAAAATTCTGAATTCTTTCTGGGCTTAGAAACACATCTCTTCTACCTCATGGCTTTAAATTACTCTTCCTTTTTTTTGTAGACAAATTTTGTGCACACTAGGAGTAAACAGTGACTTCTAGAAAAATTGGAAAGAAGAGATGGTGGATTGTGGATAAACATATATCCATTCACAAGAATTTGCAAGGAACATGAGAGAGGGAGATTAATGGCAAGTATGCACTATAAAAGGTGACTGTGAGGTTCATGATTACATCTTTGAACTTTCCAACTACATGATTTTCTATCTTTCTATTTTACACTGCTATTAGTGATTAATAAAGAGCTCAAAACTACAGCTTTTGCATAAGGCTAAAATAGATACCTATATGAAATTCTGATGAGTCACAGTAGTATCCTCGTGTCTCCCATTGTTTTCTTAGTCTTTCCCTAGCCTGAGATGAAGGTTTTAAAAGGATAATGCTATTCTTTGCCCAAAAATAGAAGCCTCGGGAGACTTTAATGAAACCATCTGCAGCACTTAGGTCTGTTCATAACCTCATTATTAATTTTCTTTGGAACCGAACTTCTTGTGAAAGGTTCTTATAAGGCATATAGCCTTGTACCTGCAATACTGCGATCTTTCTGCCTTCCCTTCAAATCTAAATACTGAGCTGTATGTGATACTCAATCTTTCTTACATAATTTTAAAAGCAGAAGTTATAAACATGATTGTCATATTCACGTCCTCTAAACCACACTAATTTTCTTTCAATACGATTAAGAGAAATGCTAGTACATACACTAACAGGCCAGCAAACACCGAAGCCCTTATGCTCTCAACCCACTCTTCAAAAGCAAACACAATCCTGGCAACTGGAATATACTTATGCAAAATGATAATACTTTCTAAGTGTCTATACTTTCTCATCTTCCCTATGAAGAGACCTCAGGATCCTTGATTCTGCACAGGACCGCCAGAGATACTCAAAAGGATTTTCTCAGAATTAGAAAGTTTTTTAAGCAACAATGACTTGCAGTCACCTTGGTTTCAAGGAAGATCATCATCAAAGAACACAGGAATCTTATATTCAAAATTATCTGAAAATAACTCCAGTAAAACCACACAACTATCCATCTTTAAACTGCTCTGATTCTAAAATTTTTTCCTGTACATATCAGTTTATTTATTCTTATGATTTTGCGTCACTTAATGACAAGAATAAGAACCCTTTGTTTGTTAAATCCCACTTGTAATTTTTTAGCTAAATTTTTAATCTTTTTGTGTTAGACTGTATTGTTTACTGTTTCTAAAGAAGACTTTTATCTGTTTTGAACTTCTTTTTCTTTCCTATTTTTAAATGAGTAGTTGGACTATTTCTCTGAAACAGAAAAAATCCGGAAACTTCTACTATGTATTAAACAGTTGCAGGGAAGAGAAAGGGAGTGTTTTTCTCTGTAGCAACTGGCTTATTATTTATCATTTGGGTTCTCTAGTAGAGATTAGGCAGTCAAGATTTCAAAAGGACTTTTATTCTAGACCTCCTTTCTCAAGTGTCAAAATGAGGTGGGAAACTGGTTGTGAAATCTTCAATCCATGTTAAACTCATGTTTTATTGTTCCATAAACTGCCTGGTCATTAATAAACCACCAGCAGTAACAAGACACATTTATCAAAGCCTATTCAAGAAACAGATTTATGGTTTGCAAACTAAATTGATTTTAAAGATAATTGTGCTGATAAAACACTATGAAGGTAACTTGAGAATTTAATGATTAAAAAAAAAAAAAGTCTGTATTCCTGTATTCTCAGTATCCTCAAAAAAATGTAATATTCAGGACTGTACATTCTAAAAATTATATATTTAAGGGAATCTTATTTCCATGATACTTTGTACTAATATAATTACAAACATATTAGCAGATTCATGACCAACTGCAAAACAGCAAAATTAATTTTAATCTTACTTCAGAACTCAAGGTCTACCTTATTAAAGTTCTGTTTTAAAGATTAATGAAAGGTTTTAATAATAGTCCTTGCATTTAACACTGTGTACTATTATTGCTTTTAGTAGTATCTGAACTTAATGCTACACAGTTGAAGCCTATAGCCTAGCAAAAAAAGATTTTCCAAACCAAAACAAAGATATGAATAAAGGAATTTATTACAGGATGCACTCAGATTTTGATTTAACAATGTACAGAAAAAATGTGTCATGCACCATGTCATCATACTAAACAGTTAAGAGTATTCTCATGAAATAAATTCATGCTATTTACACATTGTATTGTTATTTTGTATGCAAGTAAAAAATAGGCTGTACTAAAAAGTTTAAGCTCTAAACACCTTTGAGATGAATGGTAACATGGAAATATACAGTCTTCTTATGTGTCAACATATCTACAGTATATACAGAGGTTCTATTAAATTAGTTAAGGAGCTTTCCATAAAGTAGACAATCAAAGTGAATAGATAGTACACATCATGGTCATGTTACACTTCTGCTAAAGTACTAGAAAGGTAGAGATCATGAAAGATAAAAATTTTTATGTAATTTTAAAATAAAAATGTGGCTAGCATTCCAAATTTTTTCTTTGCGTATCTTCTAGAATTCAACTGAAATAACCATCTCTGGGAAAAAAAAAATATTTTTCTTTCTAGCTTTTAGTTGTGCTACAAGAAAAATGAAAATATAGAGTTGCATCTTCAGCTATTGCCTTCAGCTGCCATGGAAGTCAGAAGGATTTTGAAGGTGTACAGCACCTTGCAGATTACATAATTAGCTACAGGACAAACATTTGTATACATTTTATTATTTTACAAGATAAAGTATCTGACTGAATTTTACATTAATACAGCAAATATTACATACTAATTAAGACAACTGGTATTTTAGTGGTTTTCATTTAATGTATTTATTAACTTAATTGTAACTGATGATGTAAGCAGTAAGACCATTCACTCCTTCAGTTAATACATGTCATCAAAGGAATATAATAATTTTCAGACTCATCCTGGCAGCATTACTACTAATAATAAATTTGCTTAAACAAATAGTCTTCCTTGGTTTACTTAACTGAGCAATTTTCTCATATTAATTTTTGTTGTTTTGAATCCCATACATAAACAAGTTTTAAAGTACGCTTGGGAAAACCTGTACCTATCTAATATTGTGGAGCTAACATGAAAAGACTAATACCATTGAAAAAATACTATTTTAATACATCATCTTAGGCTTCATAAACATATTGAATTTCTTGGTTCAATTTTAGGGGAAAAGTAAAAGGAAATCTAAACTTCTCACTCATTTGTTATCACTAACCAAATATTTGCATGCTATTCAAGACAGCTGGAGTTTGATATTTAGGTGCAAATAATTTGTATTAAGAAAATTAGTTTTCAGAAAAAAACACATCCTATTATTTGTTCTGATGATTTGTTTCTCTTACCTTCTGCAGAAAGACCTTGGACATTTACGCCTCTGGCTGCCAGAAAGCTAAGGCAGACATCAACATTCTCAATCTGCAATATGAACAGAAATAACAAGCAGCATAAGACTATTTGACAAAATGTAGAAATGCAGAGGGAAAAAAAAAAAGAAACAGCTCAGGAATGAATACTTTACATTCATAGCATACTGCAGCTCTTTACCAAAGTTTAACAAGAATGATTACTGCTAATTGGGGAATTGATATAAAGCATTCATTGTCTGCTTTGGTGCTTAAAAACAATTCATAAATGCCCGATACAGAATGGCATGCTGGCAAACCAGCAACCCACCTACTTAACATAAAACTGGATTTTATACGCTACAAACAAGCAGCAATGAAAGCATCCATAGAGGATTAGGCACTGAGTATACGTCTAGAGATGTGGGTGTCTGAGTTAACCAAAAATTGTAAGCAAAAACTTCCAAAAAATGTGTTAGCAAAGGTTGGGATGATGTAGAGTTCTGTGAAAATTATGTCACAGCAGTGGTGTATTCTCTATTTTTTTTTTCCTTCAAATCTTGTGCTAAATAATTTTAATTTATTTAAGGTTTATGCTTCTCAGAAGAGTGCTTGCTTAGTGAAGGACACAGTGCTGACTTTTGTTGTTGGTTTAGAATAAATCTACGGTCACCACAGAGAGCTTTAGATATAAGAAGAACATGTAGCCTAAATGATGATCTATAAAAGCATAGAACTTCTGCCTCTTAAACAAGTAATCAAAGAATTAATTTCACTCTTTTCATGTCTCTATTTCTAATAGATTAGTGAGCCGGAATGTTCCTAAAGGTTCTCTTAAGTCACCATCCCCAGCTGGTCCCCCCAGTCCTCCCAGGATCAATTAAGTGAGTATCTATGTAAATTAACTTACAGGTTTTTATAGAAATACACTGTTATGAAAACATATAAATGATTTATAGGAGAGATGTCAAATATCATCAACAGACTTGATTTTAAAATACATTTTTTAGGCCGCTGGACTTCCTCAAAGCAATTAGGACCACAAATAAAACCCCAAAATGTTTAACAATGTATTTTAAATACCTATTTTCATTGGAGAACATAAAAAAAGAGAAAGGAATAAACACCAAAACCATAATCCTGCAGTAGATCAAGACCATGCAGTTAATTTTATTTGAATGTTTACACATTTTACAATACCTCATATCAATACCTTTTAAAACATCAAAGCACGAAGGGTAAATTCATTCCTTGAATAAAAGCTAATTGATCCTTGGCAGTATTTTTTCTAGTGTAGGAGGAAGGCCTTTTATTACTGTCATCTTCCTATGACTGTAGTTCTGCCATTATTCTCAGAAGGTGGTACATATATATGAAAGGAATATAAATATACATTTGCTATTGACCCAAGAAGTATATAGTACTAGCTCACACAGACTCTTCCATTCACAGGTAGTACTTAGAAACTTAGAAGCACCTGCAAAATTTTGTGAGATGTGCTTTTTAAGCACAATATACTCTGAAACATTAGTAAAAACATCTTTTTAAAAGTCTTTTCAAACACTTGTTTTCAAGGAGATGATACCACTTACAGGGAATGATAAATAGTATCTTTCCCGAATCAATTAAAAAAGCCCACAAAAACCCAAACTGCAGCTAATAGTAACTAATTACTCCAAAACTGGGGTTTACCATAAAGGTTTCACAAATCAATTTGGCAGGTGTCACCAATTTGCACAGCTGTGAATGTGAAATAACCATCCAAAAATCTATGGGTTTACTCCAACTCTGGCCCTGCACAGTAATAGCAGAAGCTCAGGCATTAACTCCATCATTTTCTTAAATGTTTATGTAGTTTTACACCATGAAAAAAACCCAAATTAACTAGGTCATTTCATAAGGTGTAGAGATGTGACCCAGCTAAGTCAGTTGCAAGTTGGCTGCAGCTAAAAAAGGAAGATCTGCTTCTTCCTCACCTCCTCTTCCTCCTGGGTGCGGGGCCCTGCTGCTGCCACCTCTGCTGGGCTTCAGCGTTTCTCTGAGTGTACCAGGAGCTGGCTCCACGCAGAAAACTCGCCCAGCAAAAAAGGTGAACGTGTTTTGTCACTGTTTTCCCATGCAGTCAGATGAGCACAGGAGTCAGCAAAGGGTAGGGTGCGTCCCAGCTTGAGTAAGGCATGGCTTGAGAGAGGAAAGGGGAGGTGGGAAGGAGGAACATGCAGATGGTGCCACTCCTGATGGCAACGGTAAGGCACTAGGCTGGCTCAGCTCTGACCTCCAACTACGCTCCTGCATCAGTCATGAAATTAATGCACATGATGAGAATATTTCTGCTCGACCTTTAAACAATGTCAACTACACAAGAAAACAATTTGAATGGAAATTTTCCTGTCCTGAAGAATTTAAAAGAAATGAAGATTTGTTTGGATATTAGCTGTATAACTGAGTATCTCTTTGAACTTTCACATCAGCCATAATGAAGAATCAACTACTTCAAAGAATTTCGTTCTACAGCTAAGTACTTGATGCCAAAAAGAAAACAAGAACAACAAAAAAAATCAGACATCAGTAGCATCCATCTCCAAATATCTGAAACAACATCTCCTAGCAGACTTCCTAGTGTAAACAAGACATTTTTCATAATAGGCATGCATTCTCTACAATAGTTCAGGAGACCGTATCTATAAACAAAACCTAATTTATTATAGAACATATATATCCTAATGGGCTAGGAAACATCTCAATATCCATCTGCAATACTGAACATTTAGTAAATAGTAAGCATAATACATAAACCTTAACATATATTTAAAGTGAAAAATTTCCTATAGAAATGGCACCTGGTTACTTTATGGGTCTACTTCTACAATATGTGTCTTTGAAGACACAACTCTTAAGCTCTCAGACAAAACTAGTCATTAACACCAATGACTCAATATACTGCAGAACTACAAAGCAAATTTCATTTTCCTTTGCAGTTCACCAAGAAAACTGCAATAGAAGCCCTAGGTCCAAAGTCATCACTCTGGGTGGTGGTGTATGAAGTAATAGCAGTGACCAACTTTCAGACAATAGACTGTGGTCACAGTTAGCCCTATAATGAAGTCTTGTTTTGACTTGTGAATTGAGCAAGTTTGGTGTGACCACTCACAGCCACCTAATACACTGAAAAAGTCAGAATATGACTCTTACAGTCAGTTTTCAGATAATAACTGCAGTTACTATACAACTCTCAGGAACTGCTGGGAAACTCAATGAGACATGCAGTAATATATTCTTGGGTTATTTTCACTTTCTTTCCTCTGCAGTCTAGAAAATGTTAGCCTTAAAGTTGTCTCATTTTGAAGCTTTCAGTGTGTCTCTAAACATTGCTTTGATTACCTACTTCTTGCCTTAGCAAACCACAGTTATTCTTTGAACTCAAACCCTAGCAGACCCAAACACTTTTTATTCAAACTTACTAACAGATGAGAGTAATTTTACAATTACAAAAGTTCTAAGAGATTTCAAGCAGCTTCCACTTCTCAATACCATTTCAATCGAGAGTGGTAGGAATCACTGAAGTCCATGTTTATTTAAGTAGTTAGTGGTGGGTTTATTATATGCTATTATATGCTCTTCCTAGAGCTGACACTGCATATGTAGAACTCTACCTGCTTATATATCAAGGGCTGAAGATTTTTCAGTGCAGTATTTAACATAGACGCCAGACAAATTTTGTATCTTACATATGCCCACAATTTTGTAGTGAATTTTGCTTTCAGGAAGTACCAGTTTACAACAGAGCTGGTGCTCCTATTTAGCTAAGTAGTATCATCAGAATTACAAAGTGTTGTAGCAGAAGACAGTTCATTACAGGACAGAATTCAAGTTATACAGATTGACTCCAAATCTTACATATCAAGACACAGAGAGTAACTCATATTTGCAAATTTGTTTCTAGATGTAATGTTGCCAAGATCAAACTGTTGCTGAACAGTCCTCCATCACTGTAAATGCCCCCAGATTTTTGTTCTAAGGCACTTATTTTATATCAAAGTTTCAAAAGAGTGGAAGAAGCACAGTATGTTGAACAGCAGATCTGCCACAGTAAAAATCTTAAAAGATACAAATGGGATAAGAATTAATTATATAATAAACCTTCATTGCTATGTAGATATTTGTCCACTTAGCTGTTACAACTAATAATGTTGAAAGTCAATCAATAGTACATGAGATAGCTTTTCAGAGGTAAAAGAAAATCCTCTCCGACTATATAATCATTTCCTTATCAAAACTCAAGAATTACATGTCAAATTCTGAAATGTAAGTCCAGCATTGTGAGTGCAGGTAAAATTGGCTATGAGGATGATCATTTAGGAATTAAGACTTGTGGTCATTATTAGGCAGATAACACCATTTGATGCTTTTTAAATTAAGCCTACTGAGTTATGCTTACAATATATTAAGCTTCTTTCATAAATCAAATACTTTTAATATTGTTCATACACACAACACGGTGGAAAAAACACCTGAAATACTTTGACCTGAAATACCAGTGAGCCCCAAGGTATTTCTAGACCCACATTTTAAGGGGTTATAGTCCAAATGATGATGTACAAATAAGCACCAATATCACAACTCTAATACTATTAATACAATACATGGCATACAAAGAAGATACATCACAAATCTGCTGTAACTTATTACATTGCATAGTTGTGGGCAATCTGCTTTTCACTGGAAGCTATTTGAAATTTTAGTGACAGAAATAAATCACTGAACCAGACTGTGGGACTTGCACGTAGATAAACAGTAGTACTTAATACCCAGTAGATAAACAGTAGTACTTAATACCCAGCAGTTAGCAGACTTACAGGAAGAGCACATTTGTGGAATCGTGCTCATCAGTGACTCAACATACAGAATATGTCTATTTATTATAATTATTTTTGCTGTTACCAAGATTAGCTTTCATTTCTTTTGTCTGGCAGACAACACTTTCTTCACTTCCAAACATAAATTTAATTATGGGATGCTCAGAAGACAAGTAATGATGACTAATAGAGCATTATGTTTTTCTGAATTTGTAAGAAGCTCTGAAAAAATATCTTGTTTGACTAATTCTCTCTTGATACATTCATTACAATATAGTTTTAAAGAATATATAGACACATACACAAGTTAGTCGTTATTTGTCTACTTGGAGATGGGTTCCTCCTGCTGAAGAATGGGACATCTTTATAAATACGACACCTTAATATTACAGAGCATTTCTACACATATATGCTCCTAAAATACTCTTAATATTTTGGCAGCAAAAGTAAAATGGTAATTCCTGTTAGCACTTCATTCAACACTATCTTCTGTGTGTGTTTTGACATTTTGATTCATGACCTAAAGCCCCAGATAAAATTTGGCAAAGGAGTTGCTCTGTAGAAGTTTTCTAATGTTGCTGATGGCTGATAACGGACACTCATGAAAACAGCCTGCAACAGAAACGCAGAGCCACATTGTCCTGGTTTCAGTGAGAACAGAACTAATTCTATTCAGTAATTTTACTTTTCATCTCAGTACATGTGTACATGAAATAATTTTCGCTGCATATGTTAGAGATGGTAAGAAAATCAATCTCTCCAGGGTAGAATTAGTTATATAGAATGGTCTGGAAGAAACTAGAAAATATTTTAAGGTGGCCACAGCCTAAACTCCAATCTTCCCTCACCAAATAAAGAACAGTGTGAGAATTGGTCATGTACACTCTCACAGATGCCTGTTTAAACCTCTCTCTCACACACATGCAACCTAAAAGATTGATTTGGGTTTTCTTGTCCAGATGTGTAGTCTTGCACAACTTGCTGCTACACCTAAAGCTGTTCTCAGACATTGAGAAGCACAAGTTGTTTCACTTTCTGTTCTTAATTGACTCATCTATTGCACACATTGTGACTTGTTGACAACTCACTTGTGATGTGGGAAACACCCAGATTTTTAGTTTGCCTTGTAACTTTGTTCCTTCTGGATTTTCTTCCCAGCTGGTTTCACTAGTTTGTAATCCTGTTTCACCTCTCCTTAAAGCAAAGGGATAGAAAACTACAAGATGGAGATATAAAGAGAAAATGCTTGCAGTTCTATACAGACATGTTTTTATCTTCAGCTTTATCACTAAGATCATTTAACAAAGCCAGATGTCATAAACCAGGCAGGTTTACAAAATACACAAAGGTCCAATACTTCCTTTACTGAAATATCAAACAATTTAAAGACTTCCTCCATTTCAAAAAAGTGATAACTAGATACACTGCCTGCTGTTCTATGTACTATTCTGCTTTCATTGTACATACCTACATGTACTATGATTTTGTCAGGCTGAGTATTAGGCCCAAATCATAGAATCATGGAATTGTCAGGGTTGGAAGGGACATGCCCGTTTGTGATCACTAGTTTACATTAAGGAGGTACAACTGAAGTCAAAAGCATCTATCTAGACTAAAAGTTGTATACCAAAATGGATTACCCAGTCCTTTATCCCTCTTCCTATCCGTTCTTCAAATGCCACATTTTCAACACTTTGGGAGCCTACATGATTCTTAAATGATCACTAAAACAGTACTCAGTATTGAGAATCCCCTGTTGTTCTTCAATTGAAAACAGATGTTTGGCATACTTGAAGTCCTGCTCACCTTTTGGAGAGATTGCAAAGGGTAATACAATTAAAATATAAAAAATCCCTAATACATTTATAATTGTACATATTTTGTTGGACAAAATGTATCTAATCCATAAAAAGTAATGAATTATTATTTATTTGTTATAAGATTTATTTTAACTATTTATTAAAGTATCAATGAATAACCTCAAATATTGTGAGAAACACCTATGTCATGCACTCCGTTCAATTTGGTGTTGTCAATTTACTCATTTTCTGTGAAAAGCTATCATGAAATTTTATTTAGAAAATTGTTGTAGTATTTTCATCACACTGTATTGCTGTATATTATCCACAATATCTGATTCCCAGGTATTCCAAAAGAGAGGATCCTGCTGCAGAATTTTTTTTTTTCTGAAATTTATCTCTACTAGAGATAGAACAAGAGAGTAGGGTTAAAAACTTTCAAAGGGAACAGTGTGAAATAAATTCCTATGGGCTCATTTTACAAACATTATAATTGAACTAACAAGCTGACTGTGTTCTTTTGATACTGCACAGGTTAAACTAGTTTCACACATCCAAAAGCAAGCCATTTGCTTTCTTGTCTCTTGCATGTTTGAAGTTGGGTAAGCTTATTAACATAGATAATGTGTTCATACTAAATTACTACTTCAAGTTTTTTATTATTGAGCAAGACTGTCTGAAAGTCTTGCATTTCCATCAATATTCTTTATGAAGAAATTGTACATAGTATTATTGCATAGTAAAAAATATTTTTTACGATGGTCATTCTGAAGAACAAAGAATACGCTCAAATTCATCCAAAGCCTGAAGTAAATGCAATGAGAAGAAATGCAGCCCAGAGAAATGCAAAACTTACAGTGACTATATTGAGGAACCTCTTTAGTTTCAAATTTGCAGTCTCTGCAAAGATGCTTTTATAGCAGGCTATATGTTGCACTGTTCCCTTGAACAAAGACTACTAGACAGGGTGAAATTTGCCATGAGTTCTCAGTTCACCTTGTGTAAATGGGGGGAAATTTGAAGAAAGGGAAAAAGGGAGATAAGAAAGCTCTCCAGTAAAACTTGCAAAAGTACAAAGAGCAGAGACTGAAAACTTGCATTATTTATGTTTAGATAATTTATTTCCCAAGAGCTCCTAACATGACAGCTTATTGCAATCAATTTTTGTGACTATACTGAAAGGCAATGTCAAGTTTCCATGGGTGGTGTAAATTTGAAAACCCACCCAGATAAAACAGGTGTTAGCAGTTCTGCTGGGAGATATTAAATGCGTTCTGCTGACTTGCTGTTGCACGTGGCCTGTTACCTCACCCAGATACAAGGCACATTCCATTTTTCTATGGAAACTATAATGCAATTCAGGGTGTTAAGCAGAATACACTGACACGCATACACATTCAACTTTTTTTCTAATAAATTCCTCATTACTTTCAATAAAATAATTTAAGGAGTATTTAATAAAAATAACTATCAGTGAACCATGTAACAACAGTCCAGAAAACTGTTCCAAACTAAGCATTGACTTTGCAATAAGAGACCATATATGCAAATTCAAAACTGATTTAGTGGAGGTATTTGGGGAGAATTTTACCTCAGAGAATAATAACTACTGGTATGTAGAAGGCCTCCCAGGCAAAAATTTTTAGGAAATGATGCTGGAGTTATTTAATTATTAGTTATTTTTTAAGGAAAGGATGATGAAGTTATTCAAAACTCAAATACCTTCCACTTCCTTTTCCAACAGATATTAAGGAACATGCACATCAAATTCTTCCAACATGCACTCCAAACACGAAATATGACCAGTAAACCGAGAAATGTGAAAACAAATTAATTTCTCAAATACTTGAAGAATTCAACAGACATATATACTGACCTGCTGATAAAAGAATGTATGAAGTCACTGTTGAGGTCAGAGTATGAGCTGGGGTGTGTATTTTTTTAGGAAAATGCTACAGTGGGAAACGGAACCCTTTTGGCATACATTATTTTCAGTCCTGTCAGGAACATGACAATGACAATTGGTGTTGCAGGTTTTTCACCTAGTTGACTCGGTGCTTGGAAAGCTTAGGGTGAATGTGAGATAATCTCTGTAATGTCAAATGAAAATTTGTTTGGTGTTTTTCCTGTTTGTAGTCATCAACAAGTTAATGAACAATTCAGTTATTCTACATACAAGCATTAATCCTAATCACAACTGTTCAGATGGCCAAGCAGATCATTATGAACATCTGCTGGTCATTTTCTTATAAAACAAACAAACAAAAAAACTCTGCCCAAACATCCAAAAAAACACAAAAGAGAAGAATGCAAGATTTTAGTTTGTTCATCTACATAATGGAGTGATTGTCTTGTCCTGCCTTCCTTTCTTGCCTACTCTTCCTTCTGTGTCCCGCCTGCATTTACTCCACCCGTTTCTCTACAGTGGTCTCTACAGCAGGCATTGTAAAGCACAAAACAGAATGGTGGTAATTTCTGAAGTGCTTTTGTTGTGCTGTAATATAAATTGTGAGCATGAAGTGTTGGATTTTTGATTGGAATATAGTGCTGGATTTGGTCCTGAACAGACTCCTGTTTGGATGCAAAAAAACTTGAAAAGTATTTCATTACCTTATATGAACTTCTTAGAAAGCTAAAATATGACTCCAGACCAGCATGGATCAAAAGAAAAGATGAAGTAAAAGTTCTCTGTTCCAGAGTCTCAAAGTAACTCCCTACTTCAGTGCTCTCATCTCTGCAGGCCTGTGGTCACTGCCACCATGAAAGAGCCCTACACATGCACTAAGAACATGAAATTGAAGATAAATACTGCCTTGGGAGGACATTTTTTAAAGCAATGATAAAAGGGACCCTGTTGAAACACAGTGGTTTTTAAAGCAATGCATCACTTTAGCAAGCTTGTCTACAATCTTTTTCTCAGTTATGCAACACTCTGGAGTCAGCAAGGTACTAATGTCTAAATATTTATGGAACTTGGCAACTTACAAAAATTGGAAGGCAGTGTGAAAATGTATGCTTCTTTAAAATAGAGGTGTTTCTCTCCCTTAGGTTAAAAGAGAATCTACAACAGAGTGTTCATTTACTAGATTTAATTAAACCTTTGAAAGCACTCCAGTTCTCTCCTGCACCACTATTTAGCACATAGCAACTTCATTTAGCTCATCAAAAAAAGCAGCTTTAGAAGTAAGGGCAATTACAACCAGTGACAGGATGAATCCTTTAAAAGATAAGTAAACAGGAAAACTATGGGGCATTTCACTACATCTCTTGAACTTTGCAAACGGAACCCATCCAGATGCACTTTATGCTTTCTGAACACTCCCTCTTGACTACACCAGAAGCCATAATGCTACAGCATGTGCAGGAGACACAGTAACAATTTCTTGTCCTTCTGGCCTTTGATTTTATATATATTGTAATATTTTTTTTAATTAGATATATTTTGCATATTACCCTGAAAAAATATTTATAGATCATTTATAGCTCGTCAGAAGACAAATGATAAAAACACTTGTTATTAACCACCTCTTAAATATAGCTCAGATATTTCTGTAGATCTAAAGTTATGTGTTTGGTCCTCAGTCTGGAACCTAAAGTCCTTGGGAAACTATATGCAGGAGAGAAACAATGTAAGTCACTGATTTTCCTTTATGTTAGTCTTCATTTTACTGACTGAAACTGATCTAAGCCCTAAAAAAAAAGACTCAAATTGAGGCTTTCACTTTTGCTAATGTATCCGAGCATTGTATGTTATACCACATTCAGAATAATACACAGAGAAATACTAGGTCATACTTCATATATTTTCATACCATGCTTATAAACAGCCTTCACAGTTACCTATCTCTTTGCTCTATGCTTATAACCACAGGAAGCATTTTCCACATTTTCACAAGATCTTGTGTTTACATTCTCAGTTAAGGAAAATAAAAGCACCTGAAACCAGGGAAAGCAATGGGTATCAGCTCTTAAGTTCAATAGGACCAGCATTTTTTCTTAAATTCTTAATCAAATCTAATAGAAACATTAGAAATGCTCAAGGCTATGCACTTCTTCCTTGTCACTTCACTTCCAGTTGTAGCCAGTGAACTGTGAACTGCAGGAGGGAACAATGTTTTAAACAGTTACCCATGTGTTTTCCAGTTCCAATATACAGCCAGTATTACTTGAAAAATAAGCATTTACTGGGCTCTGGAGGGAGCACATATCTTCAAATATGTTATGTGATGTAACAATATAAATCTTTCAAAACTGTTTATGCTAAGAAATCCAGATGGAAGTCTTGTATATACAAGAACTGTGAAAACACCATTGCACATATGTTTACTGTGGACTGTTGATGCTGATTTGTCTACAGACTAAGTGAAAGCTTTCACAAAAATAAAACCCCTTCTTTTAAAGTTATTATTGGGGAGGAATTACTCGAGAAAAGTCTGTGAGTGACAAGCAAACAGCCCACTAGACTGGGATGATGATTAGCTAGTTATGTGGGCAGTTAGAATACACAAGACTAGTTATCTAACTTCATGAACTATTATTTATTGCACATGCAAATAGGTCTCAGCTCTCAAGTGTGGAAACACTGGGACAAAGAAAATTCTTGTGGCACTTTTTTCCCTAGAGGGAAACGTCATTGCTACTCTCCCAGTGTAATTCCAAAGAAACTCTGAACAATCAAGAGGTATGAATAATTCAAACAAGGTTCCAATTAGCTGACAATACAAGCCTAAACGAAGCACATTCTAGTTATTATAAAATTAAACTGCCAAAAGCTACAAGCTAAAATACAAACATATTTCTATTTCATGAAGACTGGTCAGATTCAACTTTTAGGACTTCACAGGTTTGGTGCTGCTCAGGATGCCACATGAAAGAATTGATAAGAACTGCATCGGTAAACAAATGCTTTAAGTTGATACAAACTCTTCAAAAAGCAAAAATTACTTGTGACCAGTTTGTGAAATTGAATACAATCATGTCCTAACACCAACAAAAAAAAAATATGTATCTTGGACTGACTCTGAAAGTGAACCCTGCCCAGAATAATTCATATTTAGCCACTGGGCCAACTTAAAATAAGTTCAACTTAAAATAAGTACAGCTCTGATTTATGTCATATGATCATCTGTTGATCATATGGTCAGCAGACTCCTCAGACTGCACATGAGAAAGCTGCCAGATAGATTGTGGTATTTATACTATTTATTTCTGCTGAAACAAAAATGGTTGTACTGTATTCTAACAATTTGTGTTTCAGGTCAGAGTGGATTCAAACAGACAAGTTACATAAAAAAAACCCAACCAAGCAAAAAAACCCAACCCAAACAAAGCCCATAAGAAGATTGTGTTAATAATTTAATTAACCTGATGAAGAGCCTTTCCATGAGAAGGAATTAATTACTGCTGTTGAAATAAGCAGCCTTTGTGATAACTTGCCTGTTCTACTGCTAGCTTAATCCAATTCACCTTTATGTACATGAATAGTATTGCCTATAATAGTGTCACCAGCTGTAATAATGTTTAAATTTAGAGCAAACATCAGTATTTAAGTCCAGTTCCATGTCATCAAAATCTTTACTTACATGGAGTTTCAGCTGCTTGATGGTGCCTCACACCATTTTTGATCATCTGGATCTGTGGGCTCCTGACAATGGGAGCAGGTTGGCAGAGCAGTAATTGCAATCAATGAAAAAAAAAAAAAAAAAGCCCACTTTGCACTTAGTCCCATGGCTGTGTACATGATTACAGGAGACAGAAGACTTTTTCTGAGAAATCCAGCATATTTCATTCTGACGTGTCATGGAATAAATGGTAATCACAACAGTCATGGATAAATTAATACTGAAGGAGCAGGCAGAGAACTACCCTCTAATACCCCTAATACAATAACTTTAGATATTGGGAAAAGAAGAGGAGAATGTAACAAAAAAACCCCACCCTTGCAGGATCATGCTAAATGGTCTCTTGCATTGCCATTCTCAGAGAGGGAATGTTGATCAGATGGCCCACTGCTCTGACATAGCAGTGTGTGCTCATTCACATGTGCCAGCAATAGGGTATTGGGTAGAGGCTGTAGGTGGAAGGAATTTGAAGCAGGGTTCAAGGAGGTGTTTATTCTTTCAATATAATTACTGCCAAATAAAAGAGCAAGGTTAGATGGGTTAGTGTGCATAAAAGTCAAGGAACTATGAAATGGTGAGTCTGTAAAAGACACTGTAAAATCTAGCAGATTTGGCATTTTTGCCATGAAACAGGTTAGCACTTAGCTTCAGCAGATGTAGGCAGCTCCTGTTTAAGCAAAGATCAAGGGCAGAGTGAGAAAATACATCTGGACTGACCACAGTTGTTTCAGTATGCACCTACTTTCTGGTTTTTTCTCTTAATTTTCTAACATTGTAACTGTATTATATTCTGGAAGTAATGCAATATTGCTGAAAATTTTTTCTGCCATCAAAGTTTTTGTATTTTACTTTCTAGCAGGAGAGCAGAGGGAGGTTGTCAGGTCTTTTTTAATGAGCTTGACAATTACAAATGTAGAAGGACAGGATTTATTTTTTTTTTGTTACCATGATGGCTTGTAATTAACACACTACATCACTGAGACATTCTATGTTACTTCATTATCCTCCTTTGCTATAAGGCCAAGCTTTGAAATACTGGGTATGTATAGCCGCTAAAAGATAATTTGGTGATGAGAACTGCCATCTAAGCATAATGTACCACAAAATACCTTCAAAAGCTTCTCAATTTGTTGGACAGTGTTTATTTTAATTTTAAGCACATGTAAGTGCTTAAAATTGCACGTCTTCTTCCCTCCCTTCTGCAGCTGAATTCATAATGCAAACCCTGTTCCACCCTAACATTGCTAGTTATAATCCCTTTCCTTTTCTGTTAATTAAAATGGAAGCCACAACTCGTTGTTTTCTGGCACCCTCTGCTGCTTTACACATTACACCACAGACAGCATTTTATAGACAGTTGCACAGTTCCTGTATGTCCCATAAAACATCTTCCCAGTACTTGGATTTCTCAGCCCAACCAAGAGATGATGATATTTGTACTTGGTGTGTGCCTTCATTTATTGTTCGCAGATGTCAATGTTTAAATCTCAAAATATGTCTAGTATGTCTTTTCTAAACTTAATCTGGACTCACATGAAAGAACAGAGATAGTAGCTCTGGCAACTCTGTATTAGAGTGACCATCTCAGACTCTCACAGATGTCCAGAAAATACAATGGTTCATCGAAGCTCCCAGAATTGCAAAGCTCCCACAAACCATTCACAAGTGAGAGGCAGGGAGAGTGGCTTAAGTACCAGTCAAAGTGAAGAAAACCACTGGAGGTTCATCAGAATTACACAAGGTACTTCAGATGGATGCATGTCCATGCATGTGTGCTACAAACTGAAACACAGGCCAACACATTTTCTCCTAAGATTCTTGCATGCTACTGAAGCTTCAGAATTCACCGTTGTCAAGATAGGTAGTGACACATTATTTTAGGAGGAATGATGAGAGACCTTGTAACTCTGTTTCAATGTTAAGAAGTGTTCTTTTCTGAAACGTCTGCCTCTCTAAAGAAATTCAAGGCTTCACAGACATGGAGCAATAAGCTTTCCTAACTAACATATATACACAAAATTATAAGACAGTCTAAGGAGAAGTACTGTAAAGGAAGCGGTTTGAAAATCTTTATATAGAACTAAGGCCTCAACTATAACCATAAAAGAACTGGCATTTTGCCACAGTTCCAAAATAATCAGACATGTGATAAAAATCTAGAAAGCTGACAAAACCTCAAAACTACCAAAAAGCTTTGTTTGGATAAACTGTAAAATAAATTCACTTCAGAGACATTGTTTATTTTCTTGTTCAGCTTAAATATGCATTTTTGCTGTTCAGCTAAACATCACGCACTTTATTCTCTATTTTTAAATCCAGTAAACATTCTAGACATTCCTAGTATTTATAACATACTCTCCCTATAGAAGATGACAAAAATACACCATCATGAAGCACACATATTGACTGTAATCCTGCTGCTGCTATTTGGGAAAAATGTATTAATGGCTATAACAAACAGGTGGTTTCTAAAATGTGTGTCATAGTCAATTTGTGTGTATGTATTTTAACTGCGTGTTGGTATTAAAACTTTCCAGTGCATTTCTATTAATGGAGGTTTCAAGGCCATTTATTCATCATCTCGTTGTCTAAGCTTCTGTATCACAAATATACATTTGATCAATTCCAAAAGTTAGGGAATGTTCACATGTTTTTGAGGGAAAAAAACAAACCAGAAAATTCAAAAGCACAGAAAACTGAGTATAGATGGGGGAGGGAAATGGGGAGACTGTCAATTGTGTCTCTTCAAACAGTATCTTTTTGTGTTCAGTGATCATGGTGTACAGATGCAAAATGTGCATAACCTTAATCCCAGCCCTAACCAAGCAATCCTAACCATGCAAACCCAACCCCAACCTAACTTCTCTGTAGATTTCATGGAGACTTCTATCATCACAGTATAAGTACTCCTTAGAACATGATTATTTCATTAACACCTAGATGAGTTATTCTCATGTGTTTCCATGTATTAATAAATAGGACAAGGAATTTGTAAGCCTAAATAAAAAGGCTAATAAGTACATGCAATTCATATTTAATGAATAATGTACTTCTTCCAGCCTAGCAAAAGAATACCCAGGATGTGTTTGTGTGGCATTTTCTTTTATGACTTCAGTCAGTCAAATGTTAGTGACTCAGGGGAATATGCATGACACTGCCCGATACAATTCTGAGCTGTTCTGTGAAGAGGGATTATCATAAATCCTGTGGTTCTTTTAACATTCTCAGATCTCTGGACGTAAAGAGAACTGCCTGTTTCAGTACAGAATAAAGAAGCCTAACAAAAAGCCAAACCAGAATCAAATTGTATCTGAAAAATGATGATTTGGTTGCCTTTTCCTGCTCTTCCTTTCCAAGGCTGTAACATTCTTAGGCAGGATGAAGTTTCCCATCCTTTATGGTCTACTATATCTAACACTTGCAGCTCTTCTCCCAGCCTTCCTAGCTTCCTCTTTCCCTCACAGTAAAAACATAGTCTCCCATAAAAAAGGCAACTCTAAATCTGCTTGTCTGTCCAGCTGTCACCCCATTTACATTTTCTTTTCCATTTCTAGAGTTGTTAGAAAATTTGTTTGTCCACAAAAGCAGGTGGAATTCCTCCTCTGCCAGTTCCATGCTAAAGCAATATGCTTCTCATCTTACTCAAACCGGCTATGTTAATACCATTAATAATCTCTTTTCAGCGAAACTTGGAACCAGAATTCCAACACCTTCACCCTTGAATGTCAAACATATTTAAGATTAACAACTTTAATTTTACCCTCACAGAAATTCTATCCTCTTTTTTTTCTTTATGTCCTCTATTCATATTGTCACAATTCCCACAACATAGCCTTAGAGGGACGCTCATGATTCCCTATAATTTTTTTCTTTTGGGGTGCCACACACCTCTATTTTTGATGCTCTTATTTTCATTTTCACTCTAGTCTTTATGTTAATTTAATCTTCAAACAAAAAAATCCCTTCGATTTCTGCAATGATGAAGGAGATGTTACTTCCTGTAACTTCTTCAGTTTGCATTATCTATTTGTATATTCACACTGTAGATATACCTATGTGCATTGTTGTTAGCTGGAGAATTTTTAAATTCTGTGGCATACTGTATTACACAGAAAAGCCATGGGCCACCTAGAAGGCATATGAAAGTTTATAAAAAAGGCTTGTTGATGTCAATATCAAAGAGGGTCAGTCCAGCCCTGAAGGTCAGTTTCTACAATTTTGACCTATACTTACTATTTATGATTCAAGAGTTCGAAAGGGCTTGTTTAACTCTCCAAAACATGCAATGCCCTGAGCAAATTAAAGTAGTCAGGTGTAACCTTATGCTCAGTAGAGCCATTCAACAGAGCGGCCACCTCCTCACACATGGAAAAGAATCTCATACAGATTACTGCTCTTGTCCCCATTATTTCTAGGTGGCGACATGAATACATGTGTAGAAGGCTTGATAATAATTTCTCACTACTTTGAGATCCAGGACATGACATACATATTGTATACCACAGGGTTTCTTAGCCTGCAGGAATAAGCTTTAGGGCTCTATAAACTTGGAGCAGAGATAAATGAAAATTCATCTTAGTAGTTACATTCCTATCATCGATCAAGGAAATATGGGAGACCTCAATGAGATAGTCAGCTTGAACATTTAGTGAATGCCAAAATAACTGTAAATGCTCTGAAGCCATCTTGTACATTGTACACTGTACAGTGAATTGCAAGTGTGTCAAACATGTCCAAGAAAGTTTTCCCCAGAACAGCTGAGGGAAGTCACTGGAGAGGGATGTGGGAATGGGATTGGTTCTCAAAGGGAAGATCACACTCTGAACACACCTAGAAAATGAGAGGACTTTTTCAAGAAAACATCTTCAGAATCATAGCTAAGATATGCTCCTAGCTAAGACAGTCTTGGGCACTTTAATGGGAATCTCAGTAATGGTACAAGTTGAATCTACATCACCTATCTTTTGAGGAGTCTCATGAAGCATAGCTAGTTGACTAAAAAATTGTATGAGTCTAATTGAAACTACCATCAGAAAATGGGACATCTGCATATGTATCATGCTTAGGAGTGTCATTTGCTGCATAGATAAGCATCGGCTTAGATCTTTTCATAATGGAGCTGTATCAGCCTTGCCTCTCAGTCGAGAGCTGCCACTGTTGCAAGGTAGGAGACAACAGACTGTGAAAAGAAGTATTTGTCCTCAGTGTGGCTCCAATGGGTATTTTACCCACACTTTTGAAAAAAAAGAATTGTATGAAGCTTTATTCTGTCACACCACAAGAGATGGATTCAGAAATGCAGAATTAATTGGCAAATAAATCCTTGGGGAGCAGGGACACCAAAGAACATATAAGCTGTGCATTACCATAACATTCTTCCTGGGGAATGGGAAGCATGGTATTTCTGCCACCACTTACAAAGTCCAAGGACAAGCTGTAATTGTTGGGAGCTGGGTAACATGCAGGGACAGGCTAAGCTACACTGAAGGCAAAATGTCCTCATAAAACTTCCCTCCGGATAACACCCTGGCTTGAGGCTGCATGAAAGTATGGACAATGTAGGCAGTTATCAAGAGCAACTTGAAGTTCTTAAATCTATTTTGCTGTCCAAACTCCATCTTCATCAATGGGAACAGAAATTCAAGTGTGGACTTTTAATTGAGGCAGCTCAGGGCCTGCTCCAAGAGGTAAAGAGGTCTCCAAGATGAGTTCTTCTGCTTTAACCGAGGAACCCCGTAAGAGAAAGTTTCTGCTGTAACACAAACTTGACTGCTCATGTCCAGTGAGACCAGGTCCTTCCCAACTCACCTGACAGAGAGGGAGACTTAGAGATAAGAGGGGAATTTTAAGATGATACTGGAAAATTCCCAAGCTAAGTGTACACAAAAGGAAAAGATACGGCAATCAATATGTATTACCAGGAAGTTGACCAAATGGGGAAGAAATAATGCTTACCAGTCTTCTCATGGCTGTACACATGCTGTGTACAAAAGGTAGAGAACCTTATCTGCTGATTTTGATGTTGTACATTGAAAAAAATTCTGCAAATAAAAACAAGTATGTATATTCCTCATATAGCCATGCCAATTAGCCAATGATCTGGATTATAATAATCTAGAATACAGGCACAGTGTCACTGTCTCTTTCTCTGTTCCAGATCTGAATACTCTCATCAAAATTGCAGTTATCTTTCTAACAAGTTGCCAATGTAAGCCAAAGTTAATCTTCCGCTGATCCTTTCCTCACAGTCTTTATGTAATACCTGGGCATATTCAAGTCTGCTTTCCCTGAAACACCCCCACACAAGCTATGACTATGTCTTACAGATTCTTTCTATGTAAAGCAGCTAAAATATGAGCTTTCATCTCTATAAACAGAAGAAACCTCTCACAGGAGCTCCGATTTTAATTACTACTGGTTTTTAAATCTGGCTTTACTGAGATCACTTTCTTAGATATTATGCTGTGAACTTGTCATCCTTTTCTAGAAGTCCTTTCATTTTTTTCCTCTTAAGGCTACTCTATTGTCGAATGCTAGATATGCTTTACCTACCACAGAGGACAGGGAAATGAGTTCTTGACTCTGTCCTGCCCATATTGTAAGAAACCATTCCTTTTGACTTCATTTTTAACCAGACACCTGTACCAACTAAAGGCTGTTTTCTCAGATCTTGCCCTATCTCTTATGCAAACTGCATCTTCACCAAAACAGAGAGCACTTCAGATTCTTTACCTAATTTCTGAAAACTAAGTATGTAAGCATGCACTGTGGAAATACAGCAATAACACTACTGTCTTGTGTCCCATTCATTCAAGAGCACAAAAACTGCATGGCCGACAAAACTAGCACCTCTCATTCCCTTGTGTATTTGCAAAACTTTCATAGCAGCCAGTTGTAAAATCTGTGAAGGTCCATTGATAGCCATGGGGTGACAGTCTGAATTTAAACAAAAGGGGGTCTCACAGATGACACTGTGAGAAGAAAACGGCCTGCACATAAAAGGAATTGGAATTAGTTTTCCAAATTCAGACTGTATTTCCAGTTGTAAAGGACCGTATTTCTACACTCAGCAAAATTTCTATATATATTTCAACAATTGAAGTGTGGAAAGCTCAGCTGGAGCTGCTCCAAATCCATACAGCCAATCTCACCAACAACTGCATCAGCAAAGTCAGAAGATTTTTACACTGTTCTACACTGTGCAGACAGAAAGAACTCACATGTGGGCCCACCTGACAGTGAACGTAGGGATGACATTTTCAGGCCTCCCAGTCCTCAAATCACTCCACATAACCATACTCCATGCATTTTTATATGGAATTCTATAGGCCTTAGTAGAACCTACAATGCTTACTTTATACAAAATTAAATTGTTTTTTACAAACAATTTTTAGACACAGAAAGTTAATGATGATATTCTTGTCCTCGAACATTGACATTCCTGGATATCAAGGAATTTTATTCAACAGTGTCTGCCCAGCACATCACTATTAGAGGAAGTCTGAAGGCAGGAGATTATACTGAAGGGAATTATACATACTTAAGGGCAGGTATACTCTGTGGCACACTTTGCAGTTCCAGTTTCCACCTATTCATCCTGTTCATGGGCTGACTCCCTGCTAAAAGGAGATTTGCATGAACCTCATGCCCTTGCAACCATGGCTTCCTCCTGAGAAAAATACATGAATATGAGGAGAGAGGGAGCCACTGGGAGCTTTTGTGGGACTACAAGAACACTATGAAGCACATCTACCTGATAAACTACAAAGCAATGTCTACCAGTATAGACATGGTCATTTTGTCCTACTTCAGCTTCAGGCTTCACACATTTCTTCAACTATGTCATAGAAAGTTCTATCGCAAAAATGTTCCCTGGTTAAGCAGAGAGTTATTCACTTGCTCCACCTTTTTCTTGCTAAAGTACACAATTTTTCTTCAGTCTCAAAGAATAAAGAAAAATTGTTGGCATTCTTGTGGCTCTTTTTCTCAGACATTTTACATTTATTAATGTTTTTAAAGGCATTATTAATGAAATCAAGTACAATGTAGTAGAAATGATCTTACTAGTGCTGCACACAGTCACACTGATTCCCACTTTTAACAGATACATTGCTACTTATCCAAAGATGCTATCAGATCTGCTAACTGCAGCTTTTTACTAAATTTTCATATCCAGTTGGCAATGTGCTACAGCTCCAACACCTTTTCCAACTCCCTGATTTCCAGGATGTGGTAAGCAAGACCTATTTTTTCATTGAACTCAACTCCCTCTATTGGGACTGTAGCATGTCTGTCTGTATCCTAAATGATAAAAATTACCTTTGAAGTGTATGTTTGGTTATATAAACTAGTAGAAAACTGTGCCAAAGACAAGACTGACAAAATGAAAAATAGTCTTCATTAAATGCATACAACTACATTACGAGCCTTTTAATAAGAAGGGTCTCTCCAGCCCTTCAATAGCTATGAGAAAAGCCCTGATCATAGAATCATAGAATATTAGGGGTTGGAAGGGACCTAGAAAGATCATCTAGTCCAACCCCCCTGCCAGAGCAG
>WUAM01000431.1:11094282-11130276 GCA_024336885.1 Actenoides hombroni
GAGTGTGGCTCCGTCCTCTCTACACTCGCCCTTAATATATTTAAAGACATTAATGAGATCCCCCCTCAGTCTCCTCTGATACCAACTACAATCAAGGATGTTATTGTACATAGATGAGTACTGGCATAGACAGTTCTCATGGGAAGTAGCAAGAGCTAATTCTAAGGAAGGAAAAACAGCTAATAAGACATCATCAAGTTTTGCAGGAAAAATCAACTTGAAAAGCAATATAATAAACATTTTTTACAACTTTGAACTTATTTTACTATTTATGCAGCTGAAAGCACTGCAGATTGAATGAGGAATGAATAAAAACATTAGTTTTGTAAAATTCTCTAGGAACAATACTGCAAATATCACCACAAAAGAACATTTCAGTTCAACATTTTTGATTGTCTTGCATTTTCTCTGATAGCCCCAGGATGGATTAATTTTGATATTCTATACGCTTACTATAATTTGATATGATCTCTTTAGAGACAATACACTTGAGATCTTCCAGTACATTTTTAATATGTTCAGGAAGAAAAATTCTCAATTATTTCTCTTTGGACCATTAGAAAAAACCTTTGTAACATATTTTCTATCTAGGACACTATCCTGCTCTTTTTGAATGATGGGGAGCTTACAACAGAAATTAAAGAAATAAATGGCTTAGAAAGAAGCAGAAAGGAATTAGGTCTTGGTTGTATCTAAAGCTAAACCCTTGAAAGACCATTATATTCTAAATAAAGATGATTTGCGGTTTCCTCAACTGATAAGACTTATAGAATAATTCATGCAAGGAAAAGACAGAAATTAATGTCATATTATTTTACATTGAAGAAATTGAATGATTTGATAAAAAAAAATAAACCTGAAATGCCATATTCCTCCTTGAATGCATAGCTGTAAAGGAAAAGAACGGGCAATACAAGCAGAAGACTCTATATTACACTGTATACAATGTATGTTGTAATACTCAAGAGATTTAAATACCTATCATCTTTATTAAAACCATTCATAAGAAATACTAGCACCTTTTTACCACACTAGATTTACCCAGCAAACAAGCAAACCTTGCTAATTCTCTTGCAAGTTTCATTCATTAAAGTTTCTGCGATTTGAATATGAAATAATTTATTCCCCATTACATCCAAGGTTCTCAAATTCTATATGCAACCTCAAATGTGTGAGCACAAATATGTGAGACAGTCACGACGATTCTGGTAAAGCTAACTATACAGACACTGGATGCTGTTGGGTTTCACAGGTTTTAATTTTTATGAACTTGGACCTGTGGATCCAGTTAAACTTGATGGAAATACTTCATATATCACTGCCAAGATGAATACGGAGCGCAAGACATTGCAATAGCCCTAACTAAAAGAAAACTATAAAAGCTTTTTATACATATTTAAAATAAACATTAAAAAATATTTACCAATTAAGGTAACAGTTGAATTGAACTCTCATAAAAATCACTTGAAAGATGAAGCCATTGGCAAGAGGAAAACCAAATGGTAAGTGGAACAGAACTTGGGAATATTGGTAGTGATTAATTATGAATTGATATCTATATCATTTACAGGGGATATCAAGTGTTTCCAGCAGCAGACAATCTATGTCAGTGCTTCCTACCTTCTTTTAAGCTAATAAAATGTCTTGGACATCACCTCCTGGGAAGGGTATCAAATGGCAGATGAATACAGAAAACATGTCTCTGTTATTGCAAGTTAAGAGAGCAAGGATCATGAAAACATAAGCAAAAGAAAAGGGCAGTGAGATTCTTGAGGTTTCTTAATTAAAAATGTCAAAATGAAAGTGGCAAACAAATGGCTAATAAAACTACTATAGTAATATCATGACTGTTGCTGGTTTTACGGCTCATGTTCTGACAAATCCTGACAGGGCATATTGCTGCATACTGGCATATGTGAAGCATGTAAACTAACTTCACCACTGTTATATTACTTTTCTGCACATCACAAACACTTAAGAGTCTGCTGCCCTAAGAAGAGAACCGGCCTATTATTAAATGAGTGGGCTGACAAAACTGAGCACTACCAAGGGAAATTACCTGAAAATGCAATAAGATGGTGCTTTCATCAAGGGTAGATCAGTGCACAAAGCAAGGGAAACAAATGGAGACCAGACTCAAAACCTGGGGTCTCTGACAAGTTTGAACCACTTTAACTTCAGTACATTTTAAATTTCCTAGCTGAGTAGAACAAATCAGCACTATAAAACTGGTATGTCAAAAAGCAGGAAAATAATCTGATCGGACTGTAGAGATGACACAGTAAAAAGACTAAATCAAAGAAGAATGAAAAAATATTTTTTATTACTATCAAGTTACAGTGGCTAACCTTGACACCTTAGCACTGTGCAAACAGTAATGTATGACTATGTACAGAAGCATTTGAAACACCTGGTTTGAGACCCAGAGCATCTGAGACAGTCTTCAGCCTTGCTGAGCTGAGGGATGTGATTATGAGAGGGTGAAGATGGACACAAATTGATTCCACAGGTACTGCTGTGGCACCATGCATTGACCATACTTCCCCATAACTGCAGTGGAGCCAGAGATGAAATCCAGAATCCCTATGTCACATAAAGATTTACGTATCAACAGGGAACGTACACAAATGTCACTTTGGAGATGAAAACATTGCTAGAGTGAATAGTTCTCTTTGCAGCTTGGCTTTCTCTCATGGAAATGAAGTTCGATAGACATCAGAGTGGTGGGTCCCTAAGCAATTCTAGATGGTCACTAACCACTTACATAACCTCAGGAAATCATATCATTTTTCTGTACTTTCATATTTTCTTGTTTGTCTTGTCTGTCTGGAATGGCAGATTTTAATGTGATTAAAGTAGAGAGTGATTATCTCTCAATCTGTGTGTGTAACTTTAGAGTTCCACGCTGGAGTTCCCAGCGTTCTCAGCCGGGGCCACTAGGTGATGCTGTAATATGAGTAATTAAAATAATAACTATTATTAAGGAAGTTGCATGTATTCTTACTATGGACTGTTTCAAAAAGCCTGAAAGCCAGAGAAAAAACTTACTCTAAACCTTTTTTTTGAAAAGTAAGAACCAAAAGACACATTTATTCATTTAAGTGGTACTCAAAATTTTTCTTCTTACCTTTTGCAGCTTTGCAGAAAAAGCTGCAAATACTTTCCCCTTTAAAAAATGCACTGAATAAATACAATTTTTTTTTCTACTTCATTTCCATTTTTAAGCCCAGCTTCAGTAGTTTGCTATTAAGCAAGCTCATCTGAATTATTATACTCCAAAATCCTTGCCAACTACACAATCACACACCTTATTGACATACTATTTGGATATGAACAGAAAGGCAAAGTCCTCAGCATGGAAAAGCATGACTGGAACTGCAAATGATTCAGTAAATTCATGGTGATGTTATCGAGGCCCAGATTTTGTACTTGTCAGTTCCACAGCCTTTTATCTTATTAAATGTAGTTGACTAGCCATAAACAGAATCAAAGATTAATAAGACCCTATATGAATCACAGTCACAAAATGCTTCTTGACTGGAAGTATTAAGATGTCTGTAAGCAGCTGCCAGCTATAGCTCAGAGAGCTATATGACTAAAGTGCTATTTCTGAAAGTCTTGGAGGCAGTACATCTAACTGGACTTCACAGTGGACAATCCAAAAGGCTATTTATATTCAAAAATAATTTGGCAAGTCTTGTCCATCAAACCAGTTTTCCAGACACAAAGACTCCACTTAAAAATTTGTTCTTGGATTTACTGCCCTTAAAAATGAAGTTAAATGAAATTATCTGGATCATCAGAAGAACAGGTCTGCTAAGGCAGTTCTGGGTTAATTAGAAGTGAAGAAGTTTTGGTTCTGGGTTACCTCAAGATCCAAAGTTAGCAAGCATAGAAATGAAGTGACAAACACTAAGCACGTGTAAAAAAAGGTACCAGGAATACTACATGAGAATTAGGACTTTACAGTAAACGTGGGATAGAATATTCACAGTTTGAAAAGATCATTATTAAAAAACATTTTATGAAAGTGCAGAAGTGCCAACACAAACTAAAAATATATTTTATTCTTACCATTTGAGACTGGCTCCGAGGACAGCCATTGATATCTTCAACCTTTTCATTTGCTAAACAAAAACAGTGAGTAGAAAAAGCAGAAGTAAACAATGAGATAAAACTTCCCTTTACACCCCCTAGCCAAAAAAAAAACCAACAAACCAAACCTAAAAATCCAAAACAAAACACAGTAACAGAAGTAGATCAGAAAAGACACAGCAATAAAGTGCACAGGGTTTTGTTGACACAGAGCTCCTTTCTAAGTAAAGCTCAGTTGTACAGTAACAAAACTCTTGTTAGCAGCAGTTGCTTCCACATGCCAAATCATGCAAAGGGGGAAGTGCGAAGGAGGTCGCTGCTAATTCTTCAGCCCCTGCAAAATAACTGCTGACATGAAATCTTCCACAATTGTCTTTGCAGGGTCAGGATACAGTTTCAAGGCATCCCAGAAAGTATGAGCCACTCCAACTAACAAAATGCACACATGGGAGACATATGGTTTAATGAAGCATTCTTTCTGACAATTCAAAGTGTGTAAGATACAGTTCTGGCCATTTAAAGTATGGTTAAACAGCCACTTCCAAACATGCTCACATAAACATATTTTTTAATTAAGACAAGGATGAACCACACAAATATCAGAGACATATGGATCCAGTCAAATTGTATTATTCAGGGTTCATCTTATTGTTAAATACATTCAACTTGAATTATATATTCCCCCATGCAAGGAGTCAGCTCCCAGTGCTTCTCTCAGCCCTGGTCTTACCGATGATCTGGATGATTTCTGCTAGCAGAACTCCATCTGCAATGTCCTGTTGCAAATCCTTGATCAACCGCTTGTGGCCAGATTTTGCTAGGTAGTGGTTAGCCCAGTCAGTGTAAATCTGCGGAGCAGAGGGGGAGGGCAAGGGGGAGAGGAGGAAGAGAGAAAAGAAGACAATAAAAATTCTTAAAACAAATGTTGGCTTGCACACCAGAGCTATTCTGGATCCCATTCCCATTTAAGAAGTCAGCACCAAAGGAAACAATTTTAATGTTGTGTTTTTTGCCTTTTTTTTTTTTTAAATGGCCCCTCCCCCTGCCGTTGTCTGCTTTATTTTAACTTCAAATGATTCAGGCTGTTTCATGAGGGTTCAAACTTGCTGTGACGAAGCAAAATTCCCCTTATGACTATAAAGGAAACTCCTCTCGTAAATCAGTCACATCTACCACAATTCCACCTCCCACCGTGTCTTTACCTCTATGCTTCCCCTCTTCACATCTCCCCCACCCCCACCCCCCCAGCTTCCATGCTCTGGGGCTGCCTAAGAGAAAGTGACAGCAGAGGCATGCGCCTGTGTTTTGGTAAGAGTTTATGAGCTTGTCGCCAGTGATCTCACGCCTGGCGATGCGGTGACACTTTCTGTAGGAATCACTATGTCCTGCCATGCAGGGACAGGTCATTTGTCCCGCTGCCTACAGTTCAGCGTGCTGTAATGTGCACAGAGGAGACTGAGAGCACCAGATGTACAGTAGTCTCATCGCTGGAATTAGAGTATGTATTCTGGAAATATGCTGTGTCCTTTCTCCGCCAAAAGAGGAGGGGGGAAGGGTGAGACTTACTAGCACCAAACACTTAGCAACAGGCAGCATAAAAATGGCACTTATCAACAAAAGATTGACAAGGCACAGCTGAACTACATTATCCAAAATAAGGGATGCTGGGGCATGAATAGAGAGGTTGAGGCCATATACATACACAGAGAGAGCACTTGGTAACACCTATAGTGTGCACACAAGAAGAACCAGTTTCACTTAGGGTGAGATAAGAGGAACAGACACCTTTGCCTATGTTTAGAAGGCAGAGCGCACCCCAAGAGTCATTCACACTATCCTGTGGTGTCCCAGCACACAAAGGCAGCTCAAACGAGTGGAGCTTGGTGCAGGGATGTCACACAGATGGAGGGTATCGGCGCCCCTTGGCTCCCTTTTGTGGGGTGTCTGTGGCCTCTGTCCCCACCTCAGGAAAAAAAAAAAAAAAAAAAAAAGACTTGTTCAAAACCTCCCACTACTGTGGGATGTTACACTGAGAGAAAGCATATATGTATGACAGCATCCTCGTGTAAGTAAATTTAATATCTAAGCTTCTTTCTCTGATGAGAATATTGTTTGAAAATGTTGAAACTGCACTTCTTCCATAAAAACAATATGAGATCACTTTATAAACATCCTTTTATTTAACCTCACAGTCCCTTGAGAGAAGGGGTCAGACTCCCATTTTGTGAACAGAAAAACAGAAGCCAAAGCCATTAATTACTTGCTTAGTTCACCAAGGAAATCTGTGGCAGAACCAGGGCGGGCATACGAATGTAATTCCCAGTCTAAAGTCTTACCCAGAGAACCAACATCCACTTTCTGCCCAGTAGAAGTATCACCACTCAGTCCATGTTCACACGCTAAGGACTCCTTCACTATCCAACTGTCTTTGTCACAGATTTTCTCCCTCTTCATTAAAAGAAACAGAGAATTGTATCTTGTTTGGTCTACCCTATTTCTTCCCATATTCTTGCAGGTGGATCACCAGCTGGTTTGCCATAGCTGTCTTGACACCTTTAGAATTTTAGATAACTCCACAGAACTAAACTTTGGAAATGGATTCAACTCTCTCATACCGACAGGGTGCTGCTGTTAGATGGGGCCGTAATTTTCCCTGCTGCATCCAGAAGTTTCTTTCCGTCCACCTGTGTTTTCACTGCCTGATACTCTTTGTGCTATTACAGGTGAGTGACATGAGAGACTCCATTAAAATGTTTTTTAAAGTAGCTAAGAAAGTGGTTTTTTCAGCTGTATAACCATATATAATGAATGTTAATGTGGAGTCTTTAAAGATTGTATGAACATATATTTAGAACAATATGAAATCATGATGATAAAAGATGCATAGCACATCCATAGCATCATATATTCCCTGCTACTAGTATTTCAATTTCAGTCATTCTTCTTTAGTAATGTCTCAGAAATATTCTCTGAGCTATTACTATAAGCTGAACTATTTTCTGTATTCCAATGAAACTGATCCCCTGGAACATACACAATTTAATACCCACTAGTATTATTTTAGGTTAGTTTCACATTACAAATAAAAATAATATAACAACCATTTCTTCTTTCATTTGTTGCACCCACACATAATCTGATGTACCAATCCTAATTCTGACTACAATTTGAACTATCCTCTCACTAAGCAGCCAGGGAAATTTCATTCCAGCAGTTGCTTTGCAAGTATCTAGCATTCAAAGAATGGACTTCACCCACCTATCCACCCCCTTCATAATCTTTTCTCATTAATTTAATAGTGACAAGCATAAAGAATGTCTGACAATAGTGTTTTGTAAACGAAAGTTGATAATCCACATTATAATAAAACTTTACTGATGGTCAGTATTTTGATAGTCATGCAAGGGTAGAAGAAAAACTACTAGGAGAAGGCAGTGGTAAAAGAGGAGTTTTTCACTTGTGAAGTATTCCAAAAAAAATCAAAAAGATAAAGACTTGTTGATGGAAACAATATAGCAAATCAACACCCATTTGCCAGTGGATTTAATTTTCCGCACTTTTTGTAGCAATCACCACTTGCTTCTGTTTCCCGCCTTCCCCATAGGATGCCCTTCTCATTCATCTCATTCTTCCAGACACCCAACTACTCAGGAATCAGATGTGAAAAATGAAAAGCATGTAGATAGACACATGAAATTGTAAGAATGTACACTACCCATGCCACTATATTCTTTTTACATGACATTCTCTGATGCAAGTATCATGAGAAATAAAGAATGTACCCTTCACAGTTTTTAAGCATCAATGCAAAAATGTATCTCTTAGAAATTTTATCTTTAACTCCTTGGGAGAACATAAAGCTCCACTGTGTACTGTCATTAACAGTCAGTTCAAAAAGGATAGAAAAGTCGTGAAGAACAGAAGATAAAATATCAGTAATTTCACACAACAGTCTGCTTTTTACGGGTGCTCCCCTTCTATTGGATGCTGAGCATTTCTAAGGCGGAGCTGTGCTTTTCAAAACTGGCAATAGATCATTCTGTCTTGAACTAAATGTGCAGCAATGTTTCCCAAAAATCCTCTCATCTTAGATTTTACTGTGATGGGGCGGTTTCAGAGAAGAACACACACATGAGGGTTAGTCATTGCAACACTTCCTCCCTTCTCCACTGCTTGCTCCAGTAACCCTGCCTGACAGCTACACACTGGGCCATGCTGCTGACTTACTCATTTCCTCTACAAGCTTCCTCCCTTACCACCCTGCTTTACAGGCACATCTGACCGGGGAGCATTCGACCTCAATCCTAGGCTCCAGCCACTGACAACGTATGGGAGAGCCTCTGTTATCTGCGATGCAGAAGACCATTCTGAGCAACTCAATAACGGAACAGCCCCGATCCTGTGTTTGTGTGGTCCAAGCCCTGTCCCGGTGCCTGGTGATTCAGCTGCTTGCAACACAAAAGAGGATTCAGCAGGGCAATTTGAGCTGTGGCACAGCCTGCTCATGTTAAAGATGGTTTCCCCCAGCATTCCTCAATTGCTCGACATGCCAACCTTCAAGACAGTAGCAGAAATAAATTCTGATACCCAAATATAATTAGGAACTTCACCTCAACACTTCACACATAGCTATAAGGAGCACAGCAGAAGCTGTTTGGCAGGATCCATAATGAAATGATACACTTTGTAATGTGGTAGTTTAATGAAATGAAAAATAGAGAGGATCTCACAAGTTACTGCCTTTCTTAGAAAATGCTTTAATCATAAACTGTGCAATTATATATCAGGCAGAGCTATAGTGCACCCTCCTTAAAATTAATACAGAAATGTTACCACCTACAATCAATCCCAAGTAGGAAATGTCAGATGGATTTTAGAAGTACAGTCAGCCTAATGCAATAATAAAGCATGACACTTTGTTAGTGTCTTCCACTAAATCACCTCAACATGATTTCTAGACACATATGAGATCACCCCAATTATTTGTTATTTCTGTAGATGTGGGGAAACTGAGGTACAAAAGGCTTTCTCTGTGGAAAATTTTTTTTTTAATTTTTTGTCTTCTTTTTTTTTTTATTAATGTTGCTCATTCAAGGGCAAACAGAGCTGGGAATACAACCCAGATATTCTGAGTTGCAATCATTTCTTCTATATGCTTTTTTATCAGGCAGTTTTATAAATAGGCCTGGTGGGAAAAAAACATATTCCAAGAATCAGGATCCTTATGCATATTTTTGTTTGTCTGCTACAGAATATAGAGTTTCAGATCTGAAAATGGTCTCCTGTTGCTAACAAGAAGATAGCTTTCCATACTTAGAGTATGCCTCTGTCACTCCCTATGTGCCAATGCCACTGCTTAGGAAGAACAACAGTTGCTGCCAACAGAGTTATGCTAAGACCTCGTGACAGATTTCCATGCCATTTAGGAGGATAGGTTATATTTAAAAAATATTTAAATATTTGTCCATTATGTGAAAAAGTTTCCTTCCTAGATATGTAGGAACAAACAGATAGCACCCAGTTCTCATCAGTTTCATTAGCATGAAAGAATTGAAGTGCTGTCCCCCAGTACTCATTCTCATGCCCTGTTCTGTGCATGATACCTCCCTACCCCTAAATACCTTTAGGAGTGGGGAGGCTTTTTAAGAACTCCATTTCTTTTTAAGAGCTCCATTTCCCAAAAGGAATCTGTAGGTAACAGCAAGCTTCCCACAGATTTTTCTTTCCTCTTTACCTTGTAACAAAGGAGAGTTGAAGAAATGGAAGGAAAAGTTCTATTACAAAAAAATGTTGCTAGCAGTATACCTGGGCTTCAATGGTTCACAGCAAAATACAAAATACAACTACTTTTTAGCACAGCAGGATTCTGTGTTTTATTCTATGTTTGGATTATATCAATGCATTTTGTAATCTTTTAATTTTTTGCCTGTAAAAAGATTTTGAATAAAGGAAAATGAAACTATTAAAAAGCCCTAACATCGGAGTTTTAACCTCAAAGTGGAAATATGGCACTGTTAATAAAAGGGCTATGTGACTTTCTAATGTAATGTATTTACTCTGCTCAAAATGTTGCCATAGGAGACAACTATTAGTTGATAGTACTCAGAGCTTTTCACCCATAGATGCTCTTTCAAATCATGCTTGTAGAAGAAGAGATTGATTACTTGCTTCTGTTGTTCTCCAGTATGCTACAAAATGGGCTGTAAAGTCTGTATATCCATTTCCTGGGCGGTTTTCCAGACTGTGGCCTACCCTGGAGGTTGAATACCCCCCTGAGCCTACATAACACTCCCAGAGTCCCTGATGAAGAGGATTTGCCAAAGGAGAGGGCATGACTACAACTCTATGTCAACGTAGCTATTCTTGGTTAATAGATTGTGGGTAGCAAAACACATGTTAGAGTGTTGCTAAAGCAGTTTGTATTTATAAAGACAAGCTGGGCAACACATTGACTAGAATTAAAACAGAGAGAGGACATCCGATTGCAATGAAACACCTTTCTCCTTCCCACTGCCACCACATGAAGGAAAAATTTAACTGGAAGGAAGGCAGGATCAGACCTTTTAAATACTTTCATATTGATGGTTATTTCCCTGGGTTGGAAAAGAATAATTTATGAGTTTCAGTCCTCCACTTAGCAAGGAAAAGGGCTAACTTTGAAAACAATGGCTCACATCTAGACTGCCATAAGAGATAGATCAAGCATCCAATTCATGTCTGGATTTAACTGACTATAGAAAACACACTGTGACTCTTTTGCTATAAAGTAAAGCTGAGGTCTGGGGGTGGCACTTTTTGCAACACCAAGCAAATTGCACGAGAAGGAAACATATGCAGTTAAAAATATATGGCTAGAAAATGAAACTATAATGACTTAATTTATAGGCAAGATGGAAGCCAATGTATTTAATTTAATAAAATGAAATGAGTATTAAATGACATTTCACAAACCCTGTTTCTGAATCCCACTGAGCAAATGAGAACAATTACGAGTTAAGGAATAGAAAACATTTAGAGGGATACATAGCAATTAACCAAAATGTCAGAATTCTTATAGTACAAGTCTATTTTGTAAATCGCAGCATGTATCCATCAACACTACTCAATAATTTTCAGATAAAAATACAATTAAGAAAACTCCACTAATCGCAGCTAAGAAAATTAATAGAAACAATACTCCTCAACAATCACTGGCAAGCTTTAGATGACTTACCCAGCTTTAAGGGGGCTGTTTATTTCCAAGTTTCACTGACAATTTGTGATCTAATCACCCAAGTAACATTTATACTGACTTACTGTGCTCTTTCTTCCCATCTCTTACCAAATCCCAATTCAGAATTAATTTAATACATGTGTTTGAGGCAAATATTCACCAATGCCACAGAGGCAAGAGTTTTGATGCATCTGTGACAGATGAAAATTAACAGTATAAGCCTCTTTGAGCGCATATTTGTGTGTAAGGTTTGCTAAGTGCTTTGTATATTGCACAATTTAAAATCCAGCACTTTATACAATGAAATAACTCGTTCATCTTTTGAAAAGTATCATACTGATTTGCTTTACAGTTAGTCATATCATTTTGTTCATCGGCTTACTGCAACAACTCTTCAGTCCTGTGTAATAGCAATAAAGTACCACAGGAAGGAGCCAGATACTCATGCTGCAGCTGCAGAGAACCCAACCAAGACAGCTGCTCCTCTGCAGACTTCTGATGCTGAGAGGCAATACTTGTCAAGGGAGCAACACCAGCACAGTTATTAATATTGTCCTCGAGCTTCCTGAATTAACAGGAAACAATATTAATTGGTACACAGAGGAATCCTCCAAAACAGCCAACCTTGAGACTTTCTGTTATAAATCATCCATATATTTGCCTGTACAATTTTGGAACAATTTCTTAGATATATTTTTTATTAATGCTAAACTACATTTTAGTATCCATTTAATAAAAGTATAATAAAATACAGGACTTACTATTCAATACAGTTTTTACATAAAACATTCATTATAACTAATATCTCAGTTAATTTTATCAGAGAAAGGAAGGCCAGGATTCCCTGCTGGGCAGATGAGTTACACTTAAAGACACCACTAAGAAGCTGAGTCTGTCTTAGCATTTAGTTCTGATAAGTAATGGGCTTATAAAGGCAGTCTCCTGTCACTTCTTGTGCTCTCTTAGAGATCCTTTTCACATGAAATGAAACAGAGACATGAGCTTCAAGAGTACACTGAATGCACTCCATTCACTAACTGGCATTCAGTCCATGCAGCAAAACAATATCTAATCCAAGCAACCCACCAGTCCCTAAATGTGTCCCTTAGCTAGTTCCTTTCTGCAATCCTTCCTGCTAATGTTGATGTATGTGTGTATCAGCAGTGATGTGGGAGAGGGAGGGTGTGATAGAAAAAGCTGCTGGCTGTCCTGCCTAGAGACGCATACACTGAGATGCTTCTGTAAACTGGTAGTGACAAATGTAAGGGGAGGACATATTTTGGTCTTGAAGGTGGTGATGTGTGAAGAAAATAATCCAAGCAGAAGTAAAATGTCAGTGTTCCTGAATACAAATAAATAAGTTGAAATATGAAACTTCCTCTTTCTCCTGTATGTTCATGCACATGAACAACATCCAAGCCTGCCCAAACTTGAGCCGCAGCTGTCTCTGATAGTTCCTGGCCAAAGACATCTCCTTTGGAAGAAACAGGTGATCTGGGAAGGAGAACCTGTGCCTGTCCAAAGGAGGAGGGGTAAAAAGAAAGGCATATTTCTGCTTTTCTGGGCATCCCAGATAGCAGTGATGGCCCTCTGCACCAGAAACCCCATTCCATTCCCCTGAATGAGACTTCCTATACTCTAAGCTTGCATGACTCATTCCTCATGTCTTGTCACTGCCAGATTAGTCCTGCATTCACTTTACTAAAAAAAACCCACAATAAGCAAATATAAGTTTTCTGGAAAGGGAAAAAGGAAATGAATTTACCCATGTTTCTTTTGGGGCTCACCAATACCATGACAACACAGAAGAACTGATAAAAAACTTCTCAGACCTGACTGGAAATCAGGAAGTAATTTGCAAAACAAAAACATCCTTTCTTTGTTGAGTCCTTTTTTTTGTTCACAAGCAATAAGCCTCTCTTGGTATCACCCAGACCATTCCTGGATGGAGCAGGCACATGCTTTAGCAAAGCAGCAACAGGGTTCTTCACGTGGAGCTGAGGAGATTCCACTGTGAAACTACTCCAGATTTTCCATCAAAGCTCATTTTAAGGATTTATAACTTGGACTGAGACATTCTTTCCACACTGCAATTTGGCATTAAAGAACTTGGCCCAGGGATCAAAATAACCCTCTTTTCCAGCACTTCTTTTTAAGTGTGGGAAGGCAAATTTCTGATATGTAAAGATGCAAAAATATTAAGACATACTTTTGTTCTTTAGTTGCAAGAAATCAGTGGCAAGTAAGACCCCAACTAACTTTAAAGTCTCCATCTAGCTTGTACTTTTTGAGGCTTAGAAACTGATTCAAATTGTCTGGTTTCCTCTCACATGGAAGAATGGATTTGCAAATCAAAATAAACAAAATAAACTGTTTGCTTTCTGAGCTGCATATTTTATAACAAGACACTTTAACTCCTGCTTCATTTTTCTCTGGGCTTTGATGTTTAAAAGTTGTTTGTCACCAACTCTCTATCTATATCTATATATCAATAATTGTGTTGCACATTCAGCACACCAGTTAGGTGCCAAAGGTAACACAAGATTATTACTATTAAATAAATATGTTAATGATTTCAAGCATAAGTGGTCTGGGCCTCTTTTCACTGCAATTAATTGCTATTAAAACAGATCTTGGTGGTGAATGTGTGAGTGGTAATGGTTATGTGTTGGCAACCATTTTGCCTTTTACTACCTAGCTGAAGCTTAGAGAAATGAAATTATGCTTACACAGATGACAGCTTATATTTCTTCAGTTCAAGAAATGTAAAACAGTTGCTTAGGACTTGAAAGGCTAAGGATGCAACTCACTACAATAGAAATACCAGTTTGGGACTTACTTCCTTTGCTCATCATTGAAAGTACTGCCCAAAATAAAGGTCTATCCATTCCAATGATAATACTTAAATTATCAATCATCCAGAACAACAATTTTTATGAATGAAGTAAATTGGGCCAGCCAGTAATCTTAAATAACAGAGAAGATAATAATCTTAAAATAGTTTTTGACAACAGAAGGCTTTTCAACTCAAATAAGGTTCAACATTATATACTTCTTCATTTCTTAACAAAAGACCTATCTCATATACAGCTTCTGTAACACAACCAGATCTGGAAGGACAATACAATGGAAAGAAAAAGGTTCTAGATTCCTACTAAAAATGTACTGAACACCCTTACTTTCTATTATAAAAGGGGAAATTTGCCTAAACACCTCTAGTGAGGGTTCTGGCTGCACATCACATGGAAAGGGGCAGTGTCGCAAGAAAGGAATCCTATGAGATGGGGACTGTCCTTCATCTGTGTTCAATCTGTAGCCTCCCATGCAAATCTTCTAAGGTGTATCCCACTTTTTGAGTTCTGCTACATACTTCTATAGGACTACACTACTTCACAAAGCAACATCAAAGAGACGTGATTCATGACTTAAAAATTCTCCACCAAAGATTTACCTCTGAAGACGATGAAAAATGCCTCTTAGCTCAGTATTAAAATAGCAACCTCAAGATCCACCCCACCATGCCCCCCACCAAAAAAAAAAAGGAAAACAAATCTAACAACAGATACAAATACTGCTTCCAAACAAAGAGGGTTTTTTTCTTCCCAAACTAGAACCTTCTTATTTTGAATACTAACATACTGATCTGTGAACTTCTGTTCTGGAGACTAAGGAAGAAAATTTAAGCAATAGATAAAAAATATAATTGATAATGATCTGAAGTTTTTACATTTATTAATGATCAGGACTCATCTAGGTAAAGATCCACCCTGACAGAACAGAACTCAAGTTCTTTGAGTCTTTGAGGTAAGGAAAGCTTAGAGCTCTGCTCACACAGGCACCTTTGCATGAGCACTTGGGGCCTACTGCTTCAAGCTAGTATCCAAACTATGGTATCTCTATCTCTCCTCCTACAATAAAGACACAGATTGTTTGCTTCTTAATGTTATGTCACAATAATATGATGTGAATTTTAGGGCACAAAGAGAAATGACCAGACACTGTGGGACTAAAAGCTAGAAACACATCCTAGTCCTAGACATACATGCAAACTAAACAGCTTGTCATCACTGACTCCAGGTACAGACAAATGCCTTAAAAATGAATGCAAATCAAACGACCTGCCAGAGTCTCCTACGTATCTGAAATAGCAATAGGCTGGTATCTGAAGAAAAGGTCTGGTGAGATTTGTGTGAAAGTGGAAGCTCAGCAACTACCTGCCATTTTTTTCTTTTGCTTCCTCCTTTTAGCCACCATCTGACATGCAAGTACAAATGGCACCATTAGCTCTAGGCATATAGGGTTTTTTTCTACTTTGAGGCCAAATCCATATATCTTACGACACAAAACAGTTAGTTCTTTCGTGTTTGAGGTCTCTTCCATGGGTCCTCATGACTGACCCTACACATGGCACACACCACCCCTTTTCCTCAAGGGACTGCTCTCTGCATCTGCAACTCTTCACTCACTGCCCTATGCTTCCTCTTAAAATGCACACTCTAGTGATACCCCTCAGCCTTGGATAACGGAGCAGAAATGAAGGATAGGAATTGACTAGTTAGTTCACTTTAAAGAGCCACTGCCTTTAAATGTAATCAAATCCATATCTTCTACCTCCCACACAATCACCCCCTGGGACTAAAGGCTTCTGAAGAGGATTAGGAAGGGGATACTCTCACTGCAGCCACACCACTATGCAGAAAATAATTCAAGATTTGGGAAGTTGTGAGCAGGAAGCAGAGGATGAAGAAGAAAGGGACTCACTGAAAACACAAACAAATAACTCTGCTGGCTAGAGATTACCGCACTCATTTTGGACAGAGAAGATTGTGCTCCAGCCTTTCCTTCCAAGATCCCTGTATTTTGTCCTACTAATGCAAGTAAGAAACGGAAGTAATTCTAGTAAAAGAAGCATCGTGTCTCCTCTCAAATGAGTCCCTAAGCCAGTAGCCTACCACCTTGTGTCCCATCCCATGTTATGCTCGGTTGTTTTCTCAAACTGTGGTGTAGGATGACACTAATGGCACCACTAGCTCCTCACGTGCTCCTCACATCCTTTCTGTCTTAAGGGACTGGCACTTCAGGAGAGCCCACAAAGCTGCCTTAATTGTACAAAGGCGTGTACAAAGCCAGCTCTCCATTCAGTCTATTTTTTGGAACAAGCAAACCCGCTTTTCCTGACCTTTCCCAGTAACCTTCTAACTCCCTGATAAAACACAAAGGAAAATAATTTAAACATACTAATTTTTAATTTATTTTTTTGTTTGTTTTTAAGAGGAAACAATTATTGCCAATGTATAATAAATATTCCATTCTGGAGCACTGGAGGGGTTTTTGCCAGCTCTAACCTTTTGTTACAGTAGTCAGGTGCTTATTTCACCTGCCCTTTAAATAAACATTGTGGGTAAGGCGCTTGACTCTGTTGAGCCAATGCAGCTTCTGAGCATTCTCAGAAGTGCAATTTCACGTCTGTACAGATCCTTAATGTAAAAACCTGGGATGGCTATGGACAGACTACAAGTCCTGCCAAAATAGGCAGCTGCTGAGTGGGAGTTCTGAGGATGAGAATGATGGATATAGGCACGTAAAATACAACTGAGGAAGGTCATAGGAACATAAATTCTTTGGGGGAGGAGTGAAAGCCTCATATTTCAGGAATTACTGTACAAAGGATATCCTTTGTTAAAAGCCCAATCACTTGCTACTTTATTTAGCACATAAAATTAGTGTGGAACAAAACAGTCCTTAAACCAAGTTTTTCCTTAAGTTCTTACAGTTGTTCTTAAACGGCTCTTCTAATAGAGGACTGCCTTTTTTAGTAGGACTTGTTGAATGTCTCTCATTTCTGATGGAAATGTAAGGAGAAATGCTTTGGAGGAACTTCCTGAAAATATACAGAATCTTTTATTAAATTTTTTTTAAAGAATTTATACATTTGGGTAGTACGAGCTGGAGAGGAAAGTGAAGTTTGAAATTTTATCAAACTTGTACCTCTCAAGTTACTCAGTCCTACAGAAAAGCTTCTTAAACAATGCACCAGATGGCTTTGTTCTTAACTTCCCTGAGCAGGTTCATGTTACTTCACTATCAGTAATAAATTCCCATACTTGCATCAGTGCTTCATTTTATGTTACTGTCATTATCTTGTTACAGGTTATAATGGTATTGGCATTATCTGCTTAATAATTATTCCTGAGTCACAGCAGTAAAACTCTTGCAAATCTCAAGCTCTGATCTAGACTCTGTTGAACATCTTAAGTTTCATCTGTGTCTCTTAGACTGAAAAAGATGTTCCATACATTACAGAAGAATGAAAGTGCTCAAATGTCTTTTCGAGTGTGTAGTTTTATAGTAAAATATCCTAACTCAGCTACACAGATTTAAGTTAGTCTCTCCCAAAGTATTATGTATCCCTCTATCGTGTAGAAAAATGTACTGAATTTCTTCAACTTCAAATCCACAGAACTATTCTCTTATAAACAGTTAGTTATATCACAGTGCAGAACAGGTGACTTTGGGTTGCAGAACAGTTGACATGTCAAACAAACTTGCAGGATTTGGATTTAAAAAGCCGCTGTAAAATGCCTGAAAATACTGTAGTAAAAATATGCACACTCTAGCATATGGATGATAAAGGATCTTGTATTGTAAGCCATTAAAAACTAATACATCCTAAAAATGGAATTTAAAATGTTCACAATAATACTAATTGATACAACACAGTCCTGCAAACAATTATCTAAGAACAGGATATTTCAATTAATTGTGTAAGCAGGCTCCAAATTCCAATCACACAACAGCTGCAGTGATACAGAAGGCATATGACAATACTGCATAATAAGACTTGCGATGATGCTCAGCCGAAAAACCATCCTGAGAATAAGGATCCCATCTGAATTTATCTGATGTGAATCAAAGGTTATTTATAAACGGTACCATACACATATAATCGTGTGTTATCCACTTTTTGCAAAACAGATGCTTACTGGTTTAATAGGCACTTAAGTTTTACATTAGAGGCTCACAGATGTCCTTCAGCAGTTACTAAGTAAAACTTTCTTCTTAAAAAGCACCAAAAACCCCCATCTGACTCACTGGATTTGCATGGATTTTTTTTTTTAATCCTGTGCTATGAAAACCCATTGACCCAAGAAGAAAGCCATGACTTGAGAAACTTTCTTAAATTCATAGGTAGAAAGTATGTTTATGTTGAATTGTTTAAGCTATATACATTCCAGTCACTGAATACACACTATGTAAGAGAAGTTCATGAAGAATCCAACAACTGAATAGCAAACCCATGTGCAGAGATACTATGAAGATGAGAGAATATATGATGTTGGAGCACAATCTTACTGTTGTCTGTTATCTGCTGTGTGCACTCCCCTCTTGGTGTCCTTCATGGGAACATGCAGTGAAAACATCTCAAAATAGTTATGCCTTCCACAGTTTCTTACACCATTTATTCAACTGACTGGACCATCTGAATTTGGCACAAGCAAACCTTTTTTGTGAAAAGCTGTCAGAATTTCAGTTTGCAATGAAACCCAAACACTTCTAAACAAATGTCATGTATTTATTCATCTAAAGTCAGGAGGCAGAACAAAGGCTTAAAGCAACAGGGTTTTTTTCTTTTTTTTTCATTGCCTAATTTTTCAATGTTCCTTGAAAACATTTGTGTAGGTGCTTCAGGCTGTTTTCTATTTCTGGCTAGAAGATGCTGGCTCTTGACTTTCTGTCACTGTGACCGTGGAGTTTTTAGAGAGCTATGCCAGACACAATGTGGCCTGGCCCACTCCAGACCTGCCCACATGCTCCATATGGGGGAAATGGCCTCTTAAACCCTGAAGCAGTCCATGGGGGTTCTGGATCTCTGGGCCTCCGTATTCACCTCTCCTGAGTTAGTGGGTTGGAAGTGTTCTGTCACTTTGAATGACGCACATTGTAAAAAGGCTCAGCAACTTTTCAAAAATAGTATTTATCCTATTTGTGTTCTCCTGTACCTACTAGCTTTTAGTGGTGCTTTCTAGCACCACCATCTTTAAGCTTTAGGATAGCCTTCAATCTTACCCTCTTCACTAAGCTTTGGGAAGGGTAAATTGCCCTCAGCCTGGGGAGAACCAAGATAGAAAATATCTCCTTATAGTTACTTCTCCTATTTTTGCATGAAAGATTATTTTGCCTTTACTTTGCCTTTGTCATTTTGTTTCTTTATAACATTTATTAAAGTAATATGAGGGACGAATACTATAAAAAACCCCCACCCTATAGCCATAACTACCCAGAAGCAGGTATAACAACCTGTTCATGTCAAAAGCCATAAACAGCACGTAAATATAGAAAGCACATAAAAGATAAGGAAGAAAAACCCAACTAAACAACAAACAACAACACTTCCCATCATACTCTTATCTGACAAAAAAGTTCAGGAACTCTGGCACTGCAATGAGGACAGAACAAGTATTTGGTCTTTTAAGCCAGAATAAGATCAGCTCTCAAATACTTTGCTCACCTCTAAACATCTTCCTACAGAACTGTTTTGTCTTCTGTAGAGTAACTTAAGCCTACTTACTGTAAGCTTTTTTTTCAACTACTTTTCACAGATATCTTAAAAAGCAGTCCACTGATTCATGCAGGTCTGTTGTATGATGTGTAAATCTTAACACGAGTAGAGAATATTTCATATGTTAGCAAATACTGAGAATTAAGAAAGAAAATAATTAGAAGATATCCTTTCATCAGTGTCCTTATATCATATGTTTCATTACTGTTTTTTTCCCTTTCTCTTAAGATGTCTCACTGAAGATATCTCTAAATTAAGAGATAAGGTATATCTCTAAGAGACAGCTAAGCGTACAGTTTTGCTTGGAGCAAAGGCAAATGCAAGGCCTCTCAGAGATTCAAATAACTTTGTCAGAATGACAGTTAAAATTGTTTGGGTTGAGATGATGGGCAAAGAACAACAAATAAGAGCTGACTTGAAGAAGCAGAGACAGAACTCAGGAACTACAGAAAAACAGAAATCATAAAATAACCTGAATAGTATCGATGTGCAGAATAAAAAAATTTTTAAAAGAAGACATTTCATGTTGAAGTTATGGCTAAAACAATTCAGGTATATGGGCAAGGAGAGTGCCCTAGATTATTATTTTTTTTTTCCTTTTAAGATAGAAGGATGTCCTAGGTTCATGTAAGGCAGAAAAAGGCATTTAAAAATCCTTCATTTTTCCCCTTTTGCTGTGAATAACCTACTAACATCTGAAATATTTACTTGCTGCTCAAATCAAAAGGTTAGCGATGTACTTCAGCAAATCTGTTTACCAGCAGAACACTCAATATCCTCACGTCAAGCACAGGCAAAATCCTTCTTGCTTCCATCAAGAATGTCCAATTATAGTATACACTGATGCAAAAAATAAATAACAATTCCTCTTCTCACAAAGGAGTTAAAATACATCCACCTGTTTTCAGTGGGATCTTTCATTAAAATTTCTGGGGTTTGGCCTCCTCCTACCTGCACCACAAGAAATCAGAAGACAATGCTGAAGACAACATATAAACAGAAGGATTTTTGCATTTAGGGTAAGAACTAGGGCCTAGAGCTAAACAAACAAACCACATCTCCCTTCGCCTCTGCTGCACAAATGGAAGTGTTCAACACAGCTTATTGTAAACTCATGGTACTAATCAGTATCTGATGCCCTGTCTTGTTTGCAGTTACTTAAAAAGCTGACTCGTTTCTACATTGGATTGATTGCTTCAGTAATGCCATTCAAAACTTCGTGCTGTCCTTACTCCTTTTTCATGTGGAATTAGGTGGTATGAACTGGTTTCCACATACACCTTTGCCAGGCATCAAAATCAATTCAAGGCAGGCAGATGAAGCCCCTCACTCCTACAAATGGAGAAAAAGCTAGGAAGGGAGCTCTTGGAACAGGGTGGCACTGAGGACATGGGGTGACTCAGGGGAAGCACTGAGGCACAGGATGTGCAGTGACTAACTGTGGTGGGGAAGGAATGTCACCTCCCACCCCCACATCATGCGAGTCACTCATCCCAGAGCTTAATGACATGAAGGATGAAGGTGAGCAATACCAGCTGGCATTTACACAGGAAGGGACCTCTGGAAAAGCAGGGGTGCATCCAGCAACAGCACATATTCCCAGCTCAGTCCTTTTGTGCCCTGTGCTGCTCCCATATCTGAATGGCTCAGATTAATCAATACATCAACTAACTGCAATGGAATATAACAGAGAATACATACCTTGCATAACTATGATGAAATATTTCTGTGTTTTGTGTATTTTTTATATATAAGCACATTCCATCTATATATGCATATATGCTTATTCCATACGAGTTTGTCTGATATGGAAATAAATACAGCTGATCACTTAAAGTCAGTAGTATTTAGGGACAAGATAATTTAATTCAAAATGCAGACATCTAGCCTGAGGTAAGCATCTAGGCTCCATCAACAGTCTGTGCCCAAAGAAACAGGAAACTATGAAACAGTTTAATCCATACAGGAGTCAAATACAAGAAGAAATAATTCCTCCCTGAAGATGCCTTTCAATAATTATGAAAGCAAGCTAGAGGAATAGTTTGAATTAAATTTTTAGATAATGAAAATTAGTGAGACTAATCCCACCTGTAGTGCACAACTATCTTTAAACACAAACTTGGACTCTGGGGTTGACTCTAGCGGCATTGGCTAAATATTTATAAGCTGAATAACAAGGATCTATAGAAAGAAACAGTGTCAAGCAGATTCCATTCCTCACAGTTTTACTTTTAGTGAAATCTGTGTGAATATATCTGTTAATTTCTACTGGAGCAAGACTGAATGGAGTACATGTGTTCCAGATTGAATTGTTTTCTGCAGGGGGAACTACAAAGCAGGAGCCTGTAGAGATGCTGGCAGGAATACAATGATTCCCTGAACATCCATATCTCACTGTCTTGTTTTTGTTTTTCTAGTGGCACAATCAAAAAGCATCACAGGCCTGCCACATATATCGGTATAAACAAGCTGGTCACACATTCAAACACTTGTACAGATACTTAGTTGGAACTGAAGGGTAGGAATAAAAATACAGAAAGTCTTGTTGAGAATAGGATTTCATTATATGGCAAGACCTCTATGTGGGGACTTACCTCGCTTACAGAGGTGACATGGAGATTAAAAAAGTGACACAGAGATTAACACATCTAACCGGATGCCTAATAATTTAATAATTAAATAATCCCTTCCTCCCTGATGGCAGTAGCTCCTTGTTGTTCTGGCATCCCAGCACATTGGCCTCAAGTATGTTGCTGCTCACAGCTTCCTTTCCAGCTGCCTAACCCCATTTGGTACTACTGTATCTTATCAGAAAGGCAAGATAACAAAGGTGACAACAAATACCTCATCTACACTAAATATCTGAGAGCTTCCATTTCGTCTTTGTGCCAATTCAGTTGGGTTTTTTTTTTCTTTTTTTTTAAGATTAGCAAAGCCACTGGAATATAATTGATATAATCGATGAAATACATTGATATAATGCAACATGAAGCCAATACGTAATTTAAATATTGAGAATAAAAAACCTTACTATTCTAAAGACAGACATAAAACAATTTTATTCATAATAAGGCACAGCATAAGGTGCTTTTCATGAGATAGGTCACATGCAGAGGTGTTAAATATGCCTTTACACCATAGCTTTATGGAAGCTAAACCATCCCATTCAAGTTTCCAGATTTCACTGCAAAGGGCCAGTTTGCAATTGTTGGTTTAGGCTCTTGGGGAACTCTAACTGCTTTCAGTACTGGGCGAACACAAGCAGGCTATTCCTATTCTACACTGAATTTATTATAGGCATGCATTAAACTTAGACCACCTTTGGGGAAACACTGAGATTAAATATCCCAACCAAAACCTCACCACACTGAAGAAAAAGTCAAATAGCACACTGTCAACAGTGTTAACCTGACAGAGGATATAAATGAAGTCAACTGCTTCTATCAAGATCAGCTTATTCCATCTATGGAAATAAAAAGCTACATATGAGAAATAAAGTAACAGCAGTAAATTACTCTAGAGCTATCCGTCCTTTCAATATAAAAATATAAACATGTCAAGCAGTATTAATACATTTATGTGACATACACAGAGCACATACATATGAACACAATAAATTGCTTTCATTCTCCTCTGATCCTGAGCCAGGTCTGTATCAGGCCAATATTTTGTCATTAATTAATGTAGCCTTAGAACTGCTCCACCTTGTGATATCTGCCTAAACCATCCTGTAGTTCTCACGAATGGCGGGGCTGCAAGCCATCTCCAGTTACACCAGCTTTACCTCACCTACCAGCAATCATGGTGCTCTGTGGTCAACAGCCTGCTACACTGGCTGTCCTCCTCAGGGCCCTCACCAAGTGATAACCATCTTATCTCGCGCTAGTGCTGCTCTGGGTCCTGTCAAGCCTGACCTGAACTGTACACATCATTACTCATCTGATTATACAATAATGCAACCTTGGAGAACATATTCAGGGAAAGGGTCATACTTTGATGTAGTGTTTTCAGCTCCATTTATACAATGCATACATGCATAACTAAAGCTGCTGGAAAGCTTTATTTTAATGTAAACCCTTGGTGAGAGAAAGGGAAGGGAATTATCCATGCAATTAGCTGTGATCCATTCAAATATCAATGCCAACTTTTTGAGAAAATCAATAATTTATTGGAAGAAATGTTGCCAGCTTGGTTTCCTAGAGCATTCGTTTTCAGGCACACATTTTATTTACACAAGGGAAAACTCTTACGAGCATGCAAAAATTGCTACCTTTGTAGACAAACAGGAACTGTAGGGCTCTTGCTGTCTGTGTGTTTGTTACACTATGTACAAGAAAACTGCACACAATTTGTGGTTGCTTCTTGAAAGGGTCACTCAAATGTCTAAATGAGAGTGAAAACTGGAAAGAGTATGGTAAAACCACTATTAAGTGGCATCTTAGAGTATTATGGGAGTGGTGTATTTTCTTGGCTTGGATTTTTGGCAGAAAGACCCTGGAAAGGTTTATTTTGTAAAATCTGGACTCCCTATATATTTTCAATTGCAGAGTGTTTCACGTGGGGTAAGAACTACATCAGATAGCTCACAGCCAAGGATAAGAACGCTGTGTCAACATACACTTATACTGACAACTGAAGAGTTTCAGAGTGCGGGAAAGAATGGCACAATTATCCCAAGACATACCGAAGAGGTAACTTACTGACACATGCCGACTTTTGTTAAAATGCAGCTGTAACCCTTTTCCTACCCTCAGTTTCCTTTTCAAAACAGTGGCATCCTCTGAACAGCAGCAATTCCACTTGCTGCTGGTCTCTCATTCTCCTGATCGTGCCCACACCTTCATTCACAATTGCTTGAAGAGCATTTCTGGTCAAGTCATTTTGCACTTCAAAGCCACAGATGGTTACAAAATTTTACTAATTCTAAAGGGACTCTTTCAAGAGAAGCTTTATATAAACAAAATGCGTGGCATCTGTAACAAGCTCAGACCCACAGCGTATTCAAATCAGGTGCCTCTAGCCAACAGCATGTATTTGCCATTTCAACTTAAGCAATCCAGATTATAACCCATGACATCCCCCCCCCCCAAATCTATTTTATTTTCAATACATAACAGCCCTCTTTGCATCAGACCAAAATCAAGTATAAAATGAGATAATCAACTGTGTTCCACAAGGCTAAAAGGATTAATAAAGTAGCTAAATGGCATATGAATAAATCTATTGACAAACCTTGCAGGACATACTGTAAGCCAGAATCTCATTAAAGATGATGTTAAAATTTAGCAGAGCACCTGTTTCTCTGCTTGGAAAAGTCAATATGAATTTAGAGCAGCCAGAGACAGGAAAAACTGGCCCAAATCAGGTCAGAACTGCTTTGTCAGCTCCTGCTTTTTCAATGTGAAGCAAGAAATCAGTCTCTCACCATGAAAAGACCACTGTAAAATAAACAGATTTATCTCTGATGCTGAAACATCACATGGAGCGTATATAATAAGAGACAAGTTTCACATTTGCATAGTAATAATAGGAATTCAACAGTCTTGCCTTGTCACAGTTTTAACAGCAAAACAAGTAAAAACACTATGATAATCAGTACAAGTTATGCTTTTTAAATTTTTCTGTTCAAAATCTTTACTGGATTATAGCAAACGTGTAGTTTCTCTCAACCTACTCAGTTTACATGGAACAACGTTTTGCCAGTAGGCAGAGGCAGACCCCAGTCTAATTTGTCTGTTCTATATTGCTTGTTACTGTGATGCTATTCTATTTGGTAATACGAAAATCATCAAGTCCTTGCAGATGTGTACAACACTGTTCTGCCAGCCAGTGATCTCTAAATAAATTAATTTTAAATTAACCTTTCTCTATGCCAGAAATCATCCTTAATGATAGACTGAAACTTAATGTTTAATACATTGGAATGCATAATACACTGACAGTTATATAGAGGACTGAAATACAGTTCTGCGTTTCTACATACTGAGTATTCTATACATGAGGTTTTACACTGATTATGCAGGTGGCACAATATTATGAAATTGCAAAAATTTTGAAGTCCTAAGGGGAAGTGCTGCAGACAGGGAGATGAAACACAACGTAAACAAAAATATTAATGTCAACAATGAAACAAGCAATTGATACGTATTTTTGGAAAGAGTGAAGGAGAGGCATAGACACTGTGAAGTGTTTTCCAAGAAAAAATTCTGGTAGAAAACTGGGAGGAAAACTAAATGACTGGCTAGCTGGTCTGTCACCTATAAAGCCCTCCCCAGTCTTTGAACTTGGTCATAGCTCTGCCTGTTTAACTTGCAACCAAAGGAAACGGGACATGGTGCTTGACAGGCCCAAATGTCATAGCATATTTCAATACAGAAAAATGATAATTTTCTTTTTATTGATTATGAGGAAGTATTTGTGGCACAAATAATATCAGGTGAAACATGAATCTTAATTCTTCTCTTACGGCCTTTTGTCCCACTCACACCACCAGCTTCACAATTCAGTAAGAAAACAAACCAAAAGAAGGGAAGGAAACTAGGCCACTAGGCCAGGAATGTGATTTTGATGAAAAAAATTAGTCCTGTTTTATCCAATGGCAACGTTCAATTTTTTTTCAAAACAGGCCAGATGTTGGTTGGAGCAAGCTAACAAGGCCCTCCATATGCTTTTAGTCCATTCTGCCTCTCACCATATTGGCTTTTTTCCCCTAAAGCCTCCACACTGCATCAGTCAACTCCCAACTGGAAAAGGTTCCTCACACAGCTGATTGACATAGCTCCTTTAACAGCTGCTGCCACTACAAAAGCTCCTGAGACCTCTCATCACTAACAGCACTTTGCCTTGACAGCACACCAGCTTGAATTTAAGGGCAGGACCTATGTCTTCTCCTTGGAAACCTTGGAAACCATCTGAACATACCCAGCTCACCCATGCTTTAGAATGATAGAATAGTTTGGGTTGGAAGGGACCTTTAAAGGTCATCTAGTCCAACCCCCCTGCAATGAACAGGACAAGAACAGCTTTCCCAAGAACAGTCTGAACTTTTTTATCATTGAGATGTGCATAGAAGTTGAAGGTAAAGGAACACATAAGCTCTAATGTGAGGAGCTTGCAAGCTGACCTCAGACAATGCCCATCAGAGTCATGAGAGCAAGGGTGACAGAATAAGGAGTGGTGCTGGAGTGGGAGTCTGCATAGCAAACAATGTCTGGGTAAAGTTCAGAGCATTCAGGTAATTGTAGCATCCCATTTCCAATGTAGAATCTCAAGAATCTATGCTAGAATCATTGTAAAAATAAATAAAGTGGCGGAAAACCCAGTTCCTGCTAATTACATTTCTACTCTGCCAGTTTATACAGTCTTACATGAGCTTTGTTTCTCAACATACTGTAGGGCCAGCCAAGATTTCTAAAATGCTGACAAAAATAAAAGCTTGACATTCTGTCTTCTGCAAGAAGAACAAGGTACAGTCCAAAGCATCTTAACTTAGTAAGGAGAAGGAAAATGGTTCATGAAATTTAATGCTCTTCTAGCATCCGGAATGTACACAAGAAATTACCTCTTCCCTCACCACAAGCCCTTCCCTTTTGGCACTTTGTTATGATCCCCAAATGACTCTTAGAGCCAGTGCAGCACCACTAACGAGGAGAAACAACTAGAAGATTTCAAATTCTCTTAAACGCATTTCAGAAGCAACAGCAGCTGTAATGTTTTAAACTGCAACACTCCCCCATCCCACAGATCCCAAAATGTTCTAGAAGCAGCTAAACAAAGTACTATGTATATTACTACTAATAATAATAATAATTCTAATAAAAGTACTAAAGCATCAAGAAACCTACTATACTCCAGGATCCTCCATGCAGCTAAATAAATAGGGAATAAAAGGTATTTCTTGCTTTAGATAGGACATGATCTAGCTACAAGAGACAACATTGCAGAAAAAGACATATTTAGGAGAACATCAGACATAACTACTCTGTAAGTGCAGGTACACTGTAATAAATTGTATTTCCCTAGAAATACACTTGAGGGGTAAATGTCCTGTCCCTGAGAGAATGAATTCTAGTCTCCAGGTGTGGTGTTTTCATGCCTGTCTGATATTTAATTACTGATCCACATGGCAAAGTGCAACACAATGTGGGAGTACTGAGTCAGGTCCCAGGAACAGGGTCTCTACCTTGCTGAGGGCAGCACCATTTGGGCATGCACCAGGAAGTCAGATAGGTCACTACAGTAGAAAATATTCACTGCACATCACCAGCACAGTGAACATCAGGTTTACTTTAGGCATCATGTTTAACATGTTTTAACACTCAAGTCATATGGGCTTAATCAAGACCCTATAGGTTATTTGGCTTGCTTAGATGACAGTTTTCAGGGCTAATATGATAAATATAAGAAAACTCCAAATGGTTTACATCTAATTTCCTATACAGTCCAAAAAGTCCTCTTCTTGCTTCATGTTGAGATTGGAAGGAAGCTAGCTCATACCTATCTTGCTGGAACTTAAATGCACAATATATGTCTAGCTAAGAATCTTCTATGTACATTTTTCTATTTCTCACAGGAATAATTACCATGTATCTTTCAGCATATTAATCTGTCAGCTGACCTCCCCAATCTCATTCATGTTTTGTCTCATTTCTTTTGGATTAATTTCCAACTATATTTAAATGCTTTTTCACCCTCTTGAGAAAGGCCGTCCAGAGTTTTTCCAGCCATACTCATCATCTTTTGTAATTTCATTCATTCAAACTCTCGCATGGCTTGGCACTGAACATAGTTTAATTATTATTTTAGATTATTGGCAATTGAAGCCAGAAATAGAATTGACTAACATCAGTATGTCATATAATTAAAAATATATCTTATTTTACAATCTGTTACCAAAGTTAACATGCTGGAATTCTGCTGAACACGGCTGAGCCAATGCCACTAAGGCAAGGGGGGAAGGCATGAGGACAATAACTGCATGTCTTTAACAGTAAGGCTCCTGAAAAAGTAGTTTTAGAAGGTGCTTCACTCTGAGAAAATCCACCTCTTCTACAGCAGTGGCTGCCTATCCTAGATCTAAAACCTCAGCCAGATGGTACACCATCTAAGAAATCACCACCCAAGCTGTTTATCAACACTAAAAAAAGTCCATAAACTCTTTCTTTCTGACATGAATTATGTGAGCTACCCTATTTTTACACTCTCTCAAATCACTAGTCTCTCCATGAAGATTCCAAATGAATCCCAATAGGGGCCTCAAGATCCTCTTGCAAATACACAGTTTACAAAAGAAAATGTTTGTGATTCTCACAGTGAATGAGGTTAACTGAAAGGTAAATTATTCATGACTCAGTCATAAAACTAAATGCAAGAATCAAAACACGCTGCTGTGTAAAATCAGTATGTATCACTTCCAAGGAGAAAATAAAACCCTTCTACAGTACAGAAAGGTAGTAAAGACAGCATGCATGTGCTCGGCTCTCAGTATCTGGCATTAGAGGCTGGCCTCTGTAGCCGGATATGCTGACCATTCACAAGTGAAGGCAATTACTATACAAAGGGGAAAAGTTTATGATGTTTTGAGCTCTACGGATGTGTGACCAAACTTAATGAAGCACTGGAATTATTTAGTGTGTTAATAGAGAAACAGCTGGGTGAACCAGATTCATATTTAATTAGAAAACAGTGTCAAGACTCTGTGCCTGAAGCCACTGAAAAATTATCTATACAATGATTTTTATTTAAATTGCACTATGATATCCAGACTTTTCCCCCAGAAATTTTAAAACCAGCACAACTAAGAAGAAGCCTACAAAGCCTAGCAAGGACTTCAGTTAGAAAAATATACTGGTTATTTCTGTTTGATCACAGAAGGTTCTTATCACCTGAGAGGAAAAACTCTGCTGCCAGCATAAGGAAGGGTACTGTGGTAAATGGGTGAAGAGGAGCAACCCCAAGGAGGAGGGAAAAGGGCAGTTCCCAGAGCATCAGTGACAGTTCAGAGAATTGGAAGGCTTCCAAATCCTGTGGTATCAAGAAGTAGCTGCCAATGGCCAGGCACCAAGGGGAACCATATGTAATGCCACCCCAATCATTCATGCCTCAGCCAGCGTTCTTGTTTTTTTATAGATCAGTCTTTATTTCAATAATAAGGATTCTTAGCAATGTCTTAACTTACCTAAATATCATGGGCTCTGAGGACATTTATTCTACCACATTACAGATCCCAAGCTTAGTTTTGACTGCTTCCTTTTTCATCCCTGGCATGGCCCTACTGTAAAGGGCTAAGTTCACATCATATCCTAATTCTCATCAGTGGCATTTCCTCTGTCTTCTCACCCAAGTTTTCAGACCCCACCTGTTCCTTTTCTCACTCACCCATTTCTTTAGCCCCAGCTTTCTCCCAGTCTCAGTCTCCCCTCTCAGCTTCCCTTCTCAGCACACCTCTAAACTACAACCTCTTCATTATTTCATTGATGCTGTTTACCCCATATGCCACCCAGGCCCAAGTAAAACAAATCGTGTTGGTCAGGGCAAAGCTTTCATTTTCGCTCAGTGCCCACTTCCATTATCACAGAAACTTCTGATTGTTAGGAAAAATCAAGGCCAAGGACTGGGGCACGTTCAGCACAAGTATAATTATGGGTGGTTTATTTTCTAAACTCTGAGTTTGGAAAGCTTATGTGAACCGAGACTTTTCAACGCTCACATCCTGTAAAAATTTCAGAAGATTTTTCACAGGGAAGGAGTGAAAAACATTGTCCTGACCCTCCAGCATTCTCTTGCCAAATTCGAAGAGGCTGCTCCAAAATAAAGTTATCATAGCTTCTTAGTGAAATAGTCATAAGACTCTTTCTATTTTATCCAGCACAGTAGTGCCTGTTTCCATCTCATCTTCACTCTTGGAAATTAATGAAAAATAATTTTATTGATATTCTTCTAAAACTTCTGCTTAAAGCCGACAGTTGTCTTAAAAGTATCAGTCCATATATTTCAAGTTGACAAACCCATAAATTATTGAAAACCAGGCCTTGTGATGACAGAGGTGATTCAGCATCCTTACATCTTTCAATGTGTCTGGGAGATTGGCACTGAAAAGCATTGACTCACAGATGCTAGGCCCCTAAATCACTTTGAAAATTTGCTCACAAGCTTTACCTGAGCTTTAATTTTTTTTTAAGACTTTATGGCATGTATGACTGCCTCCTTACTGGAAACAAAGAGACTGATTATGTGGTTCTTCGTTCCTTTCAGCAGTTTACTTTAAAGTGTGGATATGTCTAAACTGTCAAGTCAGTGAGAGACACTAGTCTCTCGAAGACCCCTCATCCCACCCTAGGACAGTTATGTGCAGACATTCAGAGAGCCTACATTACCAGATGTCCCACCTCCAGAACCTCACAATTAACTGCAGCGTACACATCATCTGTCTGCTGTTATAAAACCTCTGCCTGAAAAAAAAATAGAATTGGGACTAAAATCCACAACATACTAACGGTCCAGCGTACTAATTAGCTGGCTGGAAGGAGGAACAATAACTAATGAACCCTTGAGTCGGAAGCCAGATGTGGCAGAAGCACCCTGCAGCTGCTGGGGCAGGCTGAGGGAGGCCCTGGCGTGGGGGGTAACTGCACCCCCTTTTGCTATGGGGTCTCTGGCATGGATACTGTGGCACTCAGAAATGCAGTGATATTTGTTCTGATAGCTCAGCAAGGGTATTTTATTCATTATGTTTTAAGCAGATAGCATGTAGTGTGGGTAGGATTTTTCCATCCAAAATGCAAGTTATAATTTTCTCTCAGTTCCAGCAGACCACAACCCATATTCTAAAAATAGGGCTTCTTCAAGTTTCTCAAACAACGATAAAATTGGCCTATAAATGAAATGATTGCCTAAGTAGCCTTCTCAGAAAGACTCCTTTCCCAAAAGTATTTCCCGTATATCTATTCATAAAGAAATATTCCCCCAAAAGTTGTCCTCCAGTCCTGTACTGGGATACAAAAGGCACCAGAAGTTCTGATTTTTCTGTGAATGTAGATTATCTGCAGCATCAAAAACTACCTGGAGGCAAAAAACATGTCATGGGCAAGTAAACGGTTGTAATGGTCTGTGTGGGAACTTCAGATGAACTGGCCCGAGGGGAAAAAAGTCACCCTTTAGGAAAATGAGTGAAGATTGGAAATGGAAGCAACGCTGGGCAAGCATACACTTTGAAATCTTTTGAAAGCACAAAGTGGGGGGAAATAAGACTTAACAAAAGCCAAAGAAACGCATTAGAGGAATTTGCTTATTACTGGAGTCACTGAAGTCACTGAAGCCATTTGTCAGCTGACATGAAGCCTGCTAGGATCCTAACGCACCATTAGCTATTCTGTGGCACTAACCGGCTTACAAGGGATTGGGAGATTCCAACAGTGGGTGAGCAATTTTTTCAGAGAAAAATATGCTGTCATTTCATTGGTATCATTTGTTTTACAGTACTCACAGTAACCTTGGAGTTTAAACAATGCTCGAGCAAAAGCAGGCATGAGACTGCAGGCACAGGAAGGTTTGGGGTTTGTTTTTATTCAAATAGAGGCAGCAGCACTCCAGCTCAGAGCAGTCAGATCTCTTTTCCTGTTACGCTTTTCCTTCGTAATAACTGCTTTCATTTTTTTAAAAATACAGCAAGAAAAACGGAAATTCCATAAAAGCTGTCTTCTTTTATACGAAAGTAAGGGGGGAGGGGGAACCACAAGAACATATGGAAGTCAATTAAATGCTTTATTTATTCAGAAAAAAAAAAAAGGGGACTCTGTATTTCCTGAATTAAATTTGTTTTCATTGTTCTTCTATGGGTAACTGTTTTAGGGAGATCATATACAATATCAGTCCTCACTCGTGACTTTTCAAAATAAGAGACTATATTGTGCAGGCTCATGGTTTCACAGCTGGGGTTAACTCCTTAAAATCTTTGCTTCATGTTTACAGGGATGTAACTGGAAGGAGATCATGTCTTGTTAGAACTTCAGAAAAGCAGCTCCGATAAAATTCTCAATAGCTGTATAATAACAGCGGTATAACTTCTGTTAGTAACTAATATTAATCTTAAAGGAAAAGGTAAAAATAATTCTTTTGAAAAAACTCTTTTTTAATATCCACAAACACAATATGCATAAGTGGACAGTTTGGGATAGCATTAGATACACAGCCCAGGTGAAGCAAATCTGACAAGAAAAGATTATTTTCAGCCTGATCCATTATGGAAAATTGCAAGTGATACAGTTATGAAAATTGTATAAATCTCAGTGTACTAATAATTTCCTATAATATTTATTCACTTGAGACTGTACTGTTTTATTAAAGATTCACTATTTTTAATTTTAAGGTGATTTAAGAGAGAAATGAGTCAACAAAATTGCTCTTCTTTATTGCTTTAGCATTGTCCTTTCTTAACCTTCACACTTTCTACTGCTATTAGTCCTTTGGGGCTCAAACAATAAAAGTTTACGTGCAGTCACCTAGCACATTGTTAATTGCTTCAAAAATAATATGAAAAGTAATTGATACCTACTGATGCTCAGATGTTTATTAGAAAGTTCTCACATAAATTAATGTATATCTCCGAAAGTGCAATATATATCGTAATTATATCTCACTGTTTATAGCAGGTATCTAGGAGAAAAGGAAGAACAACAAATGTTTACCCCAAGAAGACCACAAAAAGGAAAGAAGAGGAGGTAGCCTGGAAGTTTTGACATGAAGTTTTAATTTACCTGTACAGAATTAATTTGGTATTTTGATGACAACAGCTGGAGATGGTAAGCAAGAGCAAGAGAGGGCCATAACAACATAGGACTATAATTGATGGAAATTTGGAGGAAGTGATAATAATATAAGAAATACTGGTTCAGGTTAGAAAGATTCATAGCCAGCTTTTTATATAGCATCTGAAAAGCTCAAAGGTCATTGCTTTTTATTCTGCACAACAAGTGCAAAAGAAACCTGTGCTTAATTATTCATTTTGAACAAATACTCTGATATGGTTTTAAAATACAGAAGCAACTGCGTATTACTACTTTCCAAAGTTGGATTCCTTGGCCATTAAATTATCACTATATCCAAGTGAGCTCAGAGATAAGACTTGTTCATTGCTCCAATTTTTATATACAATGATGAAAGAAATGTGAAAGTACAAAACCATCAGCATATTCTGTTAAACACAACATCCCCAGCCAAACAAATTAATTTCAATAATTCAAAATGGATTTAAAAACTGGGATAAAATGATAGGGAAAAAATTCATTTTGAGACATTGAATTCACTATTGTTATTTACAAATTATATAAATCGATAACTTCTTCCTTCACATTTTCTAACTTTGGATGCAATCATGTAAACACATATAATAGGCTCTTTAAGAAATGTTACAAGAGTAGAATACAAAGCTGGGAACTTCAGACAAGGAACATTATTTACTTTATAAAATGGAAGAATCTGAAAACTGAAATGTTTGAAACGCTTCTTAAGGATGGGGCAAGTGGGGAGTTTTAACATAAAGATCCAAATTTAACCATTTGCCAACTTAAAGAGCTTATGTGAAGGCATATGTAGATGCACTGGTCACATAACATGAACTCAAGCACCAGGAATAGGACACACATTTACATTAACTATGAGCCACCGTTGTTTCAAAAATGCTCCAGTGCATTGGAAGATCAGCTGAGCAAGCAGGAGGAGATAGTGGTGGAAAAGGGAGCACATTTAGTAGAATTTATGGCCATAGTGAAACTAGTTGACTGAGACCTGATTTAGAAGCACTTCTGGGCTCCTTGCTGGCATTAAGCTTTCAGCAGTATCTATAGTTCCAGTCACAAGTTTGTATCACCTCCATGCACTTAGCTAAATGCACCCCAGAAAAAATGCCCTACTCACAGATATTCTTACCTTAGTTACTTCTCAGCTGGATCCTAGAAACACTATTTTATTATGCATGAATATTTCAGCAGTCATCAAACTCTACTCAGGAAAGAATACTACAGCACAGTCAGTACTATAAGTTACCTACATGAGCTCATGCTGAGTAGCTCCTAGATCTTGACTTTTTGTAGTAACTTTGCCAAAAGCCATTATTTAAGACTTAATTTTCAAGATATTCCCAGTCTCACTTTTGTAAAAAAACAAAAATCACCTTTGCGTAGCATTTAGAATACAACTAAACTCCCTCTAGGAAGATAAAAACATCATCTGTAGAGAAATCTCTCTTCTTGGGATCCAAGGCACCTGTGTGTCACTAATGTGTGCATACAACAGCTGGGACTCCCCTTCTAAAGAGTCCTTTTTGAAAGGAGTCAAGTGCTGCAGCAAGATTAATAGGATTTAAAGAAGGTTAAAATATCTCATTAAAGCTCATAGCACATTCTCTGATTCCCCAATAAGTGTCATTTACTCCCTGCACACTGTTCTTTTAACTTTTTTCAATCAAACTGAAAGTTTAGTTTAAGTTACTAAAATACTGATATCTTTTAGTTTCTCTCTTTGTTTTCTCTTAGAAACATAATTAGATTGAATAACATCATAGTAAAACAATATTAAAATGCACATAAACCCAGAAAATTAAAATAATAATTATTAAAGTGTAGCTAAATAATACATTATACATCCATGTCTGTGAGAATCTTCCATGTTTCTTTAGATTATAGAGCAAATAGTGAACATTACATGTAGGAAATTAAACTGTGGCTTTTAAACTACAAATATAATGCAATACAGCAGAAAACAGCCTGACAGAGTGAAATAATTACTGAAAAGGTGGTCAAGCTGAATCAATTCAGCAGAGTCTGTCAAGAACCAGAAGCAGGAAAATTGTCCTCTCTGTGCAGAAGTATTATTTCTGTTTATCATCAAGCACTACTTTGGGATCATATTATGTATTTGCTGTTCTTCTTCCTAGCTTCAGACTACCTCGGAAGCAAGGTTAAATGTCAAGTATGAAATACTGGTGAGTAAAAGTTTATGTCCTAAGGACTTTCAAGAAAGACATCAGCAAAGAACGTATTAGTAAGGAAAACAAGAACACAGTAAACAGCATAAAACATTGTAACCAGCAAAGAAACCTGTGAATAAGAGTGAAATTGTTGGGCTTATA
>WUAM01000431.1:11130284-11150607 GCA_024336885.1 Actenoides hombroni
TATATGTATATATGTTCTTCTTCATTGCTATATATTTAAATACAAGGTTCCAAAATACAGAACAACTATTATTTATATATAAGCTTTAAGCCCACACCTTCTTTCCAGTTAAACTGGGTGAAGATATTCAACACTGACTTTCCTCAGATCTTACTTTTTTTTTTCAAAATGAGAGAAAAATCTAATTAAACCCAGATAACAGTAGCAGTTAATTCACCTTCTGTATACAGATTAGCACCTGGAAGTAACAAAAATATTACCTTTCCCGTTCTGGTCTTTGCCCTGCAACATGAAGTCAACACAGTTGAGTAAACGTTGTGAAGCACAGCACAATGAATGCATGCAAGCAAAAGCAAACAGCATCTATGCATATCCAAAACACACACATCAATTAAATGGGAAAGCCTTAGGGCCATCTCTAACTCCTTTGTTTATATCTTTTCCACCCAATTGTTCTCTCTCTGGCTCCTCTGTTAGAAAGGACGGGATGTAACCCAACAGATGACTAACTGTGTACAATCAAACCCGTTTTGTTGCTTAACCCCAGCAACTGCCATATGTTATTTCTGAATCTTAAGGACCCTTGTCTTTAGCTATCTTGCGGCAGTGACCCAGAGTTTATTTTTTAAATAAATCTTTCTTCTCTCTCTCCATAAGCCAAACAACAATTTGCAGTGAAAGGCAGAGTAAAGACCACCTTCGATATACAACAGTCTGCAACAACCTAAATGTCTCCTAAATATAACAGTAGAGTTTTGTTCAATGTTTAGTTAAAAGTCACTCTTTCAAAGCATGCTGAAGTCAATGAGAATTTTTGGAGGGATTTTAATGAGCTTTGGGTAAGACACAACTGGTTTAGGTTACTGACTTCTACTGCTCCATGGGCTTCAGTTGATACTGAGAAAGGAATACCAAAAGTTACTTAATAATCATATGCCATGTAAACAGTGATGTACCCTAAACCACAACACTAAGATGGTTTCCATCTCAAAGCTCAGAAGCTTATAATAATGCAAAAGCCAGGTATGTGGCAGTGACCCAGACTTACAGTGTCAGATCTAACTTCAGTAAAGCAACCCAGCATGTATTTTATAACAAGATTATAAAAATTGATATCAGAAGAGGTAATGGCAATCTTTAACATCTAAATGTCTTTTGCAGGGTTTTGAAATTAATAATATTTTCCATTAGATGGTCTTACACATGGACCTACCATAAAACCAGCATTCTTGTACTGTTATGTCCATTGCTATCAGGTTTTGGTAAAGCATACCATTGCCATGTGAAATGAACTATTACTTTTGCACTGTTAATATATATGTTAGTATATGTGATACCATATTCTGACTATGCGTTTATTATAGCACTGGTTTCACTCCTGGTTTATAATTTGATGGGCCTTCAGGATCACAAATCTACAAACCCTTACTTCATCTTTATACATACACTCACAAAAAGAAGCCTTATGCTTCTATGAAACTTCCTGACAGTTTGCAATAGAAATAACAACGGAAAGCACCGCCTGCACTGGATACCTAAATCTATTTTAAAATTTGGTTAAACCTTTAAACACAAAAATGTAATGCCTTTGTGCCTATTAATTCTTAAAATGCTTTTTACTGTCATGATTTACTTGCTTGAGGATTCCTTTGGTTGTGGTTTCCTGCTCTGAAAACTGAACAGGACAGAGAAAATGGTGCTAGGAAAGCAAGGTTTAAAGATAAGCTTGTCCATTAGTGGCTGTCATGGTTCCTCCTGCAGAGGACAAATGTTTCGCAATAAAAAGTCATTCCAACAATATTTCAAAAGGGTCCTGCACAGTAAACATGGCCTAGCTCATAACAAAGAAATTAACTGAGAACTTTCTCTTTTCTTCCTTACAGAGCATTAAAAAGGTGACATGTAACCGTTTCACTATTGTTTGAAGTAACTTTGTCACAGGATTCAAAAGCACTGCTAACAATCATCTGGCACTGCACATATCATCAGGGATTTACACAAGGACCTTGGGGTGCTGTATTCATACCTCAATATTAGCACTACAAATCTAGAGAATTTCAGTGTGCGCATGCTTCTTTAGTCACTATCTATGTGAAAGGCCAAAGCGTGTACACACACAAGTAATTAAAGTCCCTCGAACTGTCCAAATAAAAAGATATATAAAGTATACACTATGAAACACTCTTAAAAGAGGGGCTTGAAGATCTAATGCGTGTCTTACAGCTATAACTTTACAATGAATCTTATGACTGAACCATTTCAGAGTAGAAGTAATTTTTTTCCCAGGTTTATAGATGAAATCAAACAATGCCAGAGATATTAAATTTAATGGAAAGTTAACAGTTTTTAATAGAACTTAGATATAATGACCAGTATTTTCCAAACTGGTTTGAGAATCCCATTCTCAAAGTCGAGATTGTTTAAGGAGATTTCAGAAAGTTACTTTATCATACTCCTAACTACTTTTACAAATCTTCCACATTTACTTTATGCATATCTGCTGTCTCACAGCATTTAGAACTGTGTATCTTCTGACAACCAGTGCAGTTGTACTCAGTTGTCATCCCCTGCCTCTGGCATACTGCATCTCTGGGACAGGCAATTAGTAATTACCTTTGCTTAAGATAGTCTGTGCCCTAAGTGGGGAGAAGCCTGTAACTCCTAATATAATACAGAAAATCAGCCCCTCCTCTGCAATACATCTACTTTCCACTAGCAGACTCACTGCACAAATAAAAAACTGAGAAAGAATAAGACCTTCTCATCAACCTGAAAATACTACAAATTGCTTCAGGTTCTGGTGAGCAAGATGGAATTTAATATACTGGCAAGAACATTGGTATCTGTATGGTATCCTATACATTCACTGCTTTTTAAGTAGGTCCAAAATTTGGAAGTCAATGTATGGAACTGTACACAAACAATTCAGCCAAGCACCTTATTTTCTTCACAAGAAAACCTTTCACAAGATAGAAAACTTTTCCCTAAAAGAGTAAGTATTTCAGCCATATAATTTCAGCTTTTCATGTCTTTGGGTGCAAAGCTATCTCTACTAAGATGCTGCAGTTTGCGCCTCTCTGCACAGATACGGGTTTTGAAAAAGTAACCTACGTTTAAAGACAGGTGAAGTATCTGTGGGAGTTTTATCATGATCACTACAAATAAACATTTACAAGTAATTGGGTTGGCAAGAGTTGGCAACGCTACTGTAACAATGCAGATCATTAACATCAATGCTGTTGCATGAAAACAAGGCAAAGGACACTGGAGTTTACCGTTTTTACATTTACAAATCCTGTTTTTAAACATCTCTAACAGTCATCAAAGGCCTCTGAAATCTGAAAATGTGGAATTTCTCTGTTTATCAAAAGCATGAACGTGATATTGAGGATAGCAAGTTTCTTAACGATGACTACGTCAGCTGCTACTGGCAAAGCCATTTCTTGGGTCAGAGGACAGTTTAGTCTCCAAGTTTATCTCAGTCATTGGCCTCCCTGCTGTGGTCTCAAGCGTGGTATTAACTGGTTCCAGATGTAGCATGGACTTCTGAAATATCAACATCTGTTCACATGCGTGACCATACACTTATCTTTCATAGGCCATCATGTAGCTAGTTATGACCTATCTGGACTTAAACTGAATCACAGCCTCCTAAAATAAAAAGCTCTATGTAGTTCTCGTTAGTTTAACTTTACATTAATTCCCATTAATTCCTTTTAAAGTCACATTATTAATTTCTAATTTTCCTTATTTACAATTTTTGTGTGTTATTTTCTTCTTGAGATATGTTTTGGGGATTTTTCTTAACACATTCTCTGAGAGAAGATAACTAAAGCACCAGACAAATAAGAAAGCATTAAACTGAGCTCAGTCAGGAGTGTCCAATAAGCAATGCAATTGTCACTGATAATTGATGTAGGACTTTAAACCTTATTTGGTTATCAATATAAAGTTTAAGACAGTTTCTTTTAAGAGCATTTTGACTGGAAGCTAAGGGGCTGTAGAAAACCAACTATATGCTTTTTTGCGTTGCTTAAATATTTTGATCTGCAGACAGAAATGACTGGATGTATGTACAGTAGATGTACAAATGAATGCTATCTTCAGAAATATAAGGACTCAGTAACAGAGATGTTCCTGAGGATGTGTTTGGAAACTTCTGCAGGAGCACAGACCTCTAGAGTTAGGAATAAGTGGACTCTTCCCACTAAATTCTTTTGCAAATCCTGTTTCATTGAAGGTTTATAATAGGCTATGGTCTGATGATGGTATTTAGGGAGATATTAATTTCCTTCCAAAACCACAAAATGAAGTTTCACTGGTATAGAGGATACAACTTGAAACAATGGGTTAAAGTATGTCATAAATTAGAATCTAAGCATGATCTGCTTTTTTCTTTGTTTGAGGCTGTCAGAATTATGAAGACTATATTAATTTCCTTCATTAAATAGAAGAGCTTATCGTTCTCGTTAAACCATATCAGAATCATTGAAATTTAAAAAAAAAGATGAGGTTCCAAAAAAATCACATGCTTATTTAATATAAATACTGTGTCTTTCCTCATTCTTCAGCAGAATTCACTCAAATGAATAGGCCCCAAATGAAATTCCTACATTATGTAAAACTCACCACTTTGTCAGCAAAATTTTTAGAGCTCTGTTTTAGTAGGCTTTTGCCATATTTAGCAGGGTTTGAGGTCACTATTAGCTTGATTACAAAAGCATGAAGTCATTAATATGCATTAGCTGATAGAACCTAGAACTTCATACATCAAATAGGCTTTTTTTTCCCCTCAAGTGATCACAGCAATTAAATCCAACACTGATAAATTGGAGTGAGGGGAAAAGAGAACATGATAGCAAAAACTCATTAGGAAATAAAATGACCTATTAGGACAGCCTGGGCTGTTCAGATCACAAGATTTTAACTTATTAGGGCAGTTGGGTGGCCTCTAGCTGAAACTGATGTAGAGTTTCCAGGAACCACTGTAAGGGTTACCAAGGGGAAATTCTGCTGCACCTCTTTTTCCACAACATGTCCCACTATAGACATCTGCTGTATCTCTGTTTTCATACCATATCCAACTGCAAATACTATATGTCCCTCAGTTAGCTAGTTTTCTGGATTAAGATAAAGCACCCTGTCTCCTGAACAATTATTACAGAGCAGGCAACATCCACAGATTTGTTCAGGGATGTTTAATTATTTGCCATCTATGGAGCACATCATGAATTTTCCACTGTGAGTTTTGTTGAACAACACCTATGATCCTATTTACAGGTGTGAACACATCAGTCAATGCAATCTCCCAGAATTCTTAGAGTATATTTGAAGTGATCAGGCTGAGATACAGAGCTATAACAAAACGTGGGAACAGAACAGTTCCAATAAATGACAAAGGCATATGTAATCAGGTATTACACTGCATAACTTCAAACCTTTTGCTACAAAGTAGAATCCATAGATCTTTCTGAGGCATCTAGACTACTTATATAGTGCTTGTGAAAAAATAGGCATCAACAAAAAGCAGGCTAAGTGATCTGCATACCAGATTTACAACTGCCTAGGACTTATTTAAATACTTCAGAGAGGAGCATGTCCAAAGACTAAGACTCAGGTAAACGGCTCAGAGAAGCCTCTGTTTTCTTGAAGTTGTGGCTGAGGATTCAGGAACCAAGCAAGTGGTGGTGGAAGATGGTGCCTACCTCTATACTCAGTATATTGAAAGGACTTGAAGATTTCTTTTCCCAGTATTTCCTTGACCTTGTATATTAAACAGACACTAAGAAAATGGTCAAGACTGGAAGTCAGAGCCCATCTTCCTCAAATAAGGGATGGACTTGGTGAGATGTACTAACCTATGTTCTTCTCCAAAACTTCCATTATTGGTAGTGAAGTGATTCAAAACCAACAGAAGAGTAACCTCACTCTATAGTTGCACATAGTTTGATGATTTCGTATCTCCTACATGAAATAGAAAAGGCAGATTTGAACTCCTAAGCAGGAGTCAGAATTTCAGACTCTTCCTCTTAGATGTCTGTAATTATCAGACTCTTATAAAAGGATGCATGCTACTTTTCATACATTTTTATTTAAAACAAAACCCTCTAAAGGTGGTCAATGCTTTGCATAAAAAAATGCAAAATGCATTTTTAAGAGGTTCTGATTGGTGAAAATACTTTCTGGCCCACCAGAAAGCACACAGACTCTTCTGCCAAGGTTTTAATCTCTGACAAGTCTCAGACAAAAGGAGAGTTTGGGCATGTTCCAGAGCCAAAAGTCATGCTCCTAGTGGGCTCTGAACTTATGCTCAGAGACATCTGGCAATTTTAAAGTACTGAAGGCTACGGTGTCAGGAGATGCTACACTGAAAGACTTCTACCATTCTTTTTTCGATCTACCTTGGCATGCCTTTCCATTTTCTGTGGAAAAAAATCCTTACCTGACAAGATCTACCCTTCATGATGTTTTACTAAGAACAAACTGAAGGCTGTTTCCTTGTGTTCACAAAGAATCTCACTATATTGCTCATTTATGTGCATATTTTCAATCCTCTCTCACAGCTGATTTTTCAAGTCATATCAACCTGAGGAGACACTTATAAGTCTTGATTCTATGTTCAATTTCAGAAAGGAATGAATGTTTTATTTCACTAAGGGAGAGATTAAGAGAATATTTCAATGTTGAACTCTGCTAACCCACATTTTTTTTCATTTATGACATGCAAAAAACAATTCTTAGGAACTTTCTCATTCATCTTGTTCAGGGCAGAACTCATCTGTAATCCACAATACACTAGGAATGACACAGAATTAATTGACAGAATTTCTTTAATTCTACTTAGCCTTTTAATTAAAACAAAACATTTACTCAAATGGAATAAAAAACTCAAAAAGTATAAAATTACCCTATTTTTCATTCTAATTTCTTTTGTAGAATGTTGTGACCATTTCTCATTACTTGTAGAGAAGAATCTGTAAAGCAGACTTCAGAAAGTTCATCTTTATCTAATTTACTTACTGAAAAGTCTCTTTCCTTTTTGGTTGAATGCAGGAACCTTGTTATTCTTCCCCAGTGTCTGGGAAAGTTACTGAAAAGCACATCCAAAATGTAACTGCCTTAAGCTAAAACTAATATTTACTTTAATCAGGTTTACTAACCAGCACAAGAGATGCCTAGACAAACTGTTAGACAGAAAACCCAGTATAAAAAACATGAGAAAGAGAAATAAACTGGCACTTCAAATCTCTTTTCTCTCCTTCAAACAAGGTTTGGTATGAATATAAGAACGGTCATATTTGGTAAGAGCAAAAGAAAAAAGTCATTCCTTCTACACCAATCATTCCATATCTTTGATCATTCTTGCTCTGTTCTCAGAAACTTTTCCATTCCTACTTCATCCATTTTTCAGACATGGAAAAAGTATTCAAGATGTGTATTTAAGATAGCCTGAATTGGTGCAATGGTATGGATGGTGAAATTACATGTACTGCTTCCCTCTCTATTGACTTCCCAATAATTCCTACTATTTAGCTTTTCTTTCTTACGGTATTGAGCATCGAGCTGACATTTCCATAGGAATATTGATCGTAACCTGAAGGTCTTACCCCTGAGCAGTAATTACAAACCCTATCATTTAACATGTGAAGATAGGGTGATCCTTCACAGGTATCTTTTAAAAAAAAAACAAACTCTGTGAAAAATTTAATCCAATATTTCTTTGCTCAGCTGCTCAGTTTCATAATGTACTGCAATTTATTCAGTCATCCCTGGCTTGACTAACTTCACTGCATTCATAACTTTGTCAGGTAACTTCTTGTCCCTTCTTTGGGTCCTTTATGCACATGGTTCTAGCACCAATTCCCGCAGAACTTCATGGACAATGCCTATGACTATTCACCACAGAAGGTAACCATATAATCCTAATCCTTGTTTTAACCAACTGTATATCATGAAATATGAGGGTTAGATTTCATGCTATGGCTCCTCAGTTTTTTCCGAAGTTTTTGATTAGGAAATACATTGGAGATCTTTCAGAAGTTGAGGTGGATTGTATCAGCTATATCTACCTTCTCCTCATGCTTCTGGACCCCTTCAAAGAACTCCAGAAGGTTTAGGAGGCTGGTCTTCCCACTGAGTCAACCCAAATGTATCATATTTCTGCTAATCTTCCCAGGACCAATGTTGGAGTTGTGTGATAATTGGTGCCATGAAGTCCCCTAGTTCCCAAGCATGCTTAAGCAAGCCATTACATACCATTGCAGGTGATTCTTTAAAACTCTCAAGATAACAATATATTAATTTGTCAAGTTGTTACTATTTATTTTGTGCATTTGATTCATAATAATGTTTTTTAGAGTCACACCAGGTTCATACAGAAGTTCTTATGAGGTCCTGATAAAGAAGGGCTCTGGTGAAAGTATCTCCTCACATTTTCCACAGTGCAAACAAGATGATAAGTATAGCTTTTCTGCTACGTTATCTTCTCTGAACACTTCTTTTGTATCTTGACCACCTGTTGGGTTTACAGACCAATGGAACTATTATCAGAAGAGTTACTGTAACTCTAATTTTACTGGCAATTATTTTAATTTTACTTAAAATAGTGTATGTGTGTGTGCCAATAAGGTATTTGTCTGCCTTCTCAGGAAGGCAAATGCAAACCAGCTTGCTATATTGAAGGGAACATCAGCATTACTTCCTGATTATGACAGAGCAGTCATAACTGCTATTTGAAATGCAGATTTCTTTTTCTCAGCTGTTACTACTTATGAATGTTGGTTCAATATCTAGCACATTTCTACAAATAATTAAGGAACATTCAGTGTGAATATGATGTACAAATTTTGCCTAAGATGAACTTTACCTCTGTGAAGTGGCCCAGCCACAGTTTTATGAACTGTCCTTAGAATGTCTTGGTAGGTCTTATCTTTCTTGTCATACGCATATCCTCTATATGAGAATGAAGTACAGGTCAAATGGCAAAAAGCCAGCAAGTGACAAATATGGAAAGGAAAAAAAAACCAAAACCAAAAAAAAACCAAAAAAAAAACCCAACCAAACAAACAAAAAAAACAAAAAAAAACCCAAACACAAGAAAAAAAACAAAAAAAAAAAAACCAAAAAACCCCACACAAACCTTTTTTCTTTTTTCTACATCAGAATAATAGCAGATATTTTGGCTTAGACTCAACATTTTTATTTCCTTAAAGAAAGAAGTTTATTAACAGTAGAAAGATTCTACAGAGTTTTTGCTCTTAATTTTATTGAATTGGGTTTTTTTAACTATCCTGTCTGTAAGATCATGCTGTTGTACTGAATGAAAATAGCTTGCTTGAGCCTAGGCAAGGCCAAAACAATTATCTTTGCTGTACAAAGCAGCCAAAATGTAAAACTATGTCTCAGCTATAATGGGCATTTCAACCAGCCATGGTATGTTCACAGACCAATGCAAACCTTGGCATTGGTGAATAGCACATGAAATAGGCACATGTAGCTCAGACTCATAAAAGGGAGAAATAGCAGTGATGTACATTTCTGGTTCTGTTAGACTGTGTTTCCTGCACTGATGCTAGCAGAGCTAGCCAATATTATTCCCTAGCACCCACAAGGAAGGAGAGTAGGCATGATGAGCAGGAGATTTATTCTTTGAACATTTTACAAATGAGTCTTTGTAAAAACAGTGACTGATACTCTTGAAGAATATAGACATTTTTGGTTTTGACATGAATTTCACATCATTATTGTCTATTTTAAGCAAAATAGTAATAACAGACATGATCCAAGTGGGGACATTCCATTAGGCATCCAAAGATCAAATACATTTTAAAAATAAGGGGTTATTAGCAACTACAGAGCTTTGTGAAATTAAGACTGCAGTTAGGGATAGTGTGGTTATTATTTGCTATCTATATTCCAGTATGTTTAAAATTAATATTCAAAGTCTTCTCCATTCCAAGCCTCTGATTTTCCTCTCAAGTGTAGCAAGCACTCTTGAAATCCTGAAAGAACAGTATGAATCATGCAGGATTACCCACTGGCCCATTCATTTTTTTTGAATTCTGAATCATCAGCAGAAACTTGCTCCCTTCTCCTTTCTACAAGGCACAATCAATTATGACTTAAACTGTAAAGGGAGAAGCATGACTTGAGTCTCAGAAAATAAATAAAGGTTAATCTGATGAATGGGATTATAGTACTATAGCTGTATGGGAATAAATAAAAGAAATAAGTGCTAAGATTTGTTAGCTCTATGTGCCTGACTTCTAAAATTAAAATATTCAAGATTTCAGTGAATGCAGATGAGATGAGGATTGATCTTGAGATTTACTGGTCAATGAGATGGACAGACAATGAGCCTTTGGAGAAGCTCTCTCTCCAGTAAAATTTTTTTCTCAGTAAGAAATTAGTCCAATGTGTGGGTTATAACCTTCAGAATCAATTACCATACTTTCATTGGAGGACTACAGAATATTTATAATTAATATTTTGTCTTTGTTTTATAAAGTGCATAATCTGAGTAGCATAAAACACAGAGATCTGGAAGACATGTTATATATTTGTGGCCAGTGAATCTTGATCGTGTCTTTTAAATATTAATTTAACTTTCTGGAGTTTTCAGAATAAGATAATTTTAGTATTGCTTGATAAGTCTGAAATTCTACATGTGTGTATAATTTTCACATTTATTTACATTAAAAGGGAATCCAGGATTTATTGAAGAGTAGGACTAACTTTTGCATTACAGTGGGAAAAGAAAAAGATTCTTTATCTTCATCCTAGCCTCACAGAAGAGTCCAGTTTTGCATTTCTATGGGAAGATCATTTAAATAGATGCATCTGTGTTTTTAAAGCAAGACAGTATTGACTTTCATAAGAAGTGTAGAATATAGTTCTCTATCATTTATCCAATCTTCTTGTTATCTAAAATTTAATAACAGCCACACACTGCATTTAGTTACCAAACATTACTATAAGGTATCCAGCATCATTCTAGGAAGATGAACTACCATCATTTCCCCTTAGGGACACAAAAACTGATGGCAAAATTTTAGCCATCAACAGTCCTTCTGTTCACATGACCCTTTCTATGAACTATTTCAAGTTAACACAGCTCATGATGCCTTCCTATCTTCCTGTCTCCAATACTTTGACCTCACATGGAGATTTCTGATATAAGACCAATTTATCAAGCAGAGAAAAGAACAGCTGCTATTTATTTCATTTTAGCTCTCTCTTGTGTACTGCATTTGCAGGTGGTGGAAGGAAATAGAACAGTTCTGCCAACAGCTCTTAGACCAGTTCACTACAGCTTGGCAATTATCATCATGGACACTTGGACGTCCGTAATTTAAGGTGCCATAAGCACAACCAGACACAGACACAGCAGTGTCTTCTCAATCAGAAATTACACAGGTGCAACATGAATTACAAGGATATACTATTTAAATGGCAATGACAATTCCTCATGCACATATTCATGCTTTTAAGTGATTTTAAAGTTTGAAACTTTACAGTATTGCAAAATGTATGAGTTATATTTATAACCTGTAATTTTTAAAAAACCCATAAATACCTCAACAGTAAATGATACGTATCTTGGATGAATTAAATTCAAAATATATGCCTCATGTAAATTTGCAGATTAGCCTCTTAGTGAACAGCAATAATCTTCAGTTGTATTTTCTGTTACTTGTTCTAGTTTATTTACCATTTCTCACCACATTTGCAAACACTTTCTAAAATTCAACCACGTGTCTTTTTACAATAATGATGATCACAGGTATATGGAGTTTGCATTCCTCAGGTATGTTCTTTTCTTTATGGACAAGAAACGAATTCTGTCCTTTGGATGTGCATGTCCTACCCTCTTCTGACTCATTGAAAGTCATGTATAATCAAGAGCAGATTTGGGTTCTTTTTTTCTTGAAATGCTTTAAATTATAGCATTAAACATTCAAGTATTAGTTTTTCTTTATCTCAATGGATATTTTTTATTTTTCCTCTATTAAGATGGAAAAATATTTCCCAGCAACAAGGGGTTTTGTTTTGGTTTTACAAAAGTCCCAGATTTTTAGTAGCCTTCATACTAACCAGTTGAAGAATGGTAGTTATTCCCTTCATAATCTGGTTTGTATTAAAAATCCTTTAATAACTGATTATAACAGAATTTTCTCCTCCCCTCACAGACATTCCTTTCTGATATTTCCTAACTAAAACAGAACACATAGGCAGGTGATATAGACATTGTCTGCACAAAATCCTGCACTCACTTAGCTAAAATATGTATGTTTCAAGCCAATTTAGTTAAATTCATGCAGTCTGTGCTCACACACATATTTTCGTTTACAGATACATTAGAGGGAACTTCGCAAGAGTGGTCAGTTGGATTATAGATTCTTATTTAAGGAGTGTGGCTGAGACTGAAATTGGATCCAGAAAGAACATATTTCTAATATTAAATCCATTTTGCCCTATTGGAAAACAAAAGAGAAAACTGAGGGATTGGTTGTGGAAATTTCTGTTCTCACAAAGCAAGCTGTCCTTTTCTATTCTTTCTTACAAAGTTCAGAGTATTATAAAAACTGTCACGTCATCTAATCCCGCAGAAGTATCATTTGCTATAAACCTTCTCAAGATGTTCGTTGGTGGTCTACCTCTTCACTTTTACTGCACAAAGTGAACTTTCACAAGGAGCAGTTTTCAAGGGCCCTTATCCTGTTATTTCATATATGTGGCTTTCAGGCACCTATTCTTCCATAGACATATTTGTTATACTGGGGACTTTTAAAATATGTTCAGTCAATAGGAACATGTACCATTTTCTGTAAAGTATCTTTTAAAAGTACAGAGAAACTTGGAGATCCCATTGCTCACACTGAGAGTCAAATAAACTGATTTTCCCTCTCCATATTGTAGGGGACATATACAAAGGGAATGAGTTTTCTTTAATAGCCACCAAGTTCCTCCCCTGTGTATTGAGAATCCTTCATGGTGAGAAGGAGATATGTGCTGCATGGTCTACGCTCCTCAAGTTGCAGCAGCCATCTCACTGTCCTTGCTTAGAGCAGCAGATGCATCCTGGTAGGAAACTTATCTCTTCCCTTTGTTAAGTTTTTCTCATCCAGCAATCTAATAAAATCCAATTTACCTTATATGTGTTTCTACAGGTTGATCCTACCAAAAAAAAACCAACAAAAAAAAACCCCACCTCACTCACAGGATAGATACAAAGGAGTTTTTCTGAATGCTGTTAGAAAGATGTTCTCAGTACCTCTGCTCCTGGGTCCACTGCACTTCAACAGAGAGACTGGTGGATCTTCCCAATCAGAGCATCATAGCTAAGGCACTTTTCAAGGAAATGGTGGTCTGTGCATTCAGAATGAGAAAAGCCTAAAACTCATGTCTTCCATTTCTTGCTGTAAGTACAAAATTTAAGCACAATATTCAACTATTAAGCAAAAAAGTAGATGTTCTCCTTGTTACAGCTTGAAATAAAGAAGAAAATAAAGCTCTATGTTGAAGTCACTGTGGTCAGCATGTTGCAAGATGTATTTGGAGATAAGCCAAAGAACTAAAACCTTCTGGGGACTAGCAAATCCCTGAAAGCTCCAAAAAGAAAACAGTGACATAGCTATTCAGTTCAACCAGGAGGATCCACTTCAAGCCCTCCACAGTTACAGAATTTTGCACTTAAGTAAATCTTTGAGGAAAAACTTAAGTATGCCTGTTACTGGATAAAAAATGAGATAAAATTGTTTGGAGTGTTTTCTTAAAGATCCAGTTTGTGATCTCAATGTAAATATAGTACCTTTCAGCTTTAACTACTTTGTTCTTTGTTTTTACCTCTATACTGTTTTCAAGTTTGCTGTTAAGATGAAGTCCTCTATTTAAAGGTTTGTCATCTCAAACAGGTAGTAAACATGCTGCTTTACCTTATGTTTCCACTTCCTTCATGTCAAGAGGGATCATTTCACATTTGCTTAATGTATCAAAAATCATTGTTTCACCAGCTAGAAATACGGTCACTGTTAATCAACACCGTTAATGAAGGAGATTCCTTACATCACGTCTAACTTCTACACCTGGGGCTCAGAACATGGATCTTTATCTAAAATCCAGAATCATGCTCAGTTTTTACTTTCACAACCAGATCCCCAGCTCTGAAAGAAATTATGTACACTTTTCCACTGTTCATCTAGTATGTATTCACTCTTTAATATTAAATTCCACTCCAGAAAGTTAAATTTTTCCTAATTTGGCATGAGCTTTCCATATTCAGATGAAAATGCATTACAGTCCTCAGTCTGTTCCTTTCCAAAATATCATTTAAAATATGTTCTTCTGAGATATTTTAAAAAAGTTTTCCTTTAGTTGTCCCACTTCATCTCTTGCCAATCTATGTTCTACTTAACCAACAGATGTCTTCTTTTTCCAATATCTCTCTTTGTCTTGCCTCTGAATGGGATTAATTCCCCTTCCATAGTATCTCTCCCACCTCCTGCAAAAACAGAACCTTCTGCATTTGACTGACTTTCTAGTTTATTCAGTTAGTTTTCAAGCCTTCTCTCTGTTCCATGATTTCTAAGCATACCTCTAACAAAACCACAGTTAAACAAAATAACCAACAAGTTCAGGAGCCTCCAAACAAACTAAATGGGGAAAAATCTGGAGGAGCCAAAGTCCACAATACTCTTTTTCTCTCTTGCATTGCTCCAAGATTGTATAATTCTCCCCTTCTGACCGACATCCTGGGGAAATATTCTAGTTTTTACAGAATGAGAAATATTCTTTTCCCCTCAAAGGCACATATCCATAAACACCCCTCCATCCTCCTTCCTCACTCAGGCACACCATGAAGGTGGAGAAGAAGGTGAGATGTGTGAAAGAAGAAAATAAAAGGGGCATTGTAAATGGTGGAGGAGATATGATAAAGAACATAGCCAGAGATTCTTTCAGAAGCAACAGAGGATCTCAGTAGGAAAGAAAGAAAGGTACTGAGTGAATGAAAAAATCAAGTGAATTGAATAAGGTAAGAGTTTCTTGAGCAAATAGTCATATGGACAGTAAAAAGAAGGACCTGGGGAAGGGCAGGTGAAAATAAGCTGATCTCTGGTCAGATTATACTAAAAATTAATATTAACAATATTAATAACAACATTGCCTTTGGAGATATCTCAACTTAATTTAGCAATAAAAGTTCAAAAGAATTACTTGTTTCATAAATCTCCTTAATAGCTCACATAAAATGAATGATAACAAAAGAGAGATAAATTTGATTAGCCAAGAAAATTTCTGACCTGTTCTTAATGATAAGAAATAATTCCCTTCATGTTTGCCAAAACAAAAGCACATACCTGCTTGTCATTCTGTTTGAGACTAATTTAAAAGGGAAATTGTCAGTCAACTAAAATATTTCCTTCCTTCCAAATACGTGCATGTTTTTCCTTTGAAGCATCATTATATTTCTTATTTAAAGCAAGATTTAACATTCCTCCTTTCTTTACACAGCTTCCTACAAAATTCTATGAATATAATATTGCAAGTCTAAATAGGTCATCTCCACAGGAAAATGTATTCTTAATTTCTGAGACCTAGCACAGGCTAAACTCTAGCTTGTTGTAAAAGGAAAAGAAGAATGTTATCAGGCAACTTTCATTTATTATATACCTAAATATACAAGCCATCTGTATTAGCATCCTATGAATAGCTTCTTAATCCTTGTGCCTAGTATTTGAGACACGATGAATTTCATGTTCATCTGCTCTGCTTATTCTAGCTCTCATTACTTTTGGAAGTCATGATCTTAAATGAGATGCTTCTCATGAACGGACTCTGCAGCCACTTTAAATTACGCAGTCTTAAAGTCTGCAATGTCATTGGGCCTTAGACAAAAGTGAGTTTGAAACTGGCTAGAGAGACAGAACACAGAGCAAACTTAGAGGCTGCTGGAAGAGGAATTAGTTATCAGAGAGGATGCCTCTTTGGTGAAATAAAGAAAAGGAATGACGATTTTGTGGGTAACTGATACAAGGTGAGATTTCAGTAAATGAAAGTTATAATCACATCCTGCTCTCTCAGAACGTTTTTACATTCATATGTGCCAGGTATTCTTGTACAGAGATTATAAAGGCCATGAAAAAAAATCCTAGAAGCACATTCTAAGAAACACGCCACGTGCATTGTTTTGAATGCTCCTCTTCAAATATGATGCATGTCAATAATCTAAACCATTTAGTTATTAATCAACCCAAAGTTCTTTCATGACCATGAATGTGTGCACAAACAGATACAAAATGATAGTTCTGCTACAGAGGTAATCCTAACTGGTGTAATTCTCATCTGCATACTTTTCTTCTTTCAGATTTTCATGTATACTTAACATCCATTTAAAACCTTAGGCAGAAGTTTGGCATTTGTTGGTGGCACCAGCTACATCTTTTCATGTAGTTGATTACATAGGGTCTGCATGTAGAAGTAAGTTATAGAATCATCACAGAAACATAGAACAGTCAGGACTGGAAGGGTTCTTTAAAGAACATATACTCCAATCCCCCTGCAATAATCAGGGACATCTTCAACTAAATCAGGTTTCTCAGACTCCCATCCAAACTGACCTTGAATGTTTCGAGGGATGGGGCATCTAACACCTCTCTGGGCAACTTCTTCCCATTTTTCACCACCCTCCTTGTAAAAAATGTCTTCCTTAGATCTAGTTTGAATCTACCATCTTTTACTTTAAAATCATTACCCCATGCCCTGTTGCTACAGGCGCCACTAAAAAGTCTGTCAATCTATTTCCCACTTCCTTTGTCAGGCCAGTCACTAATATATATGTAAGAAATATTTGTGGTGTGTATTTACTGGCATATGCCATCCCAGGAAGAGTCATAAAAAGGCAGCTTTGGTCATTTATTTATGCCAATAGGTAAATCAGCACAGATAGAATTAACTCCTGACCAACCCTTTAGAGCTGTAATTTCATCTGGCAGTCATTTCGTTAAAAAGACTGCAATGTCCAGTATCCTGCACTATCAGCAGAATTCCTTTCATATTTAATTCTTACCTATGACATCAGTTTTCCATGGTTTTATTTTGTATGAATCTAATGCTTAATTTTGAAATCAAGGATATTCAGATTCAGACTGATTACCAGATGATCTTCCAATGAATCTAGATAAATTTAGTACATCACACTATGGTCATTTAAAGTCTACCCACAGTACTTTCAACAAGTAGCATCCTATCCATCAGAGACATAAATACAGTCATAAAAAGCCACACCTGTTTATCTTTGGTGGTTTTATTTTTAACCTGAGACTACTGAGTCTTAGCCTAAGGAATGTTTTAAATTGATATAAACTGACAACTGGTTCAAAAGTCCCATACACTTCCTGCATTCACTGCTTACTCCTCTCTTCATCTTCTATTATAAGAACACGTGAACAGTACCAGAGAACAGATCCAGACTAAGTCACATTTTTTATTTAGCTTCTGGTATAAGTCTCTGAATTCTGATCTATTTGTCTCCATGACTACTCGAATGCTTATTCTAGCTCAAGACTGAGGGTAAGAAGAGTCAAAGACAGAATAACAGCCATGCTTAAGTGTTTGGAAAAACAGGACTGGAGGCTGTTATCCAGAAAATGCAGATGGAACAGCACTAGTGCCTTATGAATTGCACATGACTTCAGCAAATAGTCAAAGCAACGTGTGGATGCTAGGTAATATTTGAAAGACGTGTAGCTCAATAGGCTGATCATGAAACAATTTGGCCAATGTGTACATATGAAATAAAAGTTACTGAAGACAGCACCATCTGAATTCTAGGAATAAAAACATGTTGCTCTTTCTTGATAACCTTGATTACACACGCCGTGTATTCAGTAGGATCTGGTAGTCAAAAGGCATAATTAGCCACACAGTTCCAGTGATTGCCAGGGATTTTTCTAAACTTACATAGATAAAACCATTTTGCTTAATGTTAGGGAGTTTTCTTAAAGAGGCACTGACACTTCCATCTGTTAAAAAGATACGGATGCATTGTCAAGGGTGTCTCTTAATCCAAGCTTTTAATAATCAGTATCTGCCTTCCCAATTTTAATGTGTGCTGAAGAGAACCTGACATTGACTTCAGTGAGATCTGTAAGTTGCATAACACACCTGTGGGGATAAAAAAGGTTTTGGAAAGTTGCTTGATGAAATTTCTTGGGCATCAGCACAGCCTTGTTAAAATCAAACAGGCTTTTCAGCTTTAAAAATAAGATCATGCCTGAGTGGTTTTCTTCATAAAACCCTATAACTAGAACTAGCAGTAATGTTCTCAAATGAACAGATGAGGCAAATCTATAAGTATCCTTTGCTTCTATATAACAGCAGCATGATAGAAGTAGCACATATCAGTCAGAAAATGCCAGTTAACCAAAATGGTCAAACCCATGCATTCCTCAGCTGTTACATCTGAACAACTACTATAATGATAGATGCTAATGGAAGATTTAGCATAACCAGATGGTATGTATTACACTATTTTTTTCACCTGCCCACTCAGGAGAATGAAGACCATAACCATTCAAGAAGAACTGCACTGTTCATAATTCAATATCATTAGTGGTAAAAAAAGAAAAATGGAATAAGGGAACTCAGAATTCAGAATTAATTATCATGCCTTTGTTTGTCCCATTTAATATCTGAGCTGTGTTTCATCTCTGCCACACTTTAAAGTATTATGATTTGGCTAAATAAGCTCTAAAAAATCTATACTGAGTGTTTGTAGTGGGTTTCTGCAAGGGTCAGTTTTATATCCTCTCCCATGTAAAGGAAAAAAAGTAAAATAAAAATGTATTAAACTGGAACACTACTTTATTCATCTGAAAGGAATTACTTAACATGAAGAGAGATACCTAGATTGAACCCAAAGCATATCAGCTTGCTTGTTTCAGATGGCATTGCCATGCAGTTTATAATCCATAATGATGCCTCAAGCTGCCTTTCAGGAAGTCTGCTTTAGAAAGTCTAAATTAGAATTAGTGACCCAAACAACTAGCTTCCACTCCAAGATCAAAGCCATTCTCCCCAGAGGTTCTCAGTAGGGGACAGACAAAACTGAGAAAAGCAGCCAACACCTTTATTGAGGCCTCTTTTATTTCCTGTTGAGTGGGGAGCCAGCAGAGGAGGTGCCAAAGCAACTCCGTCTAGCTCGCAAGACACCATGAAGGGAAGCTCTGAGCTGTCTGTGGAGTTGTGCTGAAATACGAAATTATACCAAATCTTTAAACAGATGTGAGTGGGTGGCAGAGAAGAGGGAATCATGTCACAAGCACACAGGAACTCTGAAAGGGCTAATGCCTGCTAAGGTCATCCATCTTCCCACCTGCAGTGAGGAGAGGTGGACCATCTTTTAACTTGGCCTGAAGTAATGAGATCCGAATTACTGCTCCATCCCAAGGCTACTATAGGAACCAAAGACTCTCACAGCCCTTCTAATTTGCCTCAATGGCAATCTCTGAAATTTGCAGTTTTCCTTCTGTTCAAGAGGAAGGCACACAAAAATTTGTAGGAATAAAGTTTTATTTTTGGATGAGAAATGGAAAAAGATTTGTCTTCAAAGTCTTTTAGGCACAATTCTGAGTTATTAAGTTTATAGACATGTACAACAAGACCTCTCAGAGCTGCTCAGCTTTACAGAGTGTCATTCAATGCATGGGGACCTGCATTTCCTGACATCCTGATATACACACAGGTAGGCACAAAAAATTGTGTTCCAACACTGTCTCCACAAGATTGAGAGTAGAGAGTCATGGAGATGTACAGAAATCCACAGCATATCAGTAAATTGAATCACATCCTAACCTTGAAGTAGATGCCATACATTGACAGTAAAGGAAATGAAAATACCTTTTTGATAAATTGAAGTCAATCTGAGAGGTAAAATCACGGAAAGAAACTTAAGAAGACATGACCATATCCTGTTTCAATAGTATTTGCTGAATAGTAATAGATGTCATAAAAAAGAATACACGTCTGGTTAACATTGCTGATTCAAGGATTTGGTTTCACCAAATAAGACAGTGCAAGAGGTATAGACGAACAATAGGAAGACTATATCCTAATATTTATAAGAAAAAAAAATTCCTTGTCCAAATCAGGGAAGAAATTTTTCCATGAAAATGAGGCTGCAAGGAAGTTACATTTTCTGGGTAAATCTATAAAAAGTATCCTCATGCTCGAGTCTATTACATTAAGATGTTACATTTTTTGAAAAGCAAATAATAATTTATTTTTTTAAGTACTAAACTTTAAAAATAAATAAATAAATAAATAA
>WUAM01000431.1:11150707-11199450 GCA_024336885.1 Actenoides hombroni
TTTATTTTTTTAAGTACTATACTTTAAAAATAAATAAATAAATAAATACATATACTTATTTGAAACACAGAACTACACATAGCAAGCAGTACAGTCAAATCAGATTTCAAAAACTTTCCTTATCCAATTGATACTGATTTTCCTGCAAACTTACTCCTTACTGTCTGAAAACAAAAGAACATGGTCAGCCAGATGGCAAACAGGAGTATAATCTTTCCCTGTATAGGAATTTCAGGCAAAAAAAGCAACAGTTTGATGCTTGAGTGAGGAAGGATACCTGCCAACCACCACAAGCCTGCTGCTGTGCACATGTGTGGCCTTCTGAAGGAAAAAGACAACTCCTAATATATGTTATAAATAAATTCTCTAAGTGCTAGGATAGTTTCATTAGAATGAATAACAACCTTGAGGCCACTGGCACTTTCAAATCTTTACCCTCTGGCAAAGAGTTAAAGGACCAGATTCTGTCCTTGGACATGCATGGCTCCCAGATGTACTCACAGATAAAATACAAAGCCCAAAGTGATGTCAGGTGTGGTGTGAATTTTGTCCCATCTCACATCTGCTTTAATCGAGACCCCTCTGAAGTTATTGCAAAAATGCCTTTGATATCAGTGACAGCTACATACAGTAACAGTGGTTCCCATCCACTCCATGTGCCCTGGTAAAAGGAAAGTAATATTTGTAATTAAGTTTGGGAACAAGAACCAGTTACTGTGAAGTAAGTTAGTGGTTAATATTTCTTGCATTTATGTTAGAATGAAAGATGTACAGATGGAGTGACCACAGGATAGCAAGAGTATAAATCCAAACCCTTGGAGTAGTGGTAATTAGCATTGCAGTAATTTATTCATGTAGATAAATGTTTAGAGTCTTTCAGGGCTACTGGCCTTATTTGTAGGACTGCCTTAAGAATTTGCCATAGATTTCTCTGAGCAATCAAATACTTTTCCCAGAAAACCATGGAAATGAGGTAAGCTATAGGAAAGCTATTTTCAAACCACATTTTCAACCTTAAAGCTAAATGTTTTCATTTTAGGTGGCTTTGTCATACTGTCTTTGCATGCTTTTTTAAGTACAAATGTTTTCAGTTCAATAATTTCTTTTCCTTCTGCACACATTCAAACCTTCTTTGTGCCAAATAGGCCTTTAAAAAGTGTCCTCAAATGCTGCCTGTAGATAGTCAACCAGAAGCATCTTGTATATTTTACATCAAGGGAATTTGAGTCCTTTCCCAATAATATCCAAAGGCTCGCATTTCAATGAAAGCAGGCTAAAAGTAAAGAACATCTAATGCAGTAAGATTTAGCATACTGTATGATTTAACAAATGAGGTATGTTGATTACCACACTATCCAGCTTACAATGGTTACAATAATTAATGCATTAGTGAGTAAAGACACATGAGCACAATCAATGGAATTGAGTTGTTAGGAAAAAAGCAAACCTTCTTTCATGGCTATTTCCATTTGATGGAAACAGCTCTAACATGAACTGGGTTTTTCTTTTGATGGTCATGAAATAGCAAGATTAAAATAAAATTCACATGCAAATCACCAATCTTTAATTTTTGCAGGAGGATTACTTAAAACTGGCATAAAAAATATCTTGAGTATTAATTAAAAATCTGTCATTTTAGCTCTACAGTCTAGAAGCTTGTTTAACATGCAAAATTTTTTAAGTGACAATTCCCTTGGCATTATCATGGTCTCACCAAGATAATAGGAATCATTTTGTTTTAATAAATGGATAAACCATTAGGGTAAAAATAAAGCACTGTACTGGAGTGAACAATTTACTAACCACGCAATTACACACCTGATTATATATGCATGCATTAGGTAAGAACTAAGGTTGCAGTTAGCAATCAAATATGAAAAATAATTATTTGCCTTCCCTAGGAAAAAAAAAAAAAAAGACATTTCCCCATCCACGTCTTTAGTACAATCTATTAAATTACTATGTGCCAGTGTAAAAAGCAAAGGAAGTGGGATATAACCTCTGTGTTCTTGAATTTACTTCCTTCCATTGTAATGTGTTCTTACTTTATGTGGGATTACCCTGCTCTTAAAATGAATTTTAAAGTTGACTCTTGGTCTCATTTTTCCTTCTCCCAAACATAAAAACATGCCAACCTAAACATGCTGAAATTACTCAGCAGACTCAGCAAAGTCTGGGCATGTTGTCTTTCACCAGTGGCAAAGAACTCAATTTTGACAATGTGGATTTAAAAGCAATTCATCATTGGTGTGTCTTATTCACACAACAATTACTGAAGGAAGCAAAGTGCATCCTTTATCTTTACCACAAAAAAACTGAACATAATTGCAATAGTACATAAAAGTCTTCTTTGGCCAAAAGCACTGTTGAGAAACGAACTAACAGCTGCACATTTTTACTTTCTGAACTTAAGTCCATGAAATGAACCCAACCCTGAGTCTAATATGAGGGAATCAATGGACTGTTGCCTTACTCGGTGCTTCTCCAAAGACTTTTGAACTGGAACAGAATTCATTTTAATGAGCATTCAACATCTGGAGAAGCCCCTTAAGAGTTACAGAAAGCCAAGTTTAAAAAAACCTGCAAGAATACCAAACCTCTACTATGAAAACACCAGAAAGAAGGGAAAAGAAGGAAAAAAAAAAAAAAAAAAAGAATTCTTCAATTCATATAAATATATTTGGGATTAAGAGTGAATTACTTTATAATTTGGAGTATGAGATATTTACTTTTAAATAATTTCAGATCCAGCTGCTCCTTTTATCAGCTGATAAAACTGGTCCACCCGTAATTTGCAATAGATTTTTGGACCATGTCCAAGTACCAATTTTTCTAATGGCTAGGAGTAAGGTAGTTCTATTCTATTTTGTAAGAGCACAACTACACCTTTTGACAGTACCGTAAACAACCATGAGGAAAAACACTTCAAATCTCTAGAGGGTTTTTCTTATTGCCTCCTTTCTGTTTCCCGCTCAGTTTTCAAAACTTGGCCGCAATGCTTCTCTGTCTGGAAAGTAAAAAGAACAGGATGCTTCTGCAACTGTATTTTACTAGTCCTATAGCTTATGCAGCAGGTGGCTAATGTCAGAAGAGTTCAAATCAGACAGTCTCTGTGCACTTGCAGACACAAAAGGCACAAAGCCTTTTCTAACTCAGCATTACATATCTATACATATATATATATATATAGGTTTTTTGGCCTCGGTTCACCAATAATTTAAATTAGACCCTAAAAAGCTAGAAAACCTGGATCTGCTAGGTAATATTCAGAGTATCTCCAGATTTTACATATGCAGTGAATGATGCCTGATGTAGGCTATTCTGAGGAAGAACAACTGATAGCATTTCACAGACTATTAATTCTAATCTTCTAGAATTTGCACTCACCACGATGGCCTTAATAAGAATGGTTGTGTACCCAAACAAATATTCACTTTTTTCATGGCTGAAGAGCCTGATAAAGGTGAAACATTTAAATATCTCCTATCTTTTTGTCTCTTTGGATTTAAAATTAAAAATTAGATAGTGACAGGTTAACATATAAGTAGGAGGAAGGTGGGAGGGAGGAAAAAATACAATAGAACTTTCTAAAGAGTTTTCCTTTTCTGCTTGCTATGATTTTAATAAACTGTGACCCTATTAAAACCACCACTCCATACACTTTTGTAATCAGTTCCTTTTTTGTAATTGTGCCAGTGTTGTATCCACTGTATATGAATTCACGCCAGATAAATATGGCTATGCTTCAAGAAGCACTATTTTTCAAAGTGTTACCCTGAACTCTCTGGCTCAAGTACACAAATTTGAGGGACAAATGTCTCTGAAAAGAACAGTCTACAGAGCTTCCAACCCCTGTCTCCTCCATGACTCTTCTGTAGTTGTACAAAGGCCAACAAACATCAAATGAGACATGCAGACTGAAGCCAAGTAATTCAGACTAAACTGATCAAGTTTACCCACTCAGTGCAAGATGTTTTCAGTTCATAAGATCTTTGTTCTTTTGTAGGCTAATTAAAACAGCTTGACTAAGACTTACTGAAATATTATGTTCCTTGCCATTCAAAAACTGTATGAGCCAATGCCAGCACTCCTCCCTGTTCACTTTTAAAGCCACATGCACTTCTCTTAAAGTTTGAAACCTGCTTGAGGTATCCACAGCTGCTTCTAATATTTTGACCGTTAGATTCTCTTCCTCCTCTCCAACTGAATTGCTGTGTAGTATGCCAAATGGTTAATGTTGTTTTGGTTTTTTTGCTTCTCAAATAATGTCACCATATTCAAACACAGGAACTGTGCACTGAACAACTAAAACTTGTATTTCTAGATTCAAAATTGAATAGTTGTCCCAGAAGCCATTCTTCGCCTATTTAGCTAAGCATTGTTCATGTTGGCATTATATACAGCTTTTACTGTCTATAGGAAAAATAATAAATGCTCAAAAAATATATATATCTGTGTTTGAAAAGCCAAAAATAAAAGGCATAATGGGTATTTAAAGCTTATCTTTGTAACAAGAAAGAGAAATCAAACAGTTTTGCCTAGCTTTTTTTTTTTTTTTTTCTGTCTCACTTGACCTGTCTGGGTTTCAGACTACTTAAGGAATTTCTATTGATTTGTACAAATAGAAAAAATGAGGCTTGCAGGTTAATGATATAAACTTTGCAGATAAGAGGGGTTTTTTTCTGTTACTGCTCTGGAAGATATGTGACTTTTCCACAAACCAGATATTTTCTTAACTTAAATGAAGTCTAGCTAAATTTAGAACGTGAGTTTTCCCTCAGCAAAGAATATGATCTTCAAGATTCACACCAAATAGCAAAATCATTCTATGACAAGCATATAAATAAGAAAATGCTCAAAGACTTTGAAAGGCATCTTCAGGGAATTTGATAAATAGCAAAGCAGCTGACAGGAAGATAGAAAAAATCTGAACTGTAAAAACTATAGAGACTATATATATGTCTAATATACATATACATATGGTTATACAGATACATATACATCTCCATTTATAGTGTGGATACTGCATACAGACAAGATGGCCTATGATGAGGGAGAAGGAAAACAGGGGATCTTTACTCCTTATACATATACACTACTCTGACACTAGATTTTACATTGATTTCCTAATGCAAATAGGATTATGGTATTGTATTCCACTCGTGTACATACCTAACAGCTTTTGAACATGCTGGCTAATATGAATGAAATCTGAAGGAAAGTGAGAGTTCCCAAAGATTTTACATTCTTACTTCTCCCCCCTGACAGATGGAAATAAGCAGCCAGGCCAAAAAAAAAAAAAGACTGTCAATGAAGACTGCAGTGTGAGCTCACCCCTGGTTAGACTTTATATCTGAGCAAGTGATCACAAAAAGGCGCAAAATACTAAGAAACCAGATTCCTCCAGTGTTTCAATGGGCAACATGCTACATAAAAATGTATCACTGTTAGAGGGACTGACAATCTGAAATAACAGGAATGAGTAATGGGGAATAAGTGTTAACTAGCTTTATAAACATCATACATACTTCATGAGCTGTGGAGAATATGAAACTCCTACTGGTTTAGCTATCCTCAAATAAGCCAGTAGCTGAAACTTGTATTTTAAAAACATACACAGAAATCATACTATTTTACTACTGTTTTGAAATCAGCGTACCACTGATGCTGCTGCTGCAGTATCTAGCAAAGCACCAATTAGTGCTTATATACCAGTAAAGTATGACTCAAACAGCAAAGACTGAAGTCAGTCACTTTCCCATATGTTAAGGACCCCACAGATAGAGATTATACTGCTGGAGAAATTTTCACTAGCCTCAGGGAAAGCAATCTTCTCTGACAACATCACTAGTCCTCAAGAAGGTGCGCAGCCAGAGCCTCCCCTGGAGAAGCCTGTGCCAGCAATGCTTCCCACAGCCTTACTTGTCAAGAGCTGCCTGACAATGTCTGAAAGTGCAGGGTAAGGAAAATGTTCAGTCCCTGAAGGCAGGGAGGGAGGATGACTCATCTGGTACTGTTTCCAAGTAGTCATCCTCGCCAACCAAACCAACAGCTCACTGATGTGCTTCAGAAACCACCCCATCTAGTTTTTCCAGAGCAGTAGAGATGGGACCACAATTTGGGTCTTTTGTGCAAGGATAAATCAGGAGTCACAAAGGACATCCTTCTACAGAGAATAGAGTGGGTGGTTCCAGTGATGTTATGCAGACCATTATTGTTATAGCACCTTTACAAATTTATCAAGTTTTCACCATTTCATATAAACACCATCCAACGGAAGGTAAAAGAAAAAAGTGGTAAATTTTGATAGATGGTTCATAGTACTTTCCTGAGACAACTCTTTGATAAAAGTTTTTTAAGAAACAGAGGAGGAGCTGAATCACCAAAAGCTATTATGTTTACTTCATTGTTTAGTTAGACCATGACTCTATTTGGGTCAGTTATACAAGTGTAAAACATTCCAGTTAAGGAGGGGAATTACTCTGGTACATGACCAGGTAAGAGTCAAGCTCTAATTTCCTTTTCAAATATCTGCACTGCATTTTTCAGAATTAATATCATAATGTCTGTAAGTAGTAATATAGAAAGGGTGGGATCTTACATGCACACGGAGTCACTAGAAAAGTTGCTGGACTGTGTCTGTGAACACCATCATGGCACAGACTGTGTGAGTGAATGTTTTCTGCTGAGTGCTGGGATGCACAGCCCTATCCTCTGTAGCTGTGATCCCCTCCTGTCTTCTCAGGGTCCCCAACCTCCCTCCCTGCATCCCTTATATTAGTTTGAGCCTTAAAAGCTGTCAGTGAAATCTTTGGGAGAGACATGTTAGTTCTAAGCACAGTGACTCACTGAAACAGCTCAGAATAAGATAAGAGAATTTGTACTAATTTTCTGCTTTCTCTGCTTCTCTCCTGTGGAGTAAGGAAGAAAAGATCTCTTTCAATAAGAAAGCAAAATTACTGGCTGACTGGTCAAGCAAGTGAATGCAGTGACTGTGGCATTTGTGTTGCAGCCGTTTCCATACAAACACTTCCAGATAACTTTGCAGTATCACCCTCAATGTGTACTTTGTTTGGAAAAGACTCCCCTAATCATCAAAGCACTGCATAAAAAACAATCATAGCAATTAGGGCATGCCAAATAGAAGAGACAGCTGTGAGGAAACTTTTGTGCATTTATCTGAACATCCTTCCTTTGATTCACTTGAGTTCAAATTTCTAGCCTTTAACTTCAGGCTCTTTCAGCCAGACACATCCCTTACATATCTATCAACTGCTAACACTGCTCCACTATCCACAGAGCAATAGCAGGGCCTCGCTGCTCGCTCCTCCACTCCTCTCCCAAACATGCACGCTTTCTTCACCCCATCCTTAGGGCACTGAAAGGCTCCCCTTGCCCCGTCTGAAGAGTAATTTCTGTTGTGTTATCTGACCAGAAATAAGTTAGCATACTACAGCAAGGCCAAGAGAAGTTCAACATTTAAACATTTATGTTCTAAGATAAACATAGATAAAAATTTCTATTTCTCTGTGAGCCTCTTCCCTCTCTCCTTACTTATTTTTTTTACATCACAAGTGGTTTAGAATGTGATCTAGATCCCTATCCCACTTGCACAGCATCTAGCATCACTGATCGTCATTTGAGTACTTGGATTTAATAGTTGGTAAGTCCTAAGATGGTAGAAAATACAAGTGTATTTTTAATCAGACTGTTGTCTACAGTATGCTACACTTTTACCTGAGACACTGCAACATTTATTTTCATAAATAATAAAATATGTAAATTCTTCAGTCTTCAAAAGTTAAGTTTGAAAGAGAACTACTAAGAAAAACCCTAAAATGAGGTATAATATGAGAACACTCAGTGCAAGAAGTGGAGTCCTTTAAGAAGACGTCATGCGCTACAATAGCTGTACCACAGCTGCCACAGTGGACAGGAAGTGAAAAATAGCACTGGTTTTATGTGAGCAACCAGCAAATTTCAGAAGAATTGTAAAAAGGACTGAGTTCAGCTAAGTCTGTGGTTTAAAAACAACTCCAAAGAACACAAAAATATTAAAAACTAGGTGATTTTCTTTTCTCTGTGTTAAACTGTTTTACTCTTGCTTCTAATGTAATGGGCAAGACAAGAGAAAATTTCTATACTATTATGAACTTTCTTGAGGATGATCAGTAGTGTTTTGTGTGGTTAAGAAGGTACAAGAGGAACATGTCAGGTACAAATGGTAACTAACCTCCACTGACCCACAGGCTGGGTAACTTATTAAAACTATTGATATTAAAAAGCCTTATAGATAATTCTCTTAGATCTATCACAAATACTTTGCACATACAAACTACTTAATTAACTGATTTTTGTAAGATATTTCAGATTGGACTCTTCAGCAATAGTCTGATTGCACTGAATGGCAGTGTAAATAATCCTTACCAAAAAAAAGAGATTAATAAGGTGAGCTGAGTGAGCTACCAGAAGCAATTACTATGTTTAAGAACAAAGCCCCATATTCATTACACCTAACTGTAGGTGCCAGCTTGGGAACTAAATTACCACAGGTCTTAATATGAGACTGAGAGAAAAGCACCTCTGGAAGTTGATTCAAGTTTAAGGGCATCTCTCTCTGCTGTCTGTGAAAGAGCTTGAAGAGACAGATACTGTATGAAGTTCATCAGAAAAAGTCTTGCTCATGCCTTTGGTGGGATAAACTAAGTCATTACATTATGTTCAGACCTAGAAAGTGGCTATTTCAGAGAAAACAAATAAGGACAGAAAGATAAAAACAATAGAGAGTGCCTCTAAAAGAAACCAGCACAAATATAAGATTGGGATTTAGATTTTCAGACATATCTAGTGATCTTTACTGCCCCAAATTTTAGGTTTTCCAACTTGAAACTTTGGAAAGGAAATTAATTTCTGTGAAAAAGGTGGTACTTTGTAAAGACTTTAAACACTCAGATGCACTAATCAGTCACCCCTTTAATAGGCTTATTTCCCATATGCTTGTTACACTAGTACATCAAAGTGTTTACATTTTTGGATGGCAGACATTTAAGCTACCTTTTGCCCTCTATTTTGCAGGATATTGTTCTAATTTGCCTGAAGCCTTCTCTTTCTTACTCTGGTATAAGGTTCTATATCTGTGTTCTTGGGGCTGCCTGGTTTGAAATACAAATGGCAGCAACCAAATTGTCAGCATCAACACACATCTGTGTGGTATATTCAGAACAATCTCCAGATCCCCACTAGCAAAGACAGCAAGCACAACATCCAGAGTGAAAATAAGCAGACTGGTTAGACAGGTGACAGTTGCAGTGCTTTCCAAACATTTCTACTTCAAGATAGTTTGCCAAGCAAAGTAGTTTACAGCTCAAGAGGGGATTTAACAGAGAGATTACAGTGACTACAGCCAACGAGCAGCACCCTTTGCAGAGTGCACACCCAAACTGAATAAGGCTTCTTGTCGCCCTGTCACTTACTATAAGACTTCCTACTTATTTCAAGCTGTTAAGCAGCAGCCTCAATTCCTCGATACTATCCTTCCTTATAAGCAATGGCTGTAGCTGCTACAGCAATGTCATTCAGGTCCTAACAAGAAAAAAAAAAAACACTCGTGTGAGGGAGGTGGTAATCCTCAAGAGAAATGTATGCAATACTCTGCAAAAGTATGAGAACACTGACTGTAATGAATAACCCATTTTTATGCTGGCTGAATTACTTGTTTTCACATCTTGTTTCTTTAAGTATATGAGTAGTTTCCAGATTAATGTCACCCTTCTCTTCAGAAGTGCTGTGACAGCAAGTAGAGAAGGAGAGAGTTTAATGCCAGCAGCTGAATGCAAGTGCTGTGTACATCTGTAGCAAGATGATGCTGAGATAGTAGAGAACTTTTAATATATATGTAGGTACAGCAATTGCCCAACAAACTCATTAAATATTTCTCCTTGTGTGTACATATAAGGCCTATGTGTTTATATATAGAGTTGCACTGCCATATATTCAATAAACTGATTCAATAAAGTAGTTCTAGGTAATGATCCACTATCTCTACTATCTCTGTAGCACTAAGCAGAAAGTTGTGAGAATATATCTAAGTGGAACATGTCTCCTTTGCAGATATCTCTCCATTTTCTATGCAACTGGTTCATTTCAGCATTATCTTTTCTTGTCCATCACTCCTCCTCACCACTTCTCAAGCACTTTCCATAATGTTATATCACCAATCTGTTTTAAGAATCAAAAATAGGATACCCCTCTGATAAAAGCATGCCCAGATCCATCACCCTTATCAGGACTCCGTCTGCTTGCTTTCAAAGTAGCCTCAAAAGACTTAAACAGTGTACTTTGGAACACAGATGTACAATCTGTAATAATAATGATAACATTAGTTATAAGTACATGAAAAGAGAGTATCTTTCCAAGCAGAAGTTCTGTCCTATGGATAAAATTCACCTCATCTGATTTTAGACACTGGAAATTAGGCATTTAATTTAAACTTGATGGTTCATCTCCCCTTACATAAGCAATTGATGCACATACCTCCAGGGGATGAATCATTCTACCTTTACATAAACATCTCAGAAAAGTGAAAGGAGTTGCCCTCAAGACCTATTTATCTCTACCATCTGGCTATAGTTGCCCAAGCAACTAGCTCATCAACCTTTTAACTGGCTATAATGAGATAAGATTAATTCCACTCTGACTGGAACCTCCATATGGTCTCTGAAAATACCTTGACACTAACTTCTCACCAGTGTTTTGTCTGTTCTCAACCTTCAGCAGAGTCCTCCACCCTTTCCTAGTCTGACAGATATAACTAATATTGCTTCAGTTTTCAATAATTGCAAAAAATTACAAGACGGAATTAAGTTTTCCTCAAATGGTTTTTATTCTGTGCTCTCCACTCTATGTTGATGTTTGACTTCACTGATCTATGACACAGGAAAAAGAGCTAAGATTCTCTTAAACTTTCCTGATATTTTCCATTGGTCCCAAGTTATTTGCAGACAGGAAAAAGCAGTCCCAAACAGCCTGTTCCCTGTGCTCCACATCATCTATTCATGCTGACTATTCATCACACGCACTTAATCCTGACTTAACAAGAGCATTCAGCTATCAGGAGTTAATATTACTAAATTTGAAAAGATAGATTTCATTAAAGAAATACAATATTTAAAAACAATGCTCTATACAGACTGGAGTCTCTGGGTATGTAGCATAAGACAGACAAGGCAGATGTGGATTGGCAATAAGGACTGCGAGCAGATTTTTACTGAGCATGTTCTACTGCCAAAAGTCATTTACGGGTGGGACAGAAGGAGCCTCAATTTTAATCTTTGGAGCCATGAATGTGAACAATTCTCTATGCAGAATTTATGAGCTGTTTTACTTATCAGTATTTCCTCAGAGTTTTCATGCAGTCAGATGGATTACCCTTTCCTCATACTGTTTGTGCATACTCATGTTTGGCTATACAGTACATAAAATGGACATGAACAGCAAACTGCACCATACAAGGAAATTAAAGGCAGTGACATGCCAATCACGGTTATTAAATTTTTGTCCAAAACCCCAATATGATAGTATTCATAATAAAAATCCGTATTTCCAAATACTTCAGAAACAAGCATAATCTAAATATTTGGGGACTTTTCAATTAGCCAAATTCCATAGGTCATCTAAACAGACAGAATACAAGAAAAAATAGAGATGGAAAGAGTTGTGTTGGCTTTATTTTTGTAACAAGCTTGGCTTTCATAAAACAATTCATTCTAATTGTTTTCAGTGCACAGTTCTTTTTTTTCCCTTTAAATCCATAACTCCTTTGAATAAAAGTCTAAGATTACCTGATTACCAGAAAACACCAGTCATCTGGCATAAAACAACTCAGGATACCAACATAGCCTAACATTCCCAAAAATGAGGCCTTTGTCCTGTACCCACAATGCACTGCATTTTATGTCAAGAATCTCTTTCCCCATACAGTGCCAGGGACCCTGACATAGACTCTGACAAATGAAAAAGCACTGTGATGTAATGTTGCCCTACACAGTCCTTAAATACCACCATTCCTAAAGTGTAATTAAGCTAACCAAGGGTAGTTGTAGAAGTGTTGCATTTCTTATTTATAAAAGTTATAAAAGTTATAAAACTTTATAACTTATAGTTATAAAACTTAAAGAAGTTTCTTATTTTGTAACAAAGTGCCCGCTTGTATTTTTTCTGTGAAAATGGTTCAACACTAAAAAATAACTGTATAATCACACAGCCAGTGATAGAACCACACAAGTCATACCAAGACAAGGACATAATCTCAGTAGAACTACGTGATGTAATATCCCAAAACTTTTTCAAAAGATACAAAGTCTTGTGTTGCTCTGAAATGGTGGCAATATGCATACATTGTAAAAAGCATCCGCTTAGCCTTCAGTTCAGATTAACTACTGCATCCATACAGAGTTCTGCAAGAAATGGACTGAATTGCAAATACAGGTTTACTGATAGAGCAGGAACCAATATTCACCTTCCAAAAGTCCAGTTCTTGGATATGCCACTGACTTATGGCTTGATCAAGATACGTAGTATTTCTATCTAATCAATTAAGACAAATTAACTTTCGTTAATACTGATTTGTTAATAACAAATCAGAACTGGGTTGTGAATCTTGGGTTACTCTGTGCAAAGGCCACTGAGATCCTTAAAGAAATGCATACATCTGAGTGAAAATTACTGTCAACTTCATTGTCATCCAAGCTGAAATTGTTAATGACAAGTGAAAAACTTTTGTCCCATTAGACTGAAATGTGACCATAATGTCTCTGCCTTCGTCGGCATTTATATCAGTATTTAACAATGAGATCTTAAAACTTCTCTCAAATTAAATGAGATCACCTCCAATGTTCAGGAGAAATGGGATCGAATTTTCCATAGATGCAAAAATGGCCCTAATCCTCTTGCTTTTAGGGAGTCTGAGTTTTCCAGTATCTCTTCTGCTGATCTAAATCTCCTGTATTATATTCTTTTTCCGTTGCCAAATCCTCTTTAAGTTATTTTTTTGATTGACAATGTTTATTCTGACACACTGGTTCTCAATATGCTCAGTTTTGTGTGCTCTCTTCTCTGAAATTTAATTTGCTTTTTCAGCTTCCCTTATGATTCTACACCTTCTTTGCATCATGTCCACAAATGAAGCAGAATAAACTAGAAAAATCCTGAACTGACACAGAGGGACCCTGGGAAGAAAGTCTTGTTTTCGTTTCCACACATTTCTCTTTTATTCCCCACTCGTACTAATAGCTTATCTTACAAACCAAAACTGTTTAAGGCTGTGACTGACATAGCTGTCCTAGATTGGGAGGGCTTCTTTGCCCTCATTCATTGGTGACAAAACCACCAACCCATTCCAGACATCCAGCTGAAGAAACCTTGTTCTTGCTTAAGACGGGTCTGTATCTGAAAGTTTTGCAGACTAGACTGTATTCAAAAAACACATGCGGAGATGGCACCACCTGTGAATAGAGCATTTAACCATCAATCATAACACATAGTTTCTCTGTAAAGCAACCTAATTCTTAGGTTTCAGCTAATAATACACAACTGTAACAGTCTTCAGTGTGATACTGCAGTGAGGTAAAGAAAACTGCTGCTATTCTCTCCTTACCTTTGTCAGGATCACAAATTCACACAGAAAAAAAAATGTATGTTGTATATAAAATGCCTTCTACTTGTGTCTTCTTATTGCAAGCAAGAACAAAGAATGGATGCCTTATTGAATTGTCAGACAGGAAGCTGTTAACATCAGTAACTGATTAAGTAAAAAAAAAAACAAAAAAAAAACCCCAGTTTTTCTAAGGTCAGAGCAACTTCATTTTAGAAAACAGCTAATTAGCGTATTTCTTCAGCATTTAAAAAAAAAAATAGTACTTAGCCATCAAACAACTTTATTCTAAAAATTATGGCATTATTACCATTTCACATATGAGCTGAGTTCAAGGAGATAATTGCTAGAAACCAGAAGTGAAGTTAGATTGTGCCTTCCCATGTGAGTCTCTAGGCCTTGCTCCCTTCTCTGAAGCATTTCAAAGGCAAATCTGAACCTGCAGCTCTCAGGCTTTCAGATTTGTGCTGCTCCTTCATGAGAAACAGATTCCTTCAGCTCTTCCTTCCAACACTCTGTCTCTGTCTGGTGAGCTGGCCAGCAATGACTAAAGCAGGCAGAGTGATCAGCTGAGGAAATTTCTAAACTCCTTTTGAACTTTTATTTGTTATTTCACATTCTTATTTAATGCCTATTTATTTCCACTACAGAGACAGCCTACTAAAAATCTCCCAAAAAACAAAATCCAAGCCAAAACAAAACAAAAATACCCCCAAAAGAAAGAAACCAGCTTTTTTATTGCTAGATGTGTTGCCAGGAAATCCCATTGTTGTAGTGGCGAGTAAAAGTCCTGCAACCTGACTTATGTCTTACCCTAGATCATGTATGAGCCACACAGCCCTTCCTGATTAATGAAAGTGGTCAAATGCTTTACACCACTTGCTAAGAAGTCATCTTTCTGTGCATGACCACTCTGATTACTAAGCTGGGATGGCTTTACTCATGCCCTGTAAATCAAATCCTGATGCACAACAGGAAGTTTTCATTGCCAGATCTTTTGGAGTTTAACACAGCATCAACATGACACAAAGCCAGGTGTTAAAATCATCAAAGGGAGATATTTTGAAATGCCAAACACAACAGAGAACTCAGTATCTATTTTTGTTCTAGCTTTTCAAATTTCCTGCAAGTCACTAATTGGAGGGTTTCATCTGAATAAAGTATTTTGAACTACTGTTGAGAGATATATAGAAGGATGAAATGTTTCCACTGTATTAAGATCAGAGGGGCAGAGCAGTAAAGGAGGGTTTACAGGAAAATAAACATAACTAAAAAGATAAGTCGGACCAAATGCTATGTTGAAAGTAGGTTAGGACAATACTAATATTATACTTGGTTAAGTTCTCTCATGTTTTATGCAGAGTTAGTACAGACGTTTAGTGGCTGGCACCTTCTCAGTTTATATATTCAGAAATTCTACGATCCAGGCCTAACCACTTTAAAATTATGCTTCCCTTTGATTTGCTTATTTTCCAAGTTCTCTCAACTTGGTTTACACAGAACATACACAAAAGCCATCAGAAATCTGCACATCTTACCCAGGGGAATTATCCCTTCACATTTACCAGACAAAACACTCTGTATTCCTTTTCTGAATTTTAAATAAGTTATGCAATCTTTCAGCCAACGTCCTCTTGCCAGTAAAAACAAAAAAGAAAGGTTTGTGACCTTAAAAACATCATGGGCAAGTGAAGATTCGCACAAAGTATTTCACTAGTAGGTTTGAGAATAGATAGATGCTTCCTTCTCTTCCAGCTTAATCCCCAAATACCCTTGCTGTCAAAAGGCTATTGTTAAGGCATGGGCTTCCTCCAAGACCACATCCTGTGAATCGGGTCAAAGTGAAACACAGAGCTGCTTTAAATGAACTGCTCTTTGTGTGCCCTGTATGCAAGTGCAAGAAAAACTACATGACTCAAAAAATCAGTGTCCTAGAAAAAAAAGAGTGGAACACATAGTTCAAAAACCTAGCAGTTCTCATTTGTAACTGATGCCCTTATTATTTGCTAAATATAAGAGTTTCTGATACAAAGATGATAGTGTCTTCAAAAGCAGAAATTAGGACCAACAAAGTTATCTCTCCTTTAGAAGGGGCGGCTTTTATACCATAACTGTTGATACTTTCCACATCATATTTAACAAGTGAAAAGCCTATCATCAGCATTGCACAGACGACTTTTGATGACTGCTATACTCTTCCCCAAAGGGCACAACATATTCTGCATCTCTAATAAATTGTGTCGGACTCTGTGTTGAATGGATACATTAAAATCAAAGAATGTGGCTCCCAGAGTATAATTGCACCTCCAGCTCAAAGCTGGGCCTACACTGATGTTAGTCACTGACACTGAAATGAAGAAAAAGCCAAAACCATCCTTATGAAGCAAGCAGGAAAAATAACTCATTATCTGGATCTTTTATTCTTAACTGATCCCTTTGAAAAGACAAAGGATGGACTTGTGGTTATAATGTGGAGACTGGGACTCAAGATATATATGACTTGAAATTCTTAGTCCTGCCACAAAGTCCCAGCCTGAGTGTGGGAAAATCATCCATTTCCCCTTTAATCTCTCCTCTCCCTCTACACTGCAGGGATAATATTTTTCCCTTTCTCCCACACTCCATGAAATACAGCCACGCGTTCTGTAGGGCTGTGACTAACTTCCCCTATGCACGCACACACTACCTGTTGTGATAAGGCATCCATCTATTATACATTTCTAGGATAAAGGTCTCATTGAAACTCTGAAAAAATTCCACAGGAAGAACATTCTCATATGTTTTCACTTGAATAAAAAAATATTTTTCAGCTGAATCAAACTTCCTAATCTTGTTGGTACCCTTCACTCTGTTGGGTGCACTGGGATGCTCCTGTCTTCTATGGAGCAGTCTGCATAGCCCCTAAAAAATGCAGCCAGCTGAAATAGTCACTGCAGTGCTCCTGAAAGGATTTTTCATGGATCTCAAAGCCCTCAACTGAACTGGGCTCACAGGACTTCTGTGTTCCTTGTTAGAGAGCTAAGAACTGAGTCCCTGACTGTCACACCATTTCCAGACCTCAAAGGACCTTGAAACATGAGGGCACTCCAATACCGATATACTATATGCCTCTGGAAAAACCCAAACCATACAATGGTATTTTTTCTGTGGTAGCAAAGCTGTCTCTGAAGGAAGTCCTTACATCATTACAGCACTCTGGGCCTCAGGGCTGTTAGCTCAAGATCCCAGAGTAGCACAGTTTCATTGACACTGCAGTTTCATTTCACCTGCACTCAGCGGGATCAACGAAGGAGAAAGAAGAATGAGAATACCATCAGGGTGGCCATGGAGTCCTACACATGAGGAAAGGATCAGTGCTAGTAATATTATGAATGTCAAGCATACCCGTGTACATCCTCTAGTGATGGAGATAGTATACCTTCTGCGTGCAAAGTGTTCTTCTGTTTAACTCTGTTACTGCTGGGAAGTTTTATCAAAGCCTAACTAAAACCTACTGAGGTATAGTAAAAGCCCATTATTTTTATCAAGAGGTGGAAAGCACTTATCTCCTTTTACAGTCATTGAGAACAGATTACCCCAAGAAGTTGCGAGTGTGTTGCACGAAGCAAATGTTGCTGGGTTACTACAGGTTCTGCAGCACTGCCACTGCATCCACAATGAATCAACGTTCAGACACACTCCCATTTTAAAGGAAACGGCTTTTTAATGCAAAGTTGCTTGGTCAGGAAATCCCCATACAACTTCCCTGAACACGGATGCAATACAAAAAAGAGTAATTGTTTTCTGCTGATGCCTAATATCAGCTCAAAACATACAACTTAATATGAAATACGTTGACTTCTACATTCTTGTTCAGTGAAAGAAATAGAACAAAAACAGTAGAAAGGTAGACAGAGGTCTTAAGCTCGGATTGGTAAATACCCTCCTAATCCATGACCTCCATTTCAAATTACAAAGAAAAAGAATTTTTCAACCTAAACTCAATGTAATTTGCTCAGAAAAACAAAAGCATTGAGAGATAGATGTCGTGGTACTGTACATTCATCTCAATTATAAAATGTGCTTGATACAGATGATTAGAAAATGTGAAGTGAAGTTGACTCCAAGCCTATACCACGTGAGGCTCTTGTACCAGTTATAATATAGCGCAGACAGATGGTGCTGCATACATAAAGCACATTAAAGACACTGTTATCTGTTTGATAAAGAAATAATTCAGAGCATAAGGCTCTGAAATTGCTGACAATCTGAACTCCCACCAACTGTCCTGGCTTCACTGGGGCTGTGTGAATATTAAACACACATAGTCCCAGGTGTCAGCAGTGCTGATTGAAATTTCTGGCAGCTAGTTCAGTGCTTTTGAAACAGTGCTGGCTTCCCATCACTAGCGGTCACTATGGGGAGAAGATGGGCGGTTGCTGGCTGCTTCTGCTGCCCTTTTTGTTGCCTTGGCCATAGTTCTGTAAATGAAACACTCGGTACAATGAGCAGCCTCCTTCCTTGCCAACCCACAAGGCAGACATCTCCAATGGACTAGCACTGAGAAAAGGAGGGGTATGACAAAATGGGGAAATAAACTCATTTATTTATGTTCCCGAGATTCAGCATGTCAAGAAACTCAGTGGAACTTGGCCCCGAGAGACCGGACAAAAAGTTATCCAAGAAACGGAAAGGTCAAAGACATGTGGGATTGCAACAGATGCTCTGCTTGGGAAAGATCTGGGGAATAATGGGAAAGGGTCACACAGAACCTAAGTTACTGGTATGCTGAGGGAAGATGGAGATATGGAAGTTGTTCATGGCACACATCTAGTTTTCCACTGTGCAGAGTACTCCTGTTGGCATGAGCAGGAGATCCACCCATGTACGGAAAGCAAAAATATTTGTCTTGAGATACGTCTGGATAGAGGAGTCTAGCTATCCTCCCAGGTCTGGTGTCTGGTGACAGGCAGAAGTTACCACATCACTGACAAACTGCTTATAATTCATGAGAAAAAAAATAGGATGTTTCTGTGCTCATTCCAAAGCCCTACTGCAACAGGGCTGGCTGAATGACAGCCCTCAGAAATGGGCTCAGAATGGAAGCCCTCAGAAAATGACAAGATGATACTAAATGAAATGGATCTCAAGAGTCACTTTAATAACAGTAGTATGTGTTTCTGCCTAATCACATTGAAGTATTCAGCTTTGTTTTGTGACACCAGGAACCCACTTTAGATTACTGTAACACATTCACTTGGTACAACTATTTATTTCAGACCCCATTCTTTGTTGGCCATGCTCCCCAGGTAAAGCACATGTATTCTTCTCTGTTCTGTTGATTTACAGACTGCTTTTCCAGCCTGACTGCTGAGATTTCTGTGCTCTACAGAAGAAGCCAGTTGTGTCTCTTTCCTCAGGTGGACACATCATGTTCTTTGTCATTTTTTCCAGAAGGCCTTGCAGCAGATGCATTTCCTGAGGTCCTGAGATACTCCTGTATCAAAGTTAGATTGTTTAATGATGAACTTGATGGGGCTGGAGAGCCTGAATACTACTTTCTGATAATGAACAGTGGTATGAAAAATGTTGCAGTCATGACAGGAATATTTGATTACTGCATACAGAGGAAAATAAGTCACATGCAGAAGCCTGTGAAGATGTCTGCCAACAGGAAGAAAGAAGCAGATAAAGCAGACAGCAGCAGACAGCTAGCATGGATAAATAGAAACTGAAAACGTGAAAAGAAAAAAAAAAAAAGAGAAGATAATATGACAGTAAAGGAATGAATTAACTCAGGAAAGAAGTCTAAAATCTTATCATCCAAGTCATATAACTGAAACACTACAATTAATATATCAGATTCAGCTCAGAAAAAATTCAGTTTGCAAGCATAAATGATGGTACAGTGTTCTTGAAAGAAGAAAGTTTGATGATGGGAGGAAAACCCTTGGACCATAAAGCAGAGCACTGCAAGAAACAGTCCCAGGAAGTCAGGCCAGAAGACTGGTGTGCCTCACACGGGTGCTGACTCCTACCAGCTGCTCAGCTTTGTGCCAGAGAGGATTTGTGGTTGTGCCGTTGTGATTGCACCATCAAATCTGTGAGGGCAGCTGAAATAAATCATGGTGACCTGAAGTAACATGCTATCATCATTGGCATTTTGCCACAGGTCAATATAGTGCAGAGTCATCATTTAGTGGAAAAAGTAAGTTGTTTTTGCAAAGAAACTCTTTCTTTATTCCTTTAGTTTTAAGCCATTGCTTCATTTACCTTTCTATAGTATCGCTTGATATTTTTTTCCTTTTGTAACTGTTTGATAGCCCCCTCTACAACCAGTACAGTATCACAATTATCATGATCTGATCATTTTGATCTCATCAATCTAGCCAGCAGTATAAAAGTGGTGGCACAGAAATATAAATAATACTGTATTCACAGTTAGAAAAGTATTATAAAAGATATTGGTGTTTTCAGACATGGGATTGCATAAAAACACTCTATGGTCCAACTGAACAGCAAAACTCCATCTGCTTCAGACAGCCAGCATTTCACCTCATGAATCCAGCAGCTGGACTCCTTTCCTGTGTACATACATAGGAATAAACTTTTGTCTGTATGATAGTCAGGGAAAAAGAATGTGCTTTGACTGCTTGTGTTCAAATATTTTGCATGACTATTCACATACTAAGTGTTCATGCAATCCATTTAAACATTAGTGGCTTTATCAAGAAAGTGGATGGAGCTGTATGTGACTTAGGTACCAAAGCATAAATAATGAAAAATTTGAACAAAGCTATAGTTGAATAAACTACACACAGAAAAATGTAAATCATTATCAACTTACTATTTGGTTTTCTCGGCTTAACTATGTTCTATCCAACTAAGACAAAAGTTGAACAGAATCACCTCAAACTTTTTCTACCACAGTTGTTATTAAAATAATAATATAACTTTTATTAAACTTCAAACTGCATCATGTCCACAAAAATAAAACAACCAAGACTACAAGTGCAAGTGCAGCAAAATCATGTGAGATAGAAGAGACGCCTAGGGAAAAGAGAACTGATGTTTGCAGCTGTATTCCTAACCAGCGTTGGCAAGGCAGTTGTGTGAGAAAGCCAACACAAGTGTCAAAAGTCTCAAACAATCAGGTGTGGTGAGACTGAAGGCCATAGAGGAAACAGCTGGGTGGCAATGACCTGCTATATTGACATATATAATCCAAATTTATCTTGGAATTGTTAGCATTTATAGATAGCAACAGGATATGTCACAGTGACTACATGTGTCAATCTAAGTGCCTTCCAGACAGGATGAGAAAGCTGGTGACCTACAGTGCAGCATATGTAAAATACCAAAGAAAGTAATGCTAAAGGCTGCAATCCAGCAGCCAAGGGCAAAAGTTAACCAGATGGTTAATTCATATGTTCCATTGTCTATTGCAGATAAATATCCATATTTTTTTCCTTCAAAAATCAGTGCTGCCTTGTATCCTATGACATAACATAAGCACACAAGCAGTATGCTGTGTAGACAGTTGGAAACTCAGACTAGATATTTATTGCATTTTAATTGAAAAACTGTTTCTCTGATCACTGTTATAACGAAACATTCCCAATGTACAGCATTGTATGCCACAGAGCCACAGAGGAGTATCATGTGTTTGATTAATATGTTTGCTGACCAAAGGAACTCCACTAAAGGTCTACTGGACATAGCACTCAGAAATGGTCAAGCTTTGGAACAACACAATCTGTAATACTGACCTTGTATCTACTCAGCAAACTTGAAGAGATATTAACCCTAACAATTGCTTCAAATTTGTTCTTAGAACCTCTGCTTAGATAATGTGGACATACTGCTGAGGCACTGGGAAACAGGGTGGCATGGATCTCCATCACAAAATAGCATACAATACTTTTAGGCTGACAATTTGAAGTTTACTAGTAAAAGTAAGCTTTAAAAGCTAAATAAGCTTAAAAATAATTTCTTCATCAGGACCATCCACCTTATAGCCCAAACTACTTTGTCAAAGAGATTTCTTGAAACTTGCTTTAAAGGTGAATGCAAGAGCATCGTTCAGAAAAATGTGCCTGGCAGAAAACCAGGCAAAGGGCTGCCACTAAGCTTTATGGGAATGTTGGGCTTTTAAGGGAAGAATATAGGAAGGCTGCAGAAATTATTAATTTGAATGCTCAGCGCTTCTGTAAATACAGGTGGTCAGAGGAAGTTTACAGATCATCATGTGCACAAAGTGGCCTTAGTCTTTAAGGATCATCTTTTAAAAGAAGTGCTCAGCTACCTCCATTAAGAACAGAGAGAGATCTAATGGCTGGTAGGTTGTTTTTTGGAGGTTGTTTTTGTGGTTTATTCTTTAAAAGAAGTCTCTAAGATTACAAGTACTGTCAAACATGAAATATGAAATGGCAAATTGACATCAATCACAGTTTGGGTCCCTCTAGCCTGTTACTTTACCCATTAGCACTGTAGTAGTGCTCAGGACCAGAAGCCTTGGATGGATATGACTCCCATCAGGTCTCATGCTAATCATTAATAGTTCCCAAGTGTTTTCAACATTGAAGGCAACATGCTTTATATCTTTCTCCACACTTTTTTAAATAATCAAGAAATATCTCTCAGTAGGCAATGTAGCTGTATTCTTTTTTTTCCTGAAAACAGTAGTTGCAGATCTAATTTACTTTTCATGCAATATCCATTAAAGAACAAAATTAAAGAAGAAACATAATGAATACTTTCTATTAAAAATAAGCAAGCAAGCAGGAATTGCATTGTGTTGAAAAGCTGCATTATTATCTTCATGTCACACTCATGTCATAGTAAAGGGCTGTTAACCACTTCTCGTAATGAAGAGATGAACAGTCTGTTTCTTTTTTCTATTTCTATATAGCATGCCTGAGATCACCAATGTATCATCTGTAGAAGACAGGGGGAGGTGGTACAAAAAACTCCTAGGGAAAAATTAAGTGACATGACCAAAATCTCATGGGGAAATAAGTGACAGGGATTAAAAAGAACCCAAATCCCAACCCTATGCTTTAACCACAAAACCAACTTTCTTCACTAATACTGAATTAACCCAGTAAGTAAAAACAAAGGAAAACATATATTATGTGTATCTTGCCACTTTAACAGCTCTGATGACACTGAAGTGTCCTCAAACTAAATAAGAAGCAACTACAAATATATGTTTAATCCCAGTGTGGTAATCAGTTCCACAAACCCAAAGTACTAGAAAAGCAAGGAAAAGTAACCTCACACAACACTGTTTGCTGAAGCTGTTAAACCACACATGCAGCTGTAATGTACTGATTGGAAGATCTACAGGAATATATGCTACTGACAAGAAGGCACTCAATACTCATATTCAAAGCATGAAAAATTATTTAGGGTACAGCAGAAAGACTAGTAGAAAATCAAGCAGAAGCTTTTTAACTGTTAATTAAGACTTCAAAAGAACCAACCCCATACAAAAAAAATACCCAACCTAAGCTGTTTAAAAAGTGTCATGGCATCCTAATTCAAACAAACTTATTTATTTATAAATCAAACTGAATCAGATCTAGATAGAGGCTAGGAAGAAGCTATTTTGTAGAAGAGAAAAACACAGGTACTTTTCAGTAAGAAGCTGTTTTTCTGGTTCAGCAGTTCTGCAGCAGGCATGGCCAGTTCATTTGAAAAGTGAAAAGAAAATTAATTACTTGTTTTTATTTTAAAAGACCCTCCCTGTGGGAATAGGTGTGGGTGTGAGAGCTCTTTTTGAACTTCATAATATAACATGAAGCAGCCAAGATTTATTTTTTTTTAAGTATTGTCATGTCATTGCTTTACTTACTGGGTTCTGGAATGATTTTTCTCTACTTATGACTCTATGGATCCTTATCAAAGTGCATCTGTGAAGCATTTAACACTAACAGTTAAAAACAGAGTATTTCTTCAAACAGCAACACTGAGCAAAACAAAACTCCAAGGCTGCTATGCAAGTTCACTGATGACAGCAAGTCTATTTACGCAGTTAACCCCAAGTTCTGCATGAAGCAGGTTTTTATCAGATTTTTTTCTGAGTAAATTAACATTTTCTGAGAACTGAGATCTGCAGGTAAAGCTTACAACTAACCTTGCTATCTTCAATCTCCTGGGTTTTTCCTTGAAGTGCTCTCCTCTCTCCAAAATCACAGGTTGATTTTAACGTAAGCTGACAAGAAAGCATCGAGCTCTCCGCCCCAGTAAGCTCCAAAGACTTTGGTGAGTACTGTTGCGAGCCGGCAGGGCCAAGGTTGGGTATCGGGAGGGCAGTGTGAACAGGCTTTGACCCTACAGTTGGCTGTCTTAGCTTGGAGGCAACCCCAAGTACAGGCATGGCTTCTATAAAAGTATCTTCTTTCTGCCAAAGAAAATGCTCCTGACCTCAGTCTGGTAGACTCCAGCTTCAGCAATTCCAGAACAAATACTTTAAGCAAAAGTAGCAGTCATCTTTTCAAAAACGTCTTAAAACAATAATATTACGAGTTTCACAAGGAAGCAAAATTTCATCTCTCCCCTTCTCCCTTGCAGCCACTCACATGCGCTGCTCAGTGAGTCAGTGCCTCTGTAAGACTAAACACTCCTTTGGGGCGTGAACTTTTCTTGAAGGTAACTGCCACAGAGCTGCCTGTTTGGGATTAAAGAACTCATAAATTTGCTTTCTCTTCTTCCTACAGCATTCCAGGTCTGTGCGTTCAGTGAATGAAGGACGGGAGAAAAGGAGGGAGAGAAGAGATGAAAACTCCCTGTACTCCAACTGTCAAAACAGCTCTGAGACCACAACACTGGAAGCAGAGACCTCTTCCTGACTACATAAATAACCAGCCCACATCTTAAAAAAAAAAAAAAAATACCAAACCTAACAACCTCCTTTTTCTTCTGATTTAAAAAAAATTAAAAAAAGACCTGAATAGTGGCCAAAGCAAACAGCTGTTGGAAGAGTTTTTATCCCGGAAATAATCTCAGCAATGAAGCTGTTTGTCTGATTCCTGGCTATTTTTCACTGCTGACAACCATGAGCTACGGTGTTTCATTCCCTGTTCCTCCCGTGAAATCAGGTTAAAATCCTGCAAGAGCATGGCTAGGAACAGACGCTGATTCACAGTGTGGGTAACGTCTGTCTGTGCTGTGAAAAATCCATACAAAAACACAGAGCAGGATATAGGAAAATCATGAGCATTGTTAGAAGATTTAGTCAATACAGCTTTCCAGAGGTTTTTTTACTTTCTTTCTTGGTGGTGGTGCTAACGTCATCTATTCAGTGTTAACACTTCCCTTTCTAAAAACATTTAAAGCTCCATGAAGTCCATGTCCAACGCATCATTTCTGCTTGTTGCTCATAGAAATATGCTTGCTGGCAAGCTCAAATCCTTGTACTTGGAAATGTAAGGCAGAGAGGCAAACAGGGCAGGCTATAAAATGAGTCACGATGGACAGTCCAAATTGCTGAGCAGCATAAACACTTACTTAAAAGGACAACTGTAAATTCCTTTGAGAGCCTATAGCAAGGGAATTCATTTTAAACTGTGACATAAGGAAAAAAAATGTGCAGAAATGCCACACCATTAAACTCCAGTGGGATTTTATCACCCAGCACTATGAACAAAAATGCTGCACATGTTGTTCTTGTTATCTCTTCTAAAATAAAACACAGAGAGATAGCATGACCTGAATCATATTCTGCCACTAATATTCTACGTGGTATTAACTATGCCTTCACTGAATTGTATGTGCTATTAACACTATAGATGTAAGCCCGTAAGAAAATAAAAGCCTTCTGGACTTTTAAGTTCTCAAATTAAGAATGGCAAGATTCAGGGGAAAAAAAAGAACAAACCATTAAAAAGAAAAGAGAGTAAATGAAAAACAGACTAAAAGGATTCTCTTAAATCACCCTTTGAAATTATTTTACAGAATAGCAGTGTAATAAACAATATTATCCTCTATATGTCATTTACAAAGATCACACCAACACAGTAGTTAAAAATTCAACTAAATTGACTTAGAAACTATCCCATTCTCGTTTGTAGCTTGTAGGAGTGAATCTGACCTGGTTTATGAATCTCTTAAGTTTTGAGGTGTTTGTACAGAGGATCAGCAAACCCAGTTCTGCATCCTCTGCTTATCTTCTCTTTGGTTTTGCCACTATTAACAGTAGATACAATGGGCTTTATGCAAGACTGTACAGAGGTAACTGCTCAATATTTCGGACAAGTTCAGCCCACAGGAGCCACCATTCTGTTCCAATGAGTGGAATATTCTTGTTCGGTGTGACTTTTCAGGTCTTGGGCAGAGCAAAGGGGAAGAAAGCTCCTTGTGCGGTCTGCATTTGTTCTCCAGCATCATAAAGCACTGTGGCTGTGTAAGGAATTTCAGTTTCTTAAGCACAACTGTTAACAGTTAACGCTTTAGAAAGTGCACATATGCAAAGGCTGAAACGGACCACAGGAAAAGAGGGATTTATCTCTTGCAAGGTTTGAGGAGATGAAAAATCCTCATGAGGCCTGTTAACCAATGATCAAGACAAAGAATAAACTAGAGTCATAAGACAGATACTTTCCTAAAAAGAACTTTGCCAAAAAAATGTAATTGAATCTTATTACTTCTCAGGGTTATAATTTTACGAAGTAATGCATTATGGTGATCTTGCTGTTCTTCTTTTGAATACAAATAATGAGGTCATGATACCCACAGACTCTTTTGCAACCCATTTTCCCATCACATAAACCCTAAAAGTAATAAGTAAGCAAGGTTAGTAGGAAAGAGTCATCTGTAACACATAACCAACAGGGTTTGGAAACAACGATGTGAAGCTGGTGTTACTTTTTCAAAGTAATTATTTCTCTAAAAATATTATTAATTCTATTATGACTTTTAAGTTAGGACCAGGTCAGGGCCATCAACTTCATAACCCCATTTAGCAAGAATTTTTATGATGATAAAACCCAAAAGTGCTTTTCATATACTGAAGGTACAAAGAAGAATCTACAAGATTATTTGCAGGAATCAGGAAAGGTAATGGAGGAAGACTACTGCTCCATAGGTAAGAATACGGTTACAAATCTGGTCTTCTTTTTTTTTTTTTTTTCTCTAATTCTAAGCAAAAGATAAATAAATAAACACCTGCTGTCCTTAGAAATCACTTAGCTACATTTTTCACTTGAAAGGTTTTTGTGTACCTCATGATGAATGTGGGTTTTATGAAGGCTATCAGGGGAGAAGAATATTTAACAGCTAAACTTCAGGAAAGCACATGATAAAGCATCTGTTGACATCAAGCACAAACTGGCACCAGACGCATGTGCTGGTGGTGAAGCTGGACAGGCAAGTGTTGGCACCACAATCAGAAGGTTCTGGGCTCCCAAGGATTCTATAAAGGGAGGAACAACAGGGCACAACTGTGGGGAGAGGGCAAAGCTGAAATCTGCAAAGGCAGGTGTGTTTGGCAGTAGCTCTTGGGTGGGGAGCTAAATAACCATCAAGCAGGGCTGCCAGGGAAAATCCAAAGAAGGAATAAGGATTATCTAGATATTTATCCAAACAGAAAGAAGGCTTCTCCAAGGGTGAAGTTACTCCACCAGGGTTGGAGAAGTTGCAAGCACTGGCTATAACCTGGGGTTACATGAAATCATAGACAAAACCGACTGCCTGGCATGAGGGACAAAAGTATTAGTACTGAGTAAAAAGATACAGCTGACAGAAACAAGGGACACATATCTTCACTTGGTTACATGAAGCTGATAGAGACATATCTAGAAAGAGATTGCAAAGAAATAGGTCAGGCTAAACATTGTACAAAGAAAGGACCTGTAGGTTTCTAATTTATCTGCTTAGACATTTATCAGCTCAGACATTCTCAATCCAGGCAGGTAGGGGGCTAGATTCAGGGTGCAGGACAATGAACACAGATCATGACTGAAGCCCTGACACATGGGAAATTATGAAGTTGTGCAGGAAAGGTTAGAAAGTTATGAGGAAGCGAGAAGACAGCTGAGCTGTGGAAAAAAACAGAGGGCAACATTTCAAGTGGGATGTTAGATAAGGAGATAAAAGTGGAAAGAGAGATCAAAAAAATGGAAAACAGAGCAAAGGTCAAAACACGCTTCTTAGTAGTCTTGTCAACAGTAGCGGCAGTTTCAGCAAAATGCTGAAGGCAGGACCAGTTCTTTAGGTAATAGTTATTAAAAATTATGACAATCTGGATATAATGCATGACTCTGAAAGTATCAAGCAATCAATGCTTTTGCAGAATTTATTAGTTAGGTGAATGAGCTGTACTTCAGATGTATGTATGCATTCAGTATAATAATCTCCACATCCCAGAAAAAGCTGTAATATTTATTTTGTATTGTGAGAGTAAACACATCTGAAATCCAAGCCACTTCATAAAAGGAGATATCTGTCAGTTGGAATATTAAGGTGAACTTTTGTTCTCAGGACTAAGCAGGAATAACCACTTGCAGTACAACACCCCAGCATAAATTTCCTTTCTTCCATTGAATCTAATACCAGAACACGTCCCATGAAGGCTGCTCCCCTTCTGTACCCACAGCCCTCAAACAAACTGCTCACGTGAACTGAACAGACAGATGGTAGTTTCTCCCAGACCACAGGAAATATCAAGAGAGGGGACACCTGCCTCAAAACTGGAGCCAAGAGATTTGTTTGCTCCTTCTGGTCTATGATCTTCGACGAGGAAGCTGTTGCATGTGTCCAGGGTCAAACAGGAAATGTCAGGGGTCCAGAGACTGCAGAGATCTGTTCTGAGCTGTTTCCCTACTTCATCCCACTGGTGTAACAGCTGTGTCTATATTTTATGTGAGCCAGACTAACTTCTGAATGAGTTTGAATGTGCCAGTACAAGCATAAGATTTTGTGTGCACCGACTTCAGGTTGAACTAAAAGTTTTCCCCAGCTGGAGACAAAGAACTCTTGAAAAAGCAACCAACAATGCTAAAATAGTGTCCTGGAACATTTTTCATTATTTACTTAATAAACACGGGTAAGCCAGGTTTAAATTTTTATAAGAAGCCCCGTGTCTGTTTGGTGTAAGAAAATAAGTTCAATCTTTCACATAATCATGAGACAAATTGTTCATCTCTGACTCATGTTCGGAGTATAATTCTACTGACATTATTTTTGTTATTACACAAGTCAAGTAAATTCATTAGTCTCAAGGTAAGACACGTAACAAGTATTTAATCCTATCTGCAAACATGTAATGCTACTAAGTAAGCTGCTATTGTTTTTCTTAACAGCTTGGAATTCCCAAAGATATATAATCCAAAGCCCAGTTACAGTCACAGAAAAAGGTGCATCCGGCTTCCTAAAGGAAATCCTTCTGCTTTGGCTGAATGTTTGGGGAAGTTTTTCAAAGAGGCAACATTTAAATAAGGATATCGTTTTATCCTCTGAACAATTTGGCCATTCAAAACTCAGACAGCAGTTTATGGTTTTGAATGCATTGACCGATAGAAGTGGCCTGAACTTTTATAATTTTTATTCATGCTGTGCATTTGCAGCATCTTCTGTTAGATGGTTTCCAATCTTTATGCATAATTTAGTACCATACCTCCTTATGAAGTATGTAAGATACATTAAAATGTAGTCCAGCAGAACCATGAGGCAAAATGACCTTCCCAAGTCTTTATGTGGCCTCAATACTTCCTCAAGTAGGTATTTTTTTGGTTTATACATCTGCGTGGGTTAAAAATTATAATTATTTCTCTTTGTTACACACTGTATTTAATGATGAAGAATGTGGCTTAAAGGAATCAGGGTTAAACACTATAGGATTGGGGAATATAAACAAAATTTTTTTAAGCATAAAAAAGGACTAATAACAACTGCACACACTATGTAAGTATTTACATACTGACCTACTGACTAGACCATACAGCCAGCTGGTAAAGCTTAATGAAAGCATCAGCTTTCCACTTTGGGAGGTGGAAGAGGAAAAGGAAAAAAAAAAAGGGTAATCCATTTGTTCCTAAGTAAATGAACCAAACAAATGCTGACAACTCTCAAAGCTGCTGTTAATTGCAGCTAACAAGGAACGCCTACCCCCCCCCAGTTAGTTCAATCTGCCTAAACTTGTCTGAAAGATTATATTCATCCTAAGAATGAAAGTGCCAGCTTTTCTCTGCTTTCTTCCTTGTTTTCTCAGTTCCCCATTTACAAACCCTCTCCAGGGCACACTGTGCCATAGCAGGCAGACTGGCTTCCCTCGCATCGTCCCGGCCACTCGCAGATAACTTCTCCCTCTTGCATTTCTGCTCTGTTCCTCATCGGGCTTTTTGTCTCAGGATTTCTGGTTTTGTATCACCTTTGGTGGCCATGGTGAGTTACTGATTTCAACTCCTTGCCCCATATCTTTCTGTCTTAGCGTATATTACAGGCACATGACTTCAATGCTGCACTGCCAAAGGAACATTTCTCTCACTTCTCAGGGCATTTAAGAGTGTTCCATCTCTCTCTAGAGTTACTGGAGAAATATCTAAGGTAGACACCACAAAAAAAGACATTTTTAGAATGTCTGATTAAGTTCTTAGGTGTTAATTACTTTCAGTGGAATTGGTAAGGAACAAAATTGCTGGCCTGTTTTTATTAACATTATCAATGGGAGCAGCTCTGTTCCACTTGAAATTTTGACCAAGACTTAAATTATCTTTTATGCACTCCAAATAATGGTCCTCATATATTCTCTCTAATCACTACTGCTCTCAACAGATCTCACTGGAATAAAATTCACCCAATGCATATACACCTAAAATCCTGATAGAATATTTTATGATACTAAGTAGACATTTGGAAGTCCTAATTAAATGAGAAAGAAGTTGGCAATATTTGTGGGCTAATCAAAGCTGTTCTGACTGTTGATACTAAGTGTGAATTGTTCAGAAGTTTCATCCAAAATTACTTCAGAGGATAAACTTACTATGAAATTTTCTAACGAACTGTAAAAAATAACCCATTAAGATTAAGAAACTGAGACTAAACAGGAATCTGCTGATTATCTGCCATCAGGTAGCTGGCAGAGTGGCAAACCTATGCTTTCATCTGCTGGAAAGGGAAACTTTACTCTCATGAGTGCTGTGGATCTGACAGAGGGTTTCAAAATCATAGCTACACTAGCATTCACTTCAGGATTGTAGTGAAAATCTGTTCCATAAGGTTCTCATTGGTCTATTAAAAAAAAAAAAAAAGCTTAGAAACATCTGCTACAGTCATGAGCAGACTCCTGGCCAAGCCCAGCAACAACAGTATGAGACTTTGAAGTCAATCAGCTCTGCTATCACCAGCAGATACCCCTGTAGTTAATGGAAATTACTGCACAGAGAGTTTGGGAGATATGAACAAAACTTGCTCTGCCAAAAATGTATATAGACAGCAGTGAAGAAAAGAAAAAATTTTGCAATAATCATGAAAATGGTTAGTAGTGAGGGGTTATCAATAGGTGTTTAAAAAAAGACAACCACATTAATACTTAAAGAATACTTCATGAAAACAAAGACGGATGGATTTTCAGGGACTGGCTTTGATATTTGACCTTAAACAAGTGTGAGCTGCACTGCAGCTGGAGGAGCACTTCTGACTCACAATCTACTGTCTGCTTCCTGCTTGCTTTGAGACTATAGTCATTCCATTCTGGCTTGCATCACCCACAATTTAAAATACCTACCGTGTTAGCTATACCACCTTTACCCATCTGCTTCCCTCTACCTCAATCTAAGTCACAACTGTTGTGTAGTATGGCCTGGTATTCCTCACTTCTTATCAGCACAGATGAATGACCCAAGCCATATTTTTGGTTTCCTGGTGGACCTTGCAGATAGTCATAATAACTAATTTTGTGATCAGGTAAGCCCTCCTACAATACCCACATTAGCTTCATTTTCTTTAACCACATAAGTATTTCATATTCATCCTACATTTCTTGTGGTTTGCATTAATTCTGGAGATACTGACATGGTATTTTAAAGGCAAGACTTCCTATGACAAACTCAACATAAAATATGGACAGACATTGTAGTTCTTGGTGAAGACCTACAAGATCACCATTACATCACCTTTCCAGCCACAATTCCCATGGGAAAATCTGGCATTACACCCCATGGCAGTGTTAGGTTTAGAATTGGACTTCAGGATCTTAAGGTTCTTTTCCAACCTAAATGATTCTATGATTCTATATGTCCCATTTCCACAAAATTTCCTTGCACAACTTCTAGTGCCAATAGTCAGAAGCAGGATACTGAGTGATGGATCCTTGTTCTGACCAGTACTGCCATTCTGAATTTCAGTTTCTTAGGTGAAGAACAGATATTGTAAAGTACCATGAAGTCACACTCATATTTTAGTTTTGTTTTGAGAAGCAGACATGATTTTTCTGACCATGTCTTTGTGCTAGTCGTCTGCTCTGATTGAGGAGTTACAATAACACTATACAGAGACCACATTCTTCTAGCAGTGCTTCTTCGCAAGGGCTAATCACCACAGTCAGTGAGGTTTCCTATCCTTGGCTTGTACTTAGCCAGCTTGAAGATCTGGCAAAGATTGTCACTCATCTCTACCTGCAAAATATTAGGCAGATAGGCCTTGTGTGCCAATAAATGAAGAACCTGACCATGTATGATTTAGCTTTGAGTGCTCTTCTTTTTAAAATAAAAATTGGCCTAATGCACATACTAAAAATCTCAACCGTCTGCCTCTATCTCCTGTTGGCCATATGTGAACATTTCCTACAGTTAGCCTTGAAAGCTTATGCCTTGCTCCAGTCTGCTGTGATCACAGCGTGCTCCAGGCCAACTACTCAAATGGATTCTGTATGTTGCTAGACCAAACCTTCCAGTTTTTTAATCAATAGGTGGTAAGGATGAACTGCTGCTTCTCATTACTAAACACCTCACATATATACTACGCCATGTACTTTGTGCCATCTTAACAGAAATGTAATAATACTTTACTATAGCAGCTTTTCAGGTTAGCAAACTATATTTTCTCCCCATCACTCTGTCTATAGAAGCAGGATTTTACCTTTCGTGTGTATCTTTATGTATATATAAGTACACGTTTAATATGTCTGACAGTCATTAATGCCCTTTGAGCAATTCACCTGGGTTGTTTTATCTTTCACCAAAAAAAGAGAAATACTCAATAGCACACAGCTGTCAAAAATAAACTTCAAATCCTGCAGATGTTAGATGCTTCCTTCCTGCTTCTCAGCATACTGGGGAGAAATACTACCTTACAGATGTGGCATGTTAAAAAAAAAAAAAAAGAGACTATGATTATTTATTATATTGTACTTACCTTCAAGTGCAAGAAAAGTGCTAGATGGAAGACAAATGAAAAAACTCCTCTTCCAGCTTTCATCCATCAGTGGGGCTTTTAGAGCAGACATATGCAACAAGCATATGGCAGCCATAAAAGCAACATCAGCATTCACAAATTAAAAAATAAAATAGAAAGCCAAAATAATTTTGTTCCACCTACAATAACCCTAGGATAAGCTATGAAGAAAGCAGTGTTTTATCAAAACCAGAAGGGAGACTAAACTGATTACTTAGCTGGAGCATTCAGCTACATAGATACTCTTAGCTAAAAATCAGCAAATACGAAGTTAATAGTCACTAGTGAAAATGTCAGCAGCGGCATACACACCTTCACTGGTAGACAAAGTCAGACATCATTATTTACAGAAAGTGTCTTCAGTACACATTCATGTAGCATCACCGCTAACAGCTCAATAACTTTGTTAATAGACCCAGGAAGATTTTCAGCTGCCACAAAACTGCAGAATTCCAGCTACTTTTGTCAGCCAAGTCAGTACAGTCTCATTCGCTACATTTAGAAAAGGTATAATTCGCTTCCACATATTATTCCTTTTTATTCCTTTATTGTTTTCTTTTACTGTCTTTTAAAGTCTTATTTTTCATTCCATTCCTTTCCCTGCACTCAGTGAGAGAATCTTCTCCAGAATAAGAACAAGATGTGCAGGCAGTATTTTTATTTTCTTTTCAGAAACCATTATAGTACAGAATTACAATTTCTTCAGTACAAACCACCTGAGCAATAACTAGCAGAGTATTCAAAAATCCACTCTGACAACCTGTCAAAAGATTCTGTTTTTTTCTGAAACCTACTTTAATTTAGGAAAGACCTCTCCCTTTCTGAGATTCCCACAATATGGCAGTTTGATTCTGACTCTCTTTTCCCTCTTACCGTTCTCCTGTGGTTTCCTGAGCCCTCTCACTGCCTTCTGCAAGTCTCTACACTTTACCCCCTCAAACTATAATCTAGCAACTTTTGCCTATATTGCTCTGCCTCCTGTGGCCTTTTATGGAGTCTTTTGCTCTACCATACCTGAGGATTTTCACTTTGCCTTACATGATAAACCTGAAGCAGCCCAACACTTAATGCCATAGGATGCTACTGAAAGGAATAGGATTGAATAGACATGCTTCAATATATCAGCTAATGATGAAAGAAAGAAAAAAAAAGAAAAAAAAAGAGGGAAGAGATACACAATATGCAGTTTGTTATCTGACCTAGAAAAGGTTTCTTTCTGTGATTAGAGTTTGATTTCCAGACTAGTTACATTCTGGCCAAATTGATTTTCCCACCCTTACAGAACTGAACTCTGTTCCTCATTATATGGGTGTAAATCTGCAGCAAAAACTTTGAACTTCCAATGAGTAATTCTAGATTTATGCCAGAGTAATTGAGAGCAGAATGTAGCTTCTTGGTTGCTCATAAATATTACACTGTTTAAGATTTCTGTTCTTCAACACACTTGTGAACATTCCAGTTCTTTACCCTAACTCTCTTTTTTTTTTAATCTAGGTTATCCTACAAGTTGACATCATAAATATTTTGAATTTTCAACCCAAATTGTATTTTGAAATATTTTGCTTTCAAAACAAGGAAAAATGTAACTTCAGAGAATGTAAATATGAAGAGAGCTTTTTTTTTCCAGGTAAAATCTTTAAGAACAATACAGAAGCATTTTTCAGCACTGACACAGGCAGCAGAAATGACTGTCCAGTTCTTTTTCAAGTTTGCAGAATGTTTAATTATTTTATTTTCTAGACTGCTATGAATTCAATTAGCCAGCAGCTCAAAAAGTTCTCTAAATCTGTATTTTTAAAACTGTTACACAATTATTTTGTAATTATACAACTCATTACAAATAGAAATCATTTAACTAAAGTGTACTTTCTATGCTTTGGGTAAACTTTATCCCTGGTATCAGTTTAATCAATTCCAGTGAGTTTTTCTCCAGAAGGAAAGAATTTATTCTTTATATTGTATGCGAACAATTTGTTAGATTTAACAAAATATGAATCCTTCTTATGTTATAACTTCTGTTTAAAAATTTAAACCAGTAGGTTTTTATTTGAAACAACTTTGATGGTAAAGCCACTCTTTGTTTGCTGTCCACAGAAGCCATCAGAAGCATAGAGATATACTTGTGCCTGCAAGTGGCTTCTACTCACACTGTCCGCATACCACCAAAGTATCTGGAGCTCAGAAATTATGGCATTGTACAACTGAGACTAGAAAATTGCCTTTCTTTGATCTGGGATTTTAAAAGTCTCACACTTTTCCCCTCTGATGAAAGACATTTGGCTTCAATTAAAAGAAAACCCAAAAAACGTTCAACAGGAGACTTTCCCAACAGGAAAAAGAGCTAAAGTGAGTCAAACTTCAGCGCTATGCCTTTTGGATCATACCCTCAGCTGGGTGTCGGTACCCTCAGTCATTTCAGACTTAAGCTTTGGCCACCTCAAGTTCTCACTTGAGAGTGGGATTATATCTGGATTTACACAGTACAAATGAAAGCAAGATGAACTATTCCTTAACACAGCTTCAAGCTAGGCTGTTGAAAAGCTAGAATTTTAAAGGTCTCTGAGTAATCAGTTCTCACTGATTTCAGTGAAAAGGAGGGAAAAAAAACCTAATTGCAGTGGTCTCGGGGAACCCAAGGACCAAACCCAACTTCCACAAAAATCTTTCCATAGACAGAAATATTTCCATAGACTTCAATGGCCACATGTGCTCAATAGTTCTCACTCAAAGACTCTGAGACTGGCATTATATTATTCATTTATGTAAATCAGTTCAAAGAAAATGCAGAAATTAGTGGAGATGGTAGAAACTTTATGAGATTTGCTTAAACTTGCAGGCCAAACTATTCGGCATCACTATGAACTCTTTGAAACAAATTTGGCTCAAGCAGAGGCTCTTCTAAACTGAAATGATCAAGCCTGGTTTTAAAAATTTATTTATTGAAATTCTCTTATTCTACTAGCAGCCAAGTTGACGTCAAACTTGATCTGTAAATGGAAAAATATCATTTGAACGGCAGGCAGTAGGTTATGTAAAGGCTGAGATTTGTTGCCCAGAACTAAATCTGTGAACATTATACGGAAAGTGCCAGTCTGAGAAATCAGGAAAGGATTTAAAACCTGAAAGTCTCAGATGCTTTTTAAATTACTTTGAATCAATATAAACATTTTGGTTTTCTCTTTTTATGAATGTCACTGAGAGAAGCCATTGTTTTTTTGCCGTGACATTCACAATATGAGCAAAACTTCTATTCCCAAATGTCTTCCAACTACCATGCTGCATTTTTGACCCAAAAGGCAGGAATCCTAGAGACTTTCTGAAGTCTATTAGAAACTTCTCATAACTATTGATTTTCTATAGATAAGACTGTGCTATAATGGCAATGGAAAGCAGTAGCAAACCTGAGTACTCTTTTTTCTGTGTGTTTCTGTAGTAGATGAGTCATAGCCACAGACCAGGACACAAAGAGCTGTACAGAGAATAAAAAAGAGCCTGTCCTCCTCTAGGGAACAGATGAGAGACATCATCTGGGTTTTGCGTGTGATTCCTCACCATTGCTTAATATGCCAGTTTGTTAGAGACACCTGAACTATGAAACAGAAGAAGACAAGTAAACTGTCACAGCTATGAAGCAAAGACAAAGATTTTGAGTGATTGTGATCTTTCAGCCAGTAAAATGCAGATGGACCAGAGTAGATATTCAGAAAAACTATATATCTGTAGGAAAAGCAAGATGTAACTGTCCATCCGTCTACCCATCCACCCATCCATCCATGTCAAAAATTGTTATGACAGCCTGGTCATTCATTATTTTCATGATCATTTTATTCACGTACCTATGTATTGAACAAGCAAACAGTGCTACTGTATTCTTATGCTCACAGTAAGGGCCATTTATGAGTCATGACTTGGATTCTACAATAGTTTCATCATTACCAATTCTACTGTCCTTCAGCTGATCCATGTAGGAAAAAATCCAGATTATTATGCATAGCCCATGACTATATTCCAGTTAAAAATCCTATGACTTAACCTACCTTCTAATCCTTCTAAAGCCCTTAATTATATAGATTTGAAAATGTACCATATAACTATTATGTACCCAGATTGAAATTAATACTTGGTTTTCTTTCCCCTTTTAAAAAATTCCTTACTTGCCATTATTTTTTTTACTTTAACGATTCTACACTAAATCCAAAGTTTTATTAACAAGCATCTCTTAAAGAGGATGAGTGAAAGTCACCAGGTATTTTTTTCTGCTTGTAGCATGATCTATTTTGAAACAGTGTGTCTATAGAGTTTGTTAGCTGTATGCATAAATTACTGTACTTAATCAGCTATTTTTAATTTTATTTCTCACATTAAGTCAAAGATGAGGTATAAATACATGAGTCCAATTATAGTGAAATAAGCCAAGGCATACAAGTAGCCTTCTGCCGTACACTAGTGTAATGTACTTCCTAAGGGTTTGATCCTGCAGCTCCACCACATACTCAATTCTTGTTGCCATCAGGAGTTCAATCAGGAGATGTAGGCTATAAAGTAATATCCATTTCAAGCCATTGAGTGCAGTTTGCAAGTTGAAGCTGGTGGGAGTTGTGCGGATACAGGACAGTAGCTGGCTCTGAGGTTTTTCTTAATTTGTTCACCATCCTTTGAAGCACAAAAGAGGGAAAGGAAACTTCATGAAATATTAAATCATCCCACATTTCCAGGAAGGCTCTGAAACAATTAAAATGTACTTTGGTAATGTATATATCTTAGCTGGTTCTCCCAAGAAAGCCAAAAAGATGTGTTAGAAGGAATAAACTTTTCTACTTATAACAGCAGAGTACGCGCTTGCTTTTCATCCACTGGTCAATACAATAAATATTGAGCACTTAATAAATAACTGTGAAAACATGGGCTATTATATTTCAGGCAATGGAAATTTCATTGAGAAATTATTTTTTCCTAATTTGAAGCCATACTACCATCACAGTTTTAAAATTGGAGTGGAATTTGACAAATAGACTTTGTAAAATTGTAAGGAGAAAGATGACAACAAAGGAAATGTTTCAATAAAAAGCAGATAAAATATATTTAGAAAATCTATATTTTGGCCTGAAAACTATTAAGAGCAAATTATTCTTTCTTTACTTTAAAAAGTATTTTTACTCCTATTTCTTGTCTTTACAGACTACTTTATTCTCTTTCAAAATTCTTCTTTCAAACAGACCTGTTTAAATTACATCTGAAATCAGTGACCAGTTTCAGTGACTAATTACAGCCAAAAAAGTACTGAAAAAACGTATGTCTTCACTACATTTCTTCCAAATATTTAACTCTTAATTTTGAAAGTGTTTCATTTCAAAACATTCCTGATGTTTTAAATCAGTATGTAAAAAAAAAGCATTCAAAACATACCGGATCAAACAAAATATTTTTCTCTCTTTAAAACAATTTAAAATTTTTAAATGGATTTGCACAGCTGTAGGGCAAAAGAAGAATAGCTGATGTTGGCAAGCAGCTGTTGTGCAACACACGTTTCGCAAACGCATCATAATCGTCTCTCTTGAAACTTGTGCTCCCCCATCTGTCTGTTGTATCTGTTACAGAGAGGAACATGTCTCTATCAAATTATGAACTACACTTTGTATTATGTTAGAACACATGTCTAAACTTGCCCAAAGCAGACCTATTGAATTACTTCCCAGACAGCTGCCTTTCCTGCAAAAGATGCTTGACAACTTAGTGGAATAATAACATTGAAAAACCATTGAGGCTGCAATTTGAAGCCTACCTACTTCTTCAACTGTTTGACAAACATCAGCCCATGGAATAGTTATTTAATTTTAGGCAGGGAGACAGTAGGGCTGGGGAGACAACTGAATGTGGCAAGGGAACATTTGAGAAGACCAGCCGAAGTCCCACTTAAGGCCTAGTCTGTACTGAAAGAAAAGAATCACTCCAGGGAGTAAGAAGATTAAAGGAGTAGACAGGATTTTGCCTGTTTTAGGACACACACAAGCAGGGATTCATCTCATGTGCCTATATAGATCTAAGTCTGAGCAAGCCAGCCCCAGCTGTAATTATGCTCAACAGACAGAAACTTAGAGTCTGGTTTGAAGATGAGACTAATCAACCTCCTGAGATGCTTATTTCCTTCCACAGGTAATACTGTGAGTCTTCCTTAGGTATGTCCAGATTTCAGACACTCAAGGTTACAGTGTCAAGTTACAAAGAACGTTGCAGAAACACCAAATTAAACTACTCCTACCTTTGCCCTCCTGCCCAAAACATCAGTCCAACTTGCATGTCATAACCCTCTGCCCCGTTGCAGTGCCAGTCATGTTTATGAATTGAACATATCCATTTTTAAACAAAAACAAGCTATTTTTCAAAGGACTACTTTTTTTTTTTAAGGGTAGAATAAATTGCCTAATCTGACTGCAGCATAGCCTGCAACTTTTTGTGAAGAATGAAAGATGTGGCTTCAGATCATGTCTTGTAGAAGCTGGAATTAAACTTGAACCAGGTCAAACATCCTAAACCCTGCATTCTGTCTAAAAAAGTCCCCACGCCACTGGCAGTTTGGTGAACTTAATTCTTCTGTTTGTTTAACTATCCATGTTGAAACCAAATACCTTGTACTCCTGGGATTCTGCATTTCTAAAAAGTAAAACCATCTCTTTTTTCACTTTTTCCCCCCAACTTTTTCATTTGCTTGCATTTGCAAACTAAGACATCTGAATATACATCTGAATATCTGAATATTCTGAGTCTATCTAAAGTCATTCTCAAGCTTTGTGTTACATTCCAATTATCCAACACAACTCACATTTTGGTGCCATAGGCATCACTAGTCATCAGAGATGTGTTTTGAGACTGGGACTATGCATGGGTTCCAGGTGTACAGACAATGGTGACTATGTTCCATCCAAAGCCAGCTGAGACAGGAGCAATTGGTCTCACTTGCCACAGACAGGGATCCCTCGCATGCATTTGAACTGCAAGTTCTTTAGGTCAATAACTCTTATATAAATTGATGGCTCCCAAACCTGGACAATTTTTAGCCTATAATACTGCCACAGACTTCCATGTAACCACATTACCAAACTAAGACATGATACAGACATTAAAGGCCTGCTCTGAAAACAACACTGGCTTTGCTGTAACATCTGTGATAATCTGAGAGCTACAGTTCTACATCAGGTATCACAATGAGACCTGTTTCACATAAGCACAATACTAAGCCCAAACAGCAATAAAAAGTAAATGCTACTACTTTATTCTTCACCATACATATGGGCCGATTCAAGTGGTGAATACCACTAGAAACAACAGTAGTGAGATAAAAGAATTGCATTATTTCAAAATTCCCATGGAGGAAAAATTAGCCTCATAAAGTGTAAAATCAGTGTCAAGTCTCAACAACTTTTGTATATATCCACAAATTTCAACACAATTTTTGGCAAGTAAATAATTGGTCCCAATGCAGCTTAAAGTCATAGCCTTCCAACAAACTCTCACCTAGCAATTTTATGTGCAAGCCAAAACACCTATAGATGAATTGAAGATCAGGCAGTCATCTCCAGTTCTCATCTTCATTCATATGGAAAATTGTTCCCCAAGAGCTTCCAATCCAACACGTAATGTCTTTGACAACCTACCGCTAGCCACATAGTAACAACATATGCACAACCAAAATTATTTTTCAGAATTTCAAGAAGTAATAAGGTAGCAAAAGAAGTATCTGTACTTGGGTAACCTCAACAACAATAGCTATTTGCATTTAAACCAACTGTCAAATGTTTCAGATTTCTTTAGGATACTTCAGCTCCAGAGTATTACAGTAGAATGACATCAACTTATTTTATAATTTATGTGGCTAAAGTATACCATGTTATAGGAAAACTTTATTAAAGCATTTCAAAAGTTATTTATATATTAAAAAAAAAAAACAAACAGAATTTTTTTTTATCTTGGAAATAGCTTTTATGCATTTAACAGGAAAAAAAGTTTCAAAATCATAGTCAATCAAATGACTGTTTTTCCACTTGTGGTTGTGCTTTAGCCATTTAATTCTTCCTGCCCACATCTCACTCCTTAAAAAAGTTTGCCTATGCAGGCATATAGGATGATACTACAAAGTCTCTTACCACACATTTATCCTTCAGTGTTGTTGCTTATGGATGGTTCTTATAGTATATTTTGGCTGAAAGGCGCAAACTCACTCTTAATTTCCTCTCTTTGATTTATTTTCTGTCCTCAGGATACAAATGCTCCAAGAATATCATCCCAGAAGTAGCACATCTCTGGAATATTTGTTAGACTATGAGTGCATCGTATGATCTCAGCTGGCTTGACATGCCTGGTGGCAAAACCTGCTGATAGGATATATGCATTTTTGTCTAGCCAAAGGACTGATACTACTTTCTCTAGCTAAAAGGATGGTTCCACTTCCTGTCACTTCATGTATTTACAGACCACAGGACTGTGTATAGCCTCAACTGAAATGTTTATTGATTTAAAAGTCAAACTGGGTCTATGCTAAGGACTTCAGGGAAATCTTCCACTTAACTCATCCCACTGACACTAATATTATAAGGAATCTCCATGCTGATTACATACTATAGTCTGTTTACCATCACAAAAATCCTAGAAATGTGCCTCAGAAGGGCTCTCCAGAGGGTAGCTGAATGACCCCAAGCACTGAGGCAGATTAGGTACATGGACCACACACATCAGATCACTGCCTGAGCATTTCTTCACCATCTCCCACGAAGGGAATAATACAGCTTTGCTAAGCAACCTGTTCCAGTACTTTACCTTCAAAGCATTTCAAAAGCTTTTCCCAGCAGCCAGTGTTTTGGAACCAGCATGTATTCTGGCTCAGGAGAGGTCTGGATGACAACGGAGTCAGTGTACAAGGGTGGCCTTTGGCAGCAGGAAGTATTAGGGTTGTTGCTCTTGTAACTTGGGAAGTTACCCTACAGTCTTTCTTGTGGACACCACCTCAGTAAGTTTAGGCAAATTTTATTCTGTCACTGATCATATTTTTGAAAAGTCTAAAGCCTTAGCTACTGATTTTATCACATCTCACACTGCATTTTTTCCACAGAATTTCAGGCCAGAATGGGGAAACAATCCATTACTATTAAAAACTTTCCCTTTCATACAATGTTACTAAAGTCTTTCCTTCAACAGATAATTTACCAATATACAGGGAAAGCAAAGAAAAATGTTCTTAATATAATAAAGGAAAAGATGGTATAAAGAAAAACACTTTAAAAATGTTCTTAATAAAATAAAGCTAAAGATGGTCCAAATACAAAGAAAAACACTTTAAATATGCATACATTTTTAAAACAAAGTCCCTGATCCTGTAAACATTTATTTGTATATTTAACCCTTTTATCATTTAAGTGGCAGATTTTAGCAAAGTCACATAGAATCACAGAATCCTGTGGTTGCAAATGACCTTTAAGTTCATCAAATCCAAACAGTATCTACTCTACCAAGGCCCCTACTACACCATATTCTTAAACACCATATCTAGACAGCTTTTAAATACATCTAGGGATGGTGATTCAACCACTTCTCTGGGCAGCCTGTTCCAGTCTTTGATACACCTTTCAGTGTATAAGTTTTTCCTAATGTCCAACCTAAACCTCTCCTGGCACAACTTGATGCCATTTCCTCTTGTCCTATCAATTGTGACTTGTGAGAAAAGACCAACAACCACCTCTCCAAAACCTCCTTTCAGGTAGTTGTAGAAAGCAATAAAGTCTCCCCTCAGCCTTCTTTTCTCCAGACTAAACAACCTCATCTCCCTCAGCTCCTCAAAAAACTTATTCTCAAGACTCTTCATCAGTTTTGTTGCCCTTCTCTGGATCTGCTCAAGCACCTCAATGTCTTTCTTATACTGCAGCACCCAAAACTGAACACAGTACTCAAGGTGCAGCCTCACCAGTGCTGAGGACAGTGGGACAATCACTTCTCTACTCCTGCTGGCCACACTATTCCTGATGCAGGCCAGGATGCCATTGGCCTTCTTGGCCAACCTGGGCACACTACTGGCTCATGTTCAACATGATCAACACCCGTGGGTCCCTTTCCAGCTATTCAGCCCCAAGCCTGTAGCATTGCACGCAGTTATTGTGGCCCAAGTGCAGGACACAATTAATTAGTGGGAATTCTGCAACTACATCTTTTTAAGGGCTCTTAAAATTCCCTTTGACTCTCACCTACAGAATCATGTCAAATAAAAAAGCATAATTTGATCAGGCTACTGTTTTGAGACTCAATTGCACCAGTTTTGTATACTGATGTAGGGTCTCTTCAATATAAAAGCAAACTTCCATGATTTCTAAATAAGAGTGCATGCAAATTGCTGATTATTTGAAGATACTCGAGAGCTCAGAGCCTTTGTTAATAATTTAAAAATTGCTTAAAGAAATGGAATTACTTTATCTGTAGCCCTGGCAACTTAATGCTGTGAAACTCTTGTGTGCCTTAGGAGCTCGAATAGATACATCCAGTGTTTTCACACAATTGGTTACAAAAGACAGGACTGGCCCTCATTGCATTCTGCAGCTCTTGACAGACCTGAGCAGAGGTGGAATTGTTAGTTTAGAAGAATTTTTGGAGTGTTTTTTAAGAAGAGATAAAGACCCTTTCCCATTCCCGAGTCCAAACAAGCAAACATTTTCAAATGTGGATCCGTGGACAGAGGCTCCAGCTAAACAAGAGGCCCTCAGAGCAACTCTGAACTCCCATACCCACTAGCATGCCTGTCCTGGTTTGAGTTAGAACAGAGCTAATTTGGTGCAGTGGTTTTATTTTTCAGCTATGTCTCTTCTAAGTAACTGCACTTTCTGAAGTTAACACAGAACACTTTTGCAGACAGCATCTGCTGCTAGCAGTGATAAAGCTTATGTTTACAGTTCCTACCGAGGACTGGTGTGCAGAACGGCTCTTGCTTATAGTTGCCCCTGTGCAGACCAAGGTCATTGCTAAATCTGTACTGTGTTAGGCGGTGAAGAAAGGAAAAGGCCGCACCTGCAGGGAGAAGTGGACAGGACAGGTGACCCTAAACTGACCAATGAGCTATTCCATCCCATATACATCACATTCAGTATAAAGCTGAGGGATCATGAGGGTCAAGCTCTCTTCTTCATCTAAGAACTCTTCTTGTTCTGCCGTTGATCCTGATCTGTCTGTTTCTGAACTCAGTTACAGAATGTAGCTCCTGAATCCAGTTCCCATCTTCTGCTGAGTGCACTCTGGGACTTCCCCAGTGCCTGCTCCACAGCATCAGTGGTGACAGTGATGTAATTGCCATCAGGGGTGTCAGGTTCAATATTGGGTTTGTATACATTTGCAAATATTTCATTTTATTATTATTATTTTCATTACAGCTGTTTTAGTTTTCTTTTCCAATCCATAAGTCTCTCTCCCTTATTTATTTTCTCTTCCCCTTTGGGAAGTGAGAGGGGTTAATAGACAGCATCTGTCATTTGTCTAGTGCCCGGTGCAGCCCTAGCCCATGACAATGCCACAGAGAACTCCACCCTATCCCAGGCTGTCCTCAACCTTCTGTTTCTCTCTTCACCTTCCCTACCTTAGATGCACTTCAATCAATTCCCATATTGAAACAGCCACAGAATTAGGATTCTGGGAAACAGCTCATCACATACTCAGAGATAGGTTAGCTTGCTACCTAAAAATATACTGTGGCACCAGACTCTTATCTTCACCCCTCCTGTACTACTCAAGGGCCACATAGATTGTTATTCTAGTTACAAGTAACTGGTCTATCTTCACATTCAGTAGACATGCAATACTACTAGTGGACATGAAGGATAATTCTGTGATCTGCTGATCATTCAATAGTACAGGATTCCTCAGTTCATTCTAATGTGCACCAAAGTCAAACCACATCAGCTTCCTCTGCAGTTAGGTCTACTGGGTTTTTTGGTTGTGTCTGGGTTCCCATCAATTTTAAATTAAATGGATTTGGCTTACAGGCAAGAAGCTAGTTGTGTTTCTTTAATCTCTATTTCAGCAAGAGACTGGAAATATGTATGCATGTGTATGCAGATTGGTTTCATTTCCACCTCAAAAAAATTTCCTCTAACATCTGCTCAGTTTTGGTTTTCCTCTTCTTTAATTATTGGGCAATTTAATCTTGATTTTGGCCATGCAATTATACCCAGGCACTCCAGAGCAATGCACACATTTAAATAGTTGCTAGAATTGAACCAATGTAAAAACCAGAATGAGTTATAAAAGACGTTCAATAGAAAAGAGTATTTTTAGGCTTAGTAGAGGAAAGTTCACTCAAAGAAAGAGTGAATACAAATATAAGCATAATAGCTTTAATTTACTATGTGTCAATTCATAGCTAGGTGTGAAATCTGTAAGACTGATGCTTTAAATCTAAAACCAGTCCCTGTTTCAACATTCATAGAACAAAATGGTTAATAGTGTTGTGTCTCTGCAGTGTTTCAACACAGAAAAATTAACCACTCAAAGAAATGTTCTTCATTTTAAAGAGTAAACTAGATAACTATGGATGAGAACCAGTATTTCTAAAGTAAGAAACACATATTTTGCATCTGACACCACTAATTTTCAATAGGTTTGTCCAGTTTCTTGGTTTTGTTCCAGTACACATCCAAAAACTCAGATGCATATGCATAATTTTTTTTTTGCATGTGGAAACATCAGGAAAAGTTGGATAAATGTGATGCAAGGCTTTGTTCAACTGATTTGTAAATGCAAAGGAAGTATTCTGAAAGAAGCAAGATTAGAAAATAAGGCTTTAAAGGAGGGCCAGAGGTGCAATTTGTAGTCAAGTCCAAGAATGGATGTTTTTTTAAATGCTACATTTTATTATTTTCCCATCTACAACATCTTGGACACCAAATACATTACAAACAGAAGTGCATGCATCTGTTGTCATGAAACGATTATCAGGACATCTTACTGAGCTTCCATTGAAAACCATATAAAGTAATTTTAAATATATAAATATAATATATATTATAATATATATATAAAAATATGAAAATATATAAAAAATTAAATCTGAAGACTTGTATGAAGCAATAAAAATCTAAAGGATGGTCAGTCCCTTTATAGCAAATACATGTAGAAAAGGCACTAGAGGTCCAGAGACAGCTCTGTGGCAGGAAGGAATTAAAAACACTACTAACACCTCTGTTATTATAACAGGATATCCCATTGAATCATATCCCTTGTCACAAAATGCTTTTCAGGAGAATATTGCAACTCAAAATTCACCTATATTACAAAAAGGCTCAGTTTAAATAAACTGTATGTCTCTGTAATGTTTTGGCAACTTATTACAAATCGGGATAAGTCAACCACAACTTTAGGAAGCATCCAGGCCCATGTGACACACAAAATACAACGATGCCTTGTAATTTTGGACTTCACTCTACTTTCAATTCAGTAACTTCTATTTCAGTTCAAACGGGTTGGATTTTGCTGCTCCCTGCAATTTTTTTTCCTATTCTGAAATTCTAAGCTTGCGTCTCCTGGAGACTTTCTGCCAGACACCTTGCCTTCCATGTGACACTGCTGATCATCTTGCTTTAAGGGCAATTCTTTCTACCATGTCCTCCCCTGACATATCAGAAAGAAAATTTAGCTGAAACTTTTCACAGATTTCAGAGTAATTATCCATTCCCATATGAAACAGTGAAACATAGCATTTGTAGTGCCTAAGGAACTCTCAAATTAGGCAAGCTCATTTTGAGAATAATAAAAAAAGATAATGAAAAATCAGACATTCACTAAAATGACCCCAAACACATTACTGCAGTATATATTTAAAATTTTCAGGCATTTTAAAATCTGGTTTTAATAGATTCTCAATTTAATGTTTTTATAACAGTAAAGGTGACAAGCCAATAAAAATATTTGGCAAGTCAATTTTTGCTAGAGTGGAACATAAGGAACCCAAGTTAAGACAAATACAACAATCTAACCAAGTCCATGTCTGTCATCCTTGAAAGCAAAACTGATCTGTAATTCACCATGGAAAAAGCTACAAAACTGTGGTTTTGCTAGAAAATGGGACTTAACATTTCAACCCAATTTGGGCAATAGAGTCGAAAAAGAAAAAAAAAGAAAGAAGAAAATGAAGAAAAAAAAAAGAAAAAAAAAAGAAAAGAGAACTTAGAGCAAAGAAACTTTGTCTTATTTGGATATAGTTGGATATAGTTAACTTCATAAACAAAAACTGAAACACTCGAGCTCAGGAAAGGAACATTCAGGCGTGAGAAAGGAGGGAAAAATAAATTTCACTTCTTCTTTAAAATGAAAATCCCTACACAGTCTTTCTATGTACCTAGAACTGTTTTAAAAATGCTCTCTGGGCAGAGGAATAACTTGGATCCAGAAAACTCTGTTAAGTGTGCGCGCAGAAGCCCCACACAGGAGGCACGCTTTGTGCCTAGCACATTGTCTCCAGAGGAAGGTTGTATCTCTACAAAACTGGCAGCATCAGGGTCAAAACTGTTGCATTTCATTTCAAGTTTCCAGCAAAATACAAAACAATCTCCTTGGTTATCTCATTCAGGATGTTTTTTTTATTTTTCCAAAAGCACACCCATGTCCAAATCGCTCTCTCTCTTTTTTTCTTTTTTTAATGTGTCAAACTTTGCTAAAGACTATTTGGCATATGTTCAGAACAATTAATAACACAAAGAGTAATGTGGGGTCACCTGCTTCCGGATTATTGAGATTTTTCTCTTCTATATTTGTACTATTTACACAGAAAGGGAAGTAGAAGTCTTAAGAATCGCCTTTCTCCTAATTGGGACATGGGACAAACACGAGAACTTACTAGTCTAAAATATAAAGAAGAAGAAATAATGTAAAATTTATTTCAAGACAACAGAATCACCATATGCCATCATAAAAGATAAAAAGGACATGTACATTATCTTTGACAAGATTTAGAGAAGCAAAGAAATGAACTGTCTGAAATAGCATAGTCTGAAATTTGGTTTTTTTAAAACTTGATGAATTAGTGCAAAACAAATGCCACAGATTCTGTGCTTGCATGTGTTCCAACTAGGTTTAAAAAGGCCAGAATTTTGCCTAATATCATCCAGTTTCTTCTGTATTCTGGCACAAACCTTAGTCCACTGGCAGTGTGTAGAACTGAGAGTGTCATTATAGCAAATAAAAATGAAGACAAGGCAGGTCTTATTCCTTTGAAGGAGATATTTAGGATGGATGCCTCGAAAATTTATTTTATTTTTTTTTTTACATAAAAGCAGTCAAGGATTACCTAACAAAAACTGCAGGAAAGAAGAAGAAACTTCAGGCTATGTAAACACAAGGAAACAGCCTGCTATATGACTTCTACTAAGGTCAAAAAGGCAAAGAAGCTTTTATGACACAGAAGCTGTGGAAAATCCCTAGGAAATAAGAGATCAAAGCAAGCCAAAGCTCAAAAATAGGCCAATTTTTCCCGGTATTAAACTCTAGATCACCATAAGTGCTATTTCCAACATAAAATGAACTGAAGCAAACTACTTGTATTTTTCTTAATGTCATCATTTTTATCACTCCTAAAGTATTAAACACTTAGAGTAGATTCCTTTTTTTAACATGCAGGGAAGAAAAAAAAAGGGAAAGGGAAAGGGAAAGGGAAAGGGAAAGGGAAAGGGAAAGGGAAAGGGAAAGGGAAAGGGAAAGG
>WUAM01000431.1:11199550-11261575 GCA_024336885.1 Actenoides hombroni
AAGAAAAGAAAAGAAAAGAAAAGAAAAGAAAAGAAAAGAAAAGAAAAGAAAAGAAAAGAAAAGAAAAGAAAGGAAAAAGACGGAAGAAAAAGGAAGGGGGGCTCTCCCCCTATTATATAAATGCCATAATCAGATTAATCTGCATAGAAGAGAAAAATCCTTTTCCCTAGGCCAGACTTACCCCACCATAACTCAGATAACTGGGCTACTGCAAATACTACACAAGCTCTTCTGTAGACAGCTGTACTGCAAAACAGAAAGAAGGTGCAGGAAGGCTGAAAGCTGAAGTTCCACAAACTAAGACAAGAAATTAGATATACAGTTCTTAATTGTCAGAATAATTAACCAAGAAAACAGTGTAATAATCAACTCTTGCGGGGCTTTTTCAATCACTGGAAAATTTTTAGGTAACACTGAGTCTTTCCCTAAATGGCAGACTATAGTTCTGTAACAAGTATTGAAGACTGACTCAGAAATTCAGTACAAATACTCACAAAATATTCACAACATCTAATGAGTCAGGTAACCTTAGTTTTAAAAAGGAAAAAAATATAAAGACAGTCAGCAAATCTAAATAGAAAGGAGAGTGAGAGCTATGCATGCATGTAGTATATTTTTCAGGTGGAAATAACCCTGACAGCGTGAAACTTTCTGAACCCAAATACAGCCTCTGCTTTCTAAAGGAAAGAGAAAAAAGCAGTTGACATAACATAGGTAGCCCTGAGCTACTGAAATATTTTCCCAAACTACCACAGAATGGAAATAGACAGGAGTTCCTCCCCTCAGCAACGGGTATTTTCTGTTCTTACTCATCTGAACAGCGTAGGGAATACCTTGAGATAGTCACTCATTGTCCTGGATGACTGAAGATAGATAGGAAAAGAGTAGTATCCAGCTCCAACTTTGAACACAGGGGAGAACAGGATTGATTCAGGGAAAGGCTACTTCTGCTTTAAAGAGAATTTTTGAGTATTTCTAGCATGTCTAGAGCTGCTACAGAGCTGACTTCCATCCCAGGACTTAGTGGAAGCTTTATTACCCCATAGTGAGACCAATCTGCTTATGCATAGCAGGTATTTCCCTGAGGAGGCTGTTTTTTCTAAATGTCAAAGATGGTCACCATAAACAGGGTGTTTGCACATCTCTATATGCAGACTTCTCTCCAATAATCTAAAACAACACACATATCGTCAAAACATTTCACTGTTTTTACATCAAGGTTTACTAGCAAGTTTGTAGAAGAAAGTGGAAGGGAGAGGACTTATTTTCCAAGCTAACACAGCAAGATTAACACTTCTCATGTCATCTGTTAAAAGTTGGGAGTTCGGGTTGAAATAACATTTCTGTATTGAAATACTGGAAAGCACTGAGCAACTGCTGTTGCTCAGAGATTGTCCCAGCTTATATGCAATATTTTGTTTAATGTGGATCAAGCAGTGAGTAAAAGTTTTTCTCACAAAATTGTCCTTAACTAGGGGTGTGTGCCTAAAAGCTTGCCTTTTCCTGTTATAGTAAAAGATACCATGCCTCCCTACAAACCACAAGCTCTCTTTTCATCAATGGAAGCTGAAATATTGGTGGCTGAAAGCACCATTTTCCCTCTGACAAAGGCAAATGTTGAATTCAGAAGGCTGGAAAGAAACAAGTGTTGGGCATTCAGCATCTGTATGAGATTTCACGGGGGAAAAAAAAAAAGAAAAAGCTAAAGAGCACCAAGACTGAAGATGTCAGTTAAAGTGGAAGCAAAAGCAAAAGAAGACAGCTGTACCAAATGAAAATAGGTTAAAAAGGAAGCCAGATAGACAGTTGACTGCCTGCTTTGATTTGTCTGGCCCCAGTTTCCATACAGTTTGACGTGGCTGGAGTCTGGTCGCAGACAAGCTGAGGGTAGAAACATGCTACCGGAGGATAAAGGCATCTCAACAATATCTTATTCCCCTCCAAATGCAACAGCATTTGTAAGGGCAAAGTACTCGTAGAGCAAATTGCCACACCAGGCCACAAAGGCCTGTTAATTCAGCAACACCAGGAAATACTGTGTATTAACAGCACTGTTTCAGAGGCTTTACTTGGAACCAAGCCACATGCATATTAAAACGTGTGAAAAATATGATGTGCAATCAGTGTGATTCTGTGGCCAATTCACCGTCCTGCAGGCTGTGCAGGGAGGGACTTGACCCCCATCTGGCATGAGTCTGCCTTGCTCCCCCTTGGTAATGGTATGAGGTTGATTCCTAGTAGCACAGCACTATCCCACCACCTCTACATGAATCTGAGTCACACCAGGTTACCCTGTGCAATTGGACAAAGAGGAGATGTACACCAGGAGTACCATTACAGCTTCACATCTGTCTCCATATGTTTTCCTTAGAAAGGGAGTATAATAAGAAGAAAACATTCCCCTACGTCCTATGGAGTTTACTAGAAAAACTGCATTAGGCTTTCGACAGATCTTCTGGGGATTCCTGTGAAAAACTGGGGGCTGAGAAGCATCACCATTATGGCACTAACTGGGTCACAAACTAAGTAAACGTTACTCCCTGTGATGGCTTCAGTTTCCTGCTAATCCCATCAAATCTGGCAGATTTGACCATATGCTTTCTGAAAGGCAAAAGAAGTTGTACATTTGTACAGTCTGATGAGAGATAATCTACAGGTTTTCTAAGAGATGAGGGGGATGGAAGTAGTGGGAGGAGCAAGGAGAGAAAATTGCCACTCTGAGATTGCTCATGAGTTTATGTCATTGTACAACTTTCTTCGACATAGTGTGAAACGTAGCATTTCAGAAACAAACTTTTATTCCACGTGTATTATTCCTCTTTATCCTGTATTTATCCGAGAACTTTATTCCCAACATTAACTTTGAGGTAAGATCACAAAAGAAAAATGCCACCATGCATGAACAGGAAGTGGAATAGATTATCAAAGGGTCATTGAAAACTAACTGCTCTGATATGTGCAACATGCTGCTGAGCACCACCATAGCACAGCTGCCCCATGACACAGAAGGCATTAGAGTTAAGGATTTACCAGTGCTTTTGTTTTAGAATCCTACATCCAGAGGTTTAAAAACTGGGCCATAAAGTTGGGCAGACAGATTATTATGCTTGAGCAAAATAGCACCTTCTGAAACATTAATCTTGCTGTGTCATTAAAGTGGCTAATACATGAGCCTGAAAAACATACCGACAAAAGAGAAAGAGCTACTGTTTCAAAATAATGTGGTTTAAAAGACCCCCAATTTAAAGTGTAAGAGGTTGCATCACATGCATCACAAACATTGTCTCAGGCCTAAGAGGCATTGCACTCCTTCCTTCAAAAGCATAAAGAATTGCAAAAAGCATCAATTACAAGACAGCAGCTGTACCTTTTTATTTACTGCCTACATGTAATAGTCTAATGCCCAAAGTTCATGGACATTTTTTTTTTTCAGGGCTATTTCAATCTCCATGAAGGATCCTGAGGACAAGTGTGTATTTCATATCCACATACCAATATTTTATGTATTGTTTGTAAAGCACGGGAAAAAAAGCAAAATATTTACACTACTTTTCCCATTGAGGCAAGTTGAAAGTAGCCCCAAAGCTAAGAGTTTTTAATGCCAGAAAATGTCTTCCCAAATACAGTTCCTTTGACAGCTGTATGCATTTTTTTTTTAATGTATGGTATCCTTGTAGAATGAAAAAAACCTTGCTTTGTAAAAACACTTGAGGCAAAGTTTACCATTCCTTAGATAAATGTTTACAGTAAGATTTCTAACTTCCATCAAGTCAAGATGTTCTTCAATATTTGGGACAAAAAAAAAAAAAAAAAAAAAGCAGATGCATACCTCCACCTCCTGTATGAGAGTTCCCTTGTAAAATTACAGACCTGATATTTAGAGTTCAGCAGTAAGTTTGCCTTCATATGTACAGAATAAGATTGTTTTAATGTTGCTATAAATTTTTTCCCCCTTCAATCTGCACAAATTGCATATGTTGAAACAATATCTGAATCTGGCTTTAAGCATCTGCGTAATTAATCTTAGTTAATATTGACTGAATTATTAATAACCGTATGAAACCAAAATGAAAACAAGACATGCATTACAAACATTTGTGGTCTTTGCACTTACTGGTGTATTGGAAATTATACCGATCCCAAATACCTTTGGATGAAAGAAAATGGTATTTAACATCTATCTTTACAAAAGCACATCTACCTTTACAAAAGCACATCTACCAAGAAATTATATTTGAAAAGAAAGACAAATTACAAATGCACACACTCATGCATATAAATACAAATACACACTCACAGATACAAAGAATATTAAAAGTTGGACACAAGAGACATCCAAAAAGAAAAACATGTGAAATTAAATATATTGTGATCCAACTGTATGACTGAAGACCATTATATTTCTTTTTATAATAATAGTGAATACATTATTTCAAACACACAAATCCAAACTTGCCTCCTAGGTCCTTAGTGTAAACTACTTTTCTCACATTAGATCTAAAAAAAATTGTTGATGAAAAGGCAAATGATCTTCAAACAACACAGATGTTTTTCACAGGCTCTAAATTAGTAAGGAAGCATTTGAAAAAAGTCAACATTAAAAGAAAATTTAGCCATGTTGACATCATTTATAGCAGTTGTATTAAAAAGACACTAGATTACTCCCATTTATATTTAGAAATCTGATACATAAATTGTGTAAATGGTTGAATTGGCAGTTCACCATGCCGAAATTACAAGTCACAAATAAGGTTAATGGTGAAACAGTGGCAAAATCCGCAGCCACAAGTTGCACTGAGCAGGGTATCACACTTAGTCAATGCTCTCATTAAACAAATAATGCCAGTAATTATCAGGTTCTGCATCACAAACTACACATTGATAGGAAAAAAAAATCCAGTTCTGTTCCAATTATTACCAAATATTTCTTCTTTTCATGTGGTTTAGTTCATAAACGTTAAACACTTGTTCTAAACTGTAGCATTTAAAAATTAACAGTGGATTCTTAACATTTGAGTAATCCATAAATCAACATGTTGATTTAAACTCAAGCAATAAATTCAAGCAACTTTCCTATAAAAACTGCCCTCAGTATTTGACTTAAAGGTGGTGCACTGCTGTCTGAAAATACTGTCTGAAAAACACACTGTTAGGAACTGGGTAGAGTGACTGCAGAAAATAAACAAAATAAGTAAAAGACCCTTATTCATTCTGGATTAAATTCACCCCTGAGCAGAGTGCTGGCACAAAACCTCTGTACTTCTTATGTCTCACTTAAGTTTCATTTTAGGAATAAGAGTGCATAAATTCATGCCATCACAAATATTTCTTAGGTTGTATAAACTCTGTTTTTCCTCTTTCCAAGTATGTGTATTTCTGTCTTTCCCACAACACCCTGAACCTAATGGAAAACCAGTAAATAATTAATTCTCTTCAATCTGAACTATCATAGTTAGGTCCCTGATCTTCCATGACTACGTGCACAGATTTCAGCCACTCTTGGGACAATTTATCACCACTGTATTGCTCTTTAATTCTCTCCTTATCAGAAACCATTAATGGAATACTGAACAACTTTTTTTTTAACTTTTTTTTTTTTTTTCATTTTAGCCTTCTATTCTTCTAGGAAGACAAATTAGATCAATTGCAGCATTGTAGATTAAAAATAAAATGAAAGTTTCTATTTTAGAATTCATGCAGGAGTTTACTCATGTGTTACACAAATACTTCTTTCTCCAGTATTTTCCTATTGAGAAGTAGAATTTAGGGACATGCCAAAAAATTTTCCAGTTCGACACATGCTGTCCAAATGCCTTCTGGAAGGTATGTTCCCCAAAATTTCAACTTTCCATGGAACAGTGCAGCTTTGATGATTTAGAAAAATATGCTGCAATGAAATGGAAAGAAAATATTGTTGTTTTTCTCTGCTTCAGCTGTAGTGCATTGAAATGAGACCTCAACATCTTGCATCAAATCGCTCCAAAATCCCATTAAGCTGCACTTCCCAAGCCCATTATGCAGTGAGTGAGTGAGGTCGAACTGCTGCTTTCGCACAAGTCATGGCTTGCTGTGGAGCTGCACCTCCCACAGCATGGCACGCAGAGGCACTGTACTCACACGGGCATGATCCTAACTGATTTGGGAGCTGAAGGGAAACAGCAAAACAATTGCTGTAAATGCTGGCCACAGAAATGCTGCTAATGAGCTGTACCAGTGCAGTACGTATATTCCTAGCAAGAAAGCACCCTAGGTGCAGAAAATTAAATTTTGCCTACACTTCTGATTACACATGGAAACTGTATTTCTTCTGGGAGTCTGGCTTGAAGACAAGAGTGTTTTGTTCTCTGACAAGCTCCCTGATAACCAAGAACATTATAGTGGAGAGCTGAAGGCAAGCCACTAAATCAGAAAAACAACAGGGAACATTTTGTTGTCTTTGCAGTGATATATGGTGCTTCCATTACAAAAATCAGAATGTACTTTGACATTTCCAAATCAAAATTTGCAGTCCCCACACCTATGCATATAGAGAAGCCCAACATTTTTTTTTGGTCTCACATTGCCATTAAAATATGCTTCCTACCTCATTAGCTCTAGTAAAGTAACTTTCATTATCTATGGACCAACACTGAGCAAAGAATCACAGCATTTCTGTAGAAAACCAAAAAACCCTAAAACTTACTCATAAGACTGTAATGCCAGTTATTGTCAGAGACAAAAACAACCTCCCCCGACATTTGCAATTAGACTTTAGATGACATAATTGCTAAAAGCAGACTTAGCAATGCTTGATAACCTGCCATGCTGGATGGCATCCTCTAACTCCATTTAAGTACTCCCACTGATGGTTGTTACTGATTTTTCAGTGCCTACAGAAGACAGTTTACTCAAATTGCATCTCATCTAACCAGTTTCTTTGAAACAAAAATCTGTCTTGTGGTTCCTGCACACTGCCAGTTGCACCTGGAGAGCTATGTAATTTATAACAAATACCAAACCAAACTAAAACACCAAAGCAAAACAAAACCCAAAAAACAAACTAACAGAAAAAAAAGGGGGAAGAAGACTTTGGTGAAATTTCCCTGATTAGGAGTATAAAGGCCACTGAGAAAAGCATTCCCATCAAACAGTAAAGATGCTATATTTGGAGTTTTCCTCAGACTGACAGCTGCTAGACATAAGGAAGCACAAGTTACACACTAATCCCCGAGAATACTTCCATTTTGTGACATCCTCACAGAAATCTCTGAGATACTCAATAATTAATACAGAAAAAAGATGACGAATAAAAGAAAAAAAAAAAAAAAAAAGATGAGAAGATGAAAGATGGCAGTTTGAAATGCTTAGCAACAGTTGCAGCAAAGATTTGGGATTCATATGAATAAATTGTTCCCATTAAGATGTTTACCTTTCACCCAGAATGCTGCTCAGTAAAGGCAACCTCAAAACATTAAAGAAATTATCTTCATTGTTTGAACTACGTTGCTGTTGATGCACTGCCCAACTGTACAAAACTGTATTTCATTTGGCAAGATTTAGAGTGAAATAAAACCATTTCAAAGAGCATTCCTTTTAAATTGTCTCTGTGTTATATAGATGAAATAAATTCTTTCATTCCAAAGATAGCCAAGAATACAGTTCTTCCAGGTTTTAGGCAGATGACCTACTAAAGGACAATTAAGAGCATACTCTGAGGCAGTGCTATGCATAACACATAGGGGACATGGCTCTAAGGACTCGCCCAAGCTAACCACTGCAAGTAACTGTTTGTGACATCTGTCCTCAGTATCTCAGAAAATGTATAGGAAGCAAACACATGTCATCTGGACTAAAATGTACAGTTGGCAATGAAACGGTATTGCTTCCACATACACAAAAGGAGATTGTTAGAAAAGAGGTTATCAAGAGAAATGAAAGGGGAAAGAATGAAAGCATAGACCCCCAAAATAAGAAAACCTAGATGGAGTGAAAAGATAGCTATAGAAACAAATACGCAATATAAGAAACCTTAAAATAGTTTCCTGCCCTTTTCTTGCTCAGGAAGGTTTCTTTCATCAGAGCATTTCTATGCTATCACTACATGAGCAATCAAGACATCTTTTGGACAGAAATCCCAGAATCAGTGACACCAATAAAACTTACTGATTTCAAGAAGTTCAGGACTCTGACCCTCACCAGCAATGTTCTGTATTGACTTGGAAGCACTTTTGGTATTGGCCAACAAGAGCAAAACCACCAACCAAAATGCCAGCAGTCTGTGCTTCTGCCGCAGTGGAAGCTGTGCTCTGAGACAGGCTTAGATTCCTGCTAAAGCTCTGACAGCCCTCCCACAATTTTAAATTCATTACCTCCACTCTACCACAGCTTGGTATTTTGCATAAGAACCTATGTTGCTTTGAATGTTTAGTCATATTTTCTAGAGTTTGACTTCTCAACAGCAAAGAGAGCTGCTCTGAGCTGGGACCAAGACTTAGGGAGGCATGTTCCCCAGGCCTGGCAGCATGGCGCACCATGGGCAGGAAAGCAGGCCAATGGGTAACCTTGTGTGGTGTCCTTTTTCTCTCGGACATCCCCAAAGCTCACACACATCACTGATCATCTGTTCCTCATTCTGCAGCTTCCACTGGACTCTTCATGGATGCTCATGAGTAAGATGGCTCCCCACTAACTCCTGCTGCTAAGAAACCTTTACATGAGCAATGAGACCTACTTACTTTGGGGTTGAAATCCTGGCATTAGATGAGTCAGTGACAAAATCCCCATTAATTTTAAAAGGACTGAAATCCTCACTACTGAAGTATTGCTATGGTCCCCATGTTGTTCTAATACTCTTTTTGTTCTATCTGAGAAACACGTTCCTCAGTTTTGCTTTCTGGTCACTAAATGTGTCTCAGTTTTCACTCAGTGGACACCCGCTTTCTCCTTGGCTTGGCATGATAGAAGGATTCCTCTTGCTTGCATCTCCTGTGTTATCCAATCCTAGGAGGTGTCTGCAGAAATGACACATGAAGATTCACTGGGATGACAAAGTGTCTCTTGTACTTCCATCTGCAAGCAAACTTTTCGTACCTTCACCTACTAGGTAACACTTCTGCTGAACAGATGGGAAGACCTGGGGACATTTCTGTGTGGAAGTGCTGCAGTATTTTCTCAGGTATTCAGTCAAGTCTTCCACATCTCCCAAGAATTTTGTTCATGACACAGCAATAAAATTTTCTTCCTTTATGAGTTATGTAGGAACAGCAGTACATAGTATTGACTGAACACCTCAACAGCGATAGTAATAATTCTCAATTAAACACAAACATGCCTTTACAAAACAAAGAACAAATTACCTCTGTTCTCAATTTGCAGGTAAGTGATGTGAAGACATAAAGAGCAGACCCAAGGTTTAAAGACTGCTAGATGGTTTTTTTTGCTACTGGTACCACTAGCGTTCAGATAAAAATCATGTACATGTCATCCCACTACCACCATATGCCAAGCCCGACTGATAGCAGCACCATACAGTTACAGCCTTTCTGTTTATTATCATTTAGCCAGACTACAGAAAAACATTCGCTGTTATGGCACTGATGAAATTACGAGATATCTTGATACCACTGAAATGCCCAGAAGGATCAATTTGATGTTTCTTTTATGAGAGGAGATTCTTAGAGCCAACCTGAAAACAATGAATTGATGATAGCAACAGCTGGTAGGAAAGAAGACTGCTCCAGTCAAACGAGGAGAATTAAGACTGAGTGCTATCATATAACGTTGTTTAATCTCAGTGTCACAAAAGACCATTTTTGCCATCAAAACCCAGAAAGAATGCAGCTTTGTTTCTAGTTGTTTGAACTGACTCAGGCAATTTAACTTTAACCCAGCTTCTCAAATGACTTTATCCATCTAACTTTAATCTCATAATAGTAGTCAAAGGGACAGAAAATTAAGATAAAAATATAACATTTGAACATAAAATATAGTTCTGCTTTCAAACCCTTCCTGGCAAGATTTCAACCCAACTTTGCCCATGTCCAGCTTTTATTCATAATAGGCAGCAGTGCAGCCCTGTCAGCAGTTTAAAAAACTGTGCTAATTGTGGAAAAAGGACCTCTCAACTATTTTCTAAAATGCGCTGCTTCTGAGTTAACATAGTTATCTCCCCTTTCCACATCCCATTTCTTCTCCCTAATGTAACAAGTCCTCATAAAATAAATTGCAGTTTGAACCCAACTGGGAGGAAGGCTTTCTTCAGAACCCAAAACAAACAGAATTGAATGGATTTGGATGCTTTTATTTGGTTTCAACAAATCAGAAGCAATTTTGTTCTTACTTAAGGAAATAAAGCTGTTCATTCCAAAACAGGCATTTAGGGTGAAATTCACTCCAGCATAGAAGGTCAATGGAAGTTGTAGTCTCTACTTAGGTCCTACTTAAGCCCTCAAAACATGAAGTAACAGGCACAGAAAACCTTGGGTTAGCCCTCCTGTGCTTAGACCTAAAAAACTAGTGAAGCGAGATGAATAATCCCTTTGTCGGCTCTCAAGTCATGGAGTAGATCCATAGTTTTTGTGCTCTTGCATTATGGAATCACCTGAGACCACTAACTGCCTGGGATCTAGCCAAGACTCTGTCCTTTCCTCATATTTTTAACTGGGATTTTTTTTTTCTTACTTACTTAAATTGAACTCAGTGTATAGCCAAATATAACCCGTAACACTGGTTTTCAACTGCGGTCACATTGCAGACCATTTTTTAAGAAAGAGGTATCCTACAGCCACCTATCCTGGAGCCATGCAATCCCAACTAACATTTTCCTTTGGCAACTTGCATGCTTGATTGCATCTAAAATCATATTAGAATGGTGCAAAGTGAGATAGATGCAATAGGCTTGTATTACTGTGGGGTGACACTTCTTGGCTATGACCCATCTTTCTTTCTTGTGTCCATAATGTTTATTTTTCTGCCCTGGTTATGGGACTTTACTTTAGCACCCACATCATCATTTATAAACCCACCACTTCTATGCTTGTCCACTCCTGATTTTTCCAAAGAAGTGTCACTACAGTTAACTCTATTGCAATGGTACTAATACTGAAGAATTTGAACTGGGAAAAAATAAATATTCATAGTTTAAAATGTAATTTCCCAAAATGGTTTTGGAATTTAAAGCATTATGAAAGGAGCCACGAGAGTTTTGAGCATTGCTATTTTGCTAGCATGGAAGGCCTCTGTATGGACCACCTGGGAGTACTTCTTTAACCGCTATGTAGTATATTGGAGGCGATCTCAAGAAACCACAGAATACAGAATGAAAATCCCTCAACTGCAACAATTACACACTGTCACATAAAGTGTTCAAAGTATAAAGTTCTCTGAACAAAAGATATTCTAATGAATATACAAAAATTATATTGCACTTTCTATTTAAAAAGAAAGCTTTTTAAGTATATTAAGTTTGTTGCCACATATCCACCATGAGATAAAACTCAGAAGTAAAACCTGTATCTACTCAACAACAACTTTTCAGTGATTTTTCCCATGGAGTATTATTTGCCACTCCACAGAGCAAGGAAATGAGTATGGAAGCTTTAAGCCAGTCAAGAAACATGCTCTGAAGTAATTCAGTAATTCAGAGTTTCCCTTCTGTTATATCACCACAGGACTAGACTAAATCTCTTTCCCAACAGACCATCTATGACAACAAATTACTGTCCACCAGTAACAATGAGCCAGGAAAAATATGCAATTAGCCAACTGAATAATTATGAGTTTCATATTGTATACTTAAAATGTTAAGGAAAAAGAAAAGACAATTACATTTTTTCCCAGTTTCAACTACTGCCCCTAAAACCAAAATAAATACACTCAAAAACCTATCAAAAACAAAGCTAGTATTTATGAAGGGCCAAGGAAAACAAAAAAAAATTATATAAAATTTGAGTTTACACAGATATACTGGAGAGCCACATCACTTACTTTTCCACATCCTTATCCTACAAGTCTTTGTACACTCACTCATACACATCGTCACTGTGATTCTCTAGAGTATTTCTTGATATTGCTTTTATTAGCTCTTTTCCAAGAACAGAAATTTCTTCTACCCCATAGTTCAAGTGTGTATGCTCTAGCAGCCTAAAGCCCACTTGCAAATCCATTAAACCCAAAGGGACTTTTCACTTGCTTCAAGTTAAGCTTATGCACAAATATATGCAGAATCAGGACCTTCTAACAGATTTATATTGTCTTAAGCAAAGCAGCATTTTATGGTTTATGTAGATTTTTTTTTTTAATATCAATTTTTTCCGTATTAAGAAGTTGTGAAGCAATATCAAGTCCTTATTTTTTAGTACTACCTTTGATTTTAGGTCCTTCCTGTGGTGTTGGGGGGATTTTTGGTTCCTGAAAGAAAAGGAACTTGTCAGAACACCTAATATTTTCCCTTAATGCATAATAATAGGGTTTTTTTTTACATTTCAAGCTTTTCAGGAGGAATATCAACCATTTTAGCTTATAGTACCCTCAGTGATGCTGTTACACATGCTGTATGCCCAATTCTTTTCCTTTTAGTCAGAATATTGATTCAGCCTATCTTTTAGCTACCACTAGAGTGACAAACAGTTACATGTCCATTTACAGTGGTGTAAAACTGGAATCATTATACTACATGTTTCTAATACTCAGTATTTACATCACCGTAGTCCAAATATAAGAAACAATGTGTTCAAAAGTGCTGAAATCTTTCTTTCAAAAAAGACTGCAGTAGCTGTAAATGATCCAGAGCAGCATGACTCTTTCTATGGGTTAACATACTTGGCAAAACAAAATAACTCGTGTAGAACTTGGTATTGCCACAGCTTGTCTGCTCCTGATACCTTAACTACATCACTCAGTTACCTGCATAGCTCATTTATCTCTGAGACATGCTGCAATCCAGCTTCAAACAGAACAATTAGATAACGGCTCCAAATGTATTTGGCATCTCATTCCCACAAGAAGTACTGGGACCTTGCTATTTAAATGCAGTTTAACATTTAACCCATTGGAATCCATTGAATACACACAGGATGATGCATGCATCTATCCTTAGGGATAGATAATTAGAGGACTGCATACAGGAACATTGATCCAGACTCAGAAGCTTAAAGCACTCTTATGTCCCAATGACCAAACCTGCCTAGGTACTTAAGCATCCAACACTCACTGACGTAAACAGGAGTGTGTCAAGTCTGTAATTTGGAACATCTGGGTTTAATCCTAGATTTGAAATCACTTGTGCCCAATTTTTAAAGGCATTTTTTGCCTAATATTCTGGTAAGTGCTTAAAGGTATTTTCAAAAATGCCTTTACTTTCAAAGTAAAATTCCATTAATTCCTTTTTGCATGATGAGACACTTTGAAAATTTGGCTTGATTTGTAAACTGAGGCTTCAGATATATCAATTAAACCCAAATTCTATTAAGGTGTATAACTGCCACTGAAAGGAGGGAAGCAGAAGGGCGTGATAATTGCGAGGATCTTGCCTATAGAGACTCCTGAAAGTTTCACACATTTTATTGAATTTTACCAAACAGTTAAGAACAATCTGTGATTTCATTTTTGCAATTTAGCAATTCTTTTTTTTAACTTAAGAGTCCTCACTAACCTCCACTGAAGTTGACAAAAATAGTTTCACTCATGCTCCCACTAATGAGAACTGGATTTGGTCTTTAGAGAGTGAAAGAACTAAGGAAGAGGAGTTTTACATTACTAAATAACTATTTGAAGAAATGATTGCAGCAGGCAGAATTCACACATTCAAACATAACCACCAATGTATTTTTACAGAAAATGTTTAAGACATCATTTAATATTCACAGTTCTGGAAGCCATTCGCTTCTCTATACATTGATTGTTCTTGGCAATCAAACTTCCTGTATGTGCCAAGGAGATTTTAAAAAAACCCAACAAATTAAAGCCAACATAGAGCAGCATTATGTCAAGACAGATTTTTAAAAACAGATAATGAGATATCATTGTACTGCATTTTTTTTTATTGGACTTTTAATACTTTTTCTGTATTGCATTCAGCACAGGGACTGTTTTTAAAACCCAGTTGATTTATCACCATTGCCTGTCTCTGCAGTGCTATTCCCACTTAAAAGGTGTGGAACTTGGGCACAGAAAAAACTGCTTCTCTGAAATCAAACATGACACTTTATGGTAGAGCCAGAAATTTCAAAGCCCTCCAGCTTATTTCATGATCTTTACCACAAGATCATTGCTGTTTTCTGTACTTCATTTAAGATGAGATGTTCAAACCACCGCAACAGTTTGGGCTTTTAATTGGATTTGTACCCCCAGTCACCTAGGAATTTTTTAATTCCCATGCATAATTTACAAGAAGAATGCGCTACCCTTGCTTCTTAAATAATAAAAAAGTTTCTAATAATAAAGTAGCATTTGATGTCCTACTTCTAGGGCTAAAGCTTGCTGAATGCACTATAAAATAACTTTTTTTTAATAGGGAGAAGCCTTGTGGACTTACTGGAGCTTTAAGTAGAAAGTAAGAGTTCAGAAAACCAGCATCCCTTTATAGTTCTTACAGTACCTCTAAGAAAGTCTAATACCAGCACTGTTCAACACGGAGAGAAGAATCTATTACCCATGACTATACTTACATTAAACTATGTCATAAGATAACTTTAAAAAGTCTGCATCCTGCTGAAGACACAAAACACTTCAGAAAAATAAAATTGCCAATAGCTGCACTGCTCCGAGAGCAGCAGTAAAATGCTTTAACGAACAGCTCAAGCACAGGCTCCATCAGTATGGTACCACACCAGATCTACACTGGGTCTGAACCAAAGGAACTGAACCAATGGTAACAACACTGGGAAATTCTTGCCAATTCTTGCTGGCAACTGTAGGACTCCTATGTAGATTTTAATAACCAAGAAATGAAAATGCTTTTAAGTGTGCTGTAATTGAGTGCTGCTATGTTAATCCTATGGAAAAGCAGCAAGTATCACCCAGCAATTTGATGCTAAATGTTTCAGGGTGATCATTGCTACCCCGTAGTGGGAAAACCAGGATGAAATTTAAGGATCGGTGCCTTCTTTCAGAGAAGCGGACTGGAAATTAAGAAATGTGTCCCAAAAACCAGTTCCCATCCTGCCCACCCACTCATCCTATTAGCTTTGTTCCCTGCAGTCTACTTTTGGCAAGTAAGTCCTCTCCTCTAAAATTCCCATTCAAACTATAAAAAGAGTGAAAATTGTTTTGTCTGCTTTTTAGCATTTTCTAGCTATTTATTTCAACCTGAGACATCACCTCAGTCAAGGAGTATTTTATATCAAGGTTCTTTCTTTTATGGGTAATAATGGAAATAATATCCATGAAAGAGTCAAAAGGACCCTAAATTACTTTTCCAAGTACAAGAGATGGTCCCACTGCTCTCAAAAGCAGCAGGATAAGTCTTCATATATATGTAAGTACAGCATTGTTCAAATGCACGTGAGGGTCATCTTAGTCCTTGTTTAATAAAATATAGCCAATTATGTGTAAAAGGCAATACACTGTTTCTTGATAAGACAGCAGCTATCTCATGGGATAAAAATGATGGAGAGTTTTCTGGCGTGGCTCAGAGGTTTTGAAATTTTTATTTATTTTTTTTTCACAATTATAATGCCAAAAACTGATAAAGATTTAGGGTAGACCTTCAGCAATTGCTCATTAATGAAAAAACTCCATCTGAACATCTAATTGATGATTGTCAATGAACAGAGTGGGTAAAATGAAAAATAAATGTTTTCTTCATCTACATAAAAACCCTAGTCAACACAACAGTTTTCCCAACACACGTGAACTAATCCTGAAATGTTTGGGCCTAACTTCATGAAAAAAAAAAAAATTAAATGCTAAATGCCTTATATCCTAATTTTACACAGGAGAATCCTTATGGCTTTAGCAGAGTTCAGGAGTCTAGAATGCTCAGCTGCTCAGTTCACTATAAAAACGATTGTGCGAATCAATTTCTGACACCTGGTTTATTTAGGCGGTTCTTATACTCCGCATTTAGGAAAGCAACCCCCAGAGAAATAAGTGTGTCCAAAGCAAAGAAAACCTATAATTACTTCTGTGCCCTCAGCTGTATCAGAATGCATCTCCTGCAGGTTTAAAATTCATGAGAAGAAGAAAGATCAGAAGAATGATCTGCAGCCTGAAGACATTTCCCAGCTGGGAATTTCCTGGAAAATTGTGCTACTCCGTGCACGTGAAAATAACAAAAACGTGTCTATATGTATATGGATGGATGCAGAGGGCTCTGAGCACTGTTTATATGCAAAAGGCAGTTACATAAACTCCTAAATATCACTTAAGTTTAACTCAAATAACACCTGCTACAAACCGGCCTCTACAGGTAGCTATAATCCCACAGCTAAAGTTTAAGTCTAGGAGATAGGAAAATCTTGTTATTTCCTACCCTGAGTCTGAACCTTCTTAGCTCCGTGACTGACGTTTCACCTTACGAACACATGCTATGGCTGCCAGTAGACCCAGCAGGAGTACTCCAATGAGAAGACAAGAAAGAAGGTCCAGCTCTGTGCCTTCTATGCAATTACCAAGAAAATATCTAAGTGCAATATTTAGTAGAACCCTGTATTTAATAAGGTAAGGTCCTTAGAGTCAGGTGCTTCCCAACAGAATATTTTATAGCATATACTGTAAGTTGGTGCCCAGAAGAAATTTTCAGGGACTTGAGACTCTGTTTTCCAAAATATCTCATTCAAGCTTTACTTTCTTCATTGTCTCTCTCTTTAATTTACATCTTGTAAGGTTCTGTGAGGATATCAGTTTAGAAGTACTAAAAGCCTGCTGTAGTAGACAGCTCTATCATCATGTACAACTGGAATGGAAAGCAGAAGTCAAGCAAGCAGGAGAGGTAGAATTGTACCCAGGAGAACATGAGATTTCATTCAGTTTGTTACTGAATTTAATACAGTGACAGAAGGATCACCATAAAGGACATAGTAAAAGACCAGAAGCCTACCAGCTATGGGTCTTCACTCAATAATATACTACTTTGTCTGTTTCTGAGTTTAAAAATTCTTGTGAACTCACCATTCAAATTTCCTGGTTGTTGATACACAGATTGAGTTTGGATTAATCCTGTTTCTCTAACTCATGCAGCTGGGTTTGCACAAACACACCCCACACCACTGGCTTGAAGTAGTTGGTTCATCTAGGCAGAGTACAGTGTAGATGATTTCCACAAGGGGCTTTCACATAATTATATACACTAATTTGCTAATTGTGCTTTTAAAAATCTTACCTCTAGTTGCAAAAACATTCAGGTGAACTTACTTTGCTTCATAATTAAAAGCTTATAGCCAAATAAAAACATTGGGACTTAAAAAGTATCTCAGGATTTTTTTTGGTTGGTTTGTTTGGGTTTTTTTTAAGAGAAATATGTGTAAAAACATATATTATAAAAACTTCTGGTAAATACACTTGCCGTGACGTGCATTAGATACTTTTCTTACACACACACACACACACAATTATCCATGTTTTGTGATTTCTCATTGGCAAGAAGCTGGAAGAAATATTTTTCTTTCCTCACTGAAAATAAGAGATAGTTCATTAAGTTGAATTTGGCTGTGTTTATTTGCTGCTGACAAAACACACAGAATATGTAGATAGGATAATGCACTGTTCAGCTTGTGTTACTTGATGGAAGACGTGGTGGATAACTTGTTTATGGATAACCTCCACTGCAAAATTCTTTCCCTGATATTTAGTGTGGCCAGATCTGCAATATTTTTCATTTAGAGAGAATTTTATGAGCCAAGAGACATGTCAGCTGTGGAAAGGATATTTGCAGCATTGAGAGATGGAAAACTACATAACAGACAAATAAATCACTCTGATAAACACTGGATACAAAATTGTAACATGAGGCCTCAGGAATATCCTGGTATCTCTTCAGTGTATCATTGGCTTTCATGGTTTCATGGCACAATGTGACCCAATGCTCTAGGGAGACTTGGATTTTAATGTATTTCACAGTTTTTATTCAACCAAAAGGAAAGAAAATGGAAGAGAAAGAAGGGTATTGGAAAGGGAAGGAAAGGATCTTAATTCAATCCCCTACACATAATCATTCCCTTATTAAATGATAGAGTTGCGCAAATTATATGCATTTCTTTCAGGAACTTTTGGTAGTTTCTCCAGTTTTGCACGTAGGTAATACTTCTTTTTCACATTACTAAAAAACTTAACCCCAATATTCATTCAAAAGTGAATTATCCAAGAAAGAGTTTTTTGGGTTTTTTTAATGAAATGAAACTAGCTTCAGCTTTTGCAGCAAGATGCATCAGCACAAATTCCATATTTTGACAAATTGTTTAGAAAGCTTTGCACAATTATTTCAGAAATTGTTGTTTATTGTAAGGATAAAGCATCTAAGAATGTTTTCAAGGGCACCTGAAGATGAAATTGCCTGCTTATTTGTATTCACTAATTTGTTGGGCCAGGAAAAAGCCTTTGCATTAACAACCATATATTTCTTGCTGTGAGTAAGAAACAAATGGCTTAATCTGGAGAATACTGAACTGAGGAATTGTAACATCAAACACAAAAGAGTGGAAAATGTCATGGAACAATCAGAAAGAAAAGTCTCAGATGACAGTCCAGCATTTGATGCTTTAGATCTTTTAGAAATTCTGATTGACAGAACTTGAGCGTTCTTAGAAAAATCAAGCTGAGGCTAAGATTACCAAAAGTATTAAGAATTTTGGCTGATGAAGACATTTAGATCTCATGGCATCTCTGGAACAATTTGTCTGTCTTTTTTCTAACAAAAAAATGTTTTATGTGCTCAGCACAAAGTAATGTGACACAGTTCTCACGACGAAGTCTGTGGAAAGGGGAATAAAGGAGTCACCATAATGAATGTGACATAGTGTGAGGGCTGAGCATGACAGGATCCTAATGAAGGCTAAAGCAAAGGAGGACACAATATAAACACAATCTAGTTGGTTTTGGATGACAGCCCAGTGATACAGGCAAGGAGAAAGGAATGTGTCTCTGAAAAAGACTATGTCCAAGGCCATCACAGCTGCACTCCTGTTTCTCAGCTAAGCCCCGAGAACAGTATAAAAACAAAAGTTCATTTTATATAACTGAAGAACATCTTGGATGGGATTAAGAGAAAGAAAATCAAGGAACTTGAGAGCAACAAAGCAGACATTTAACACATAGGGGATTTCACTTGACTTCAGCATCATCTGACTTGTACTTGGAAGTCTTAGCCTCTTTATTTTTTTAATTGATCCTTGCTAAGCAAAATTCAATCTTCTTCTTTTAAGTGATGACAGAAATGCCTAGTGATATAATGTGGCTATCATTCATCTGCTATCTAGGTCATATGTGGAAACCTTACAGAAATGGATATGTCAAAAAAAGAAATGCTTTAATACGTTATGCTACACAATTGCGGTTTATATGTGATTTTTGCAGTTAACTATACATAGTAATCCTGAAAAAAATCAAACTGGCAAATCATTTGTGGGCCTTTTTGTTGGGAAAAAAATGTAAACTATTACTTCGTTTATATCACACTCTCTTAACATTAAAATAATAACATTTGGATTAGCACCATTTTACTTCTGGGTTATCATCTTGAAAATTAGTCAGTTCAATATTTTGTGATGCAGTTAATAAACCACCACTTTTACAGTTGAAAACCCCAAAGCAACAGAAATTACTGATACTAAATGTGAGACTTCCACAGCCAAAGTTATAAATTACAGAGTGCTGCCTTCCGGTTCTTTTTCTTCATGCTTTTCAGCCATGCTCCTTTTGGTTTCAGTGCACAGAAATTACAGTTTTGAACTGTATACCTGTATTCTTTATTATCCTGACTCAAACAGTCGAAAATCATGCTCTGCACGTCAAAAGTACTATTTTGCTGTGTTCTTACTTAAATAGGAGATCTCTTTCTTTTATTTGTAGTGCAGGCCATAACTAACTAAAATTTTTGATAAAAATAGGAAAAAATTGGTACACTACAAAATGAAGTTTTTCTTTTCTAACAGATCCAATCCTGTTACAACTAGTACTAGGATCTCTATTTTTTTGTTTTGCTTTGAAAATTTCAGAAAAGCACTTGTTCACAGTGTCAGTAGGAATGAGGTTGAAATGACTTTCATCATCAAACATCACAACAGCCATGATACAGAGACACCTGGAGACCCACATTTACATGTCACAAGGCCAAATAGTTAATCTACCTCTTAGGGGGGGGTTAGGCTAGTTGTTCACATAGTTTGATTGAAATAACTTTTTTATTTACAAAATATAGAACCATCTGCCTTAAATCCCAAGCTGAAACAATTCACTACCATCTGAATTGAGCTGCTCTAACAAATAGAAAGGTATGCTCTTTGTGCTTTCCCCCCACTTCTGAAGGCAGAAATAGCAACATTTTCTACTTCAGAGCAAGGAGAGGGAAAGGGAAAGGGAAAAAGGAAAAGGGAAAAAGGAAAAGGAAAAAAAGAAAAAAGGAAAAGGAAAAAAGGAAAAGGAAAAAAAGGAAAAGGGAGGGTCTGTGACAAAGCAGCACAGACTGCAGAACTCAAGCCTCCTCTGTTTTCCACGTCCGACTTCTCTCATCCACAGAGATAAAAATGCCACTAAAGAGCTCATCTGTGTAGATGAGACAATACAAGGTAAAACAACAGCCCTGTGCCACACATAACTTGCTGTTACCTTCCGCCAGAAAAAAAAATAAAATATTAAAATAAAGGGAAGAAAGAAAAAGGTAGGTGGTTAAGTACTGACTTGTGATACTCTATAATGCAATGAATGATCAGTAAACTCATACTGACATCAGTAGTGGTGAAGGAATGTGAAAAGCCAGAGGATGTTGCTTTCTTAGCTTGTTGTCAGAGGAACTTTAACAGATGCTGTCTGAAATTGCTGTGACACCCACTGCAAACAGACTGCACATGCATGACCAGACAACAGGTCCCCATGGCCTGTGGGAGGTAAGTAAGGTCACAGTTTCATCCACAGAATTTTTTTTATATTTTCTTTGGGTTAGTATGGCTTTGGGTTAAGATTGCAAAATGTAAAAGATTATCTTGTAATTTTCTGTCTCTCCAGGGTGAATAAACAAATAAATTCTATTTACAATACAAGATGAAACACAGGAAGCTTTTGTGCTTCAAGTCCATCCATTCCCTGTGATCCGCTCTTCCAAATTTATTATGCTTCACACCGATTTGACATCTCAAGTTTGTTCTCAGGAAGGAAGTAAAGAATAGAAGGAAGTAAGGAAAGAAAGGGAAGAAAGGAAGGAATGGGGGAAGGGAGGAAGGGAAAAGAGTACAGGGAGAAAGGATAAGAGATGTCCTCAGTTGCTGTCATCTTAATCTAACAACTATTTTACACTGAACTTGTTATTACCATTGCTACTGGGGAGACTCACATGTGATTATGTTTTAGCAGCTGGAACTGCTTTTTTTTCACTTTCACATATCTCCAGTTTTCTCAAAGACACCAAAGTCATTTAGATTAGGAAAAACAGTAAGAAACAGTTGGTAAAGCTCTAGATAGAACATCCTCTTCAAAATAAACTGCCTTCCCCAATTTTTAACATTTATATTCCTGATGACAGACTTCCCAGTATACACCACAGCATGGGCTGACCCCTGTAAATATGCAACCATCAGGTAAATATTCTAGCCTCATCCCTTATCTCCTCCCTTCCCCAATACAAGGATGGTAGAAAAACTCACTCCTTACAACAGTACAACAGAACTCACACACAATCTCAAATGAAGGAGTTACCTCCTAGCTTTTATGTCAGAATGGATTTTTTTTTTTGTATTTTACACCAGAGGGGGACACTATGCCAAGTTTAAATTAAGAACAAAAGTCCAAGTAATGGTGCATCACTTGTGGTTTTGGCAGTGGTAAAAAAAAGACAGCCTCAAAGAAAACATACCTTTTATGGAAACCAAATATAGACCACAACTGGCAAAGAGAAAACTGCATGGACAAACAAAACTGCTGGATAAACAAATCAAAATTACACAGGAAGTTGACACTTATTATTTACAGTGGAAAACCAAAGATAAAAATGAGTCATATATTTTATATTTTTGGAAAAGGCAAACTTCCATCTGTCTGGCAGTATATGATTTATATTCTCAAACAAGTCTAATATTTCCAATATTACCCCCAAATAACCAACCAAATAATCAAGCAGAAGGATCATTTCAAGTAGTTGATGTCATGGAATAGCTGACTTCTTTGTCAGTAGTAGGAAAATGGCTGGCCTTGAGTTGCAATATGCATTTTAGATTGAATGAATAGAATATATGTTAAAAGTTAGGATAGAAAGACAGAAGGAAAGGAAGGGAAAGGGAAAGGGAAAGGGAAAGGGAAAGGGAAAGGGAAAGGGAAAGGGAAAGGGAAAGGGAAAGGGAAAGGGAAGATTTTTTAAATCTATGTCTGCTTTTCTTCTGTAAGGTTTTCTTCCTGGTTTGTTTTGCATATAAGGTGCCATTTATAAATGCTGTTACTCATTTGTCTGGAAGGAGTGTAATCACATAAAATTCAATAGTAAGAAGAACAAAGTCAGTACCATGATCTGGGGCAGAACAAGTGAAACAGTCAAGTACCAACACATCCTGCCTCACACATCTCTGACAGTCTTTACACCTCTAAAAGCCCAAGCAGATCTCATAGTAATGTATTTTTACGTATTCCCAAATATATAACCCCCATTTTCTTACCATTGTCTTTCTCATCTCTTTCCCAGAGGTTATCACGCCTGTGGGAGAACTGACAGAAACAAATGTGCACCTGCATCTCAGTTCACAGGTAGATGCAGAAGATGAACCATAAATGAAAGGGAACAGTGAATTGCAATGGCTCATATGCAAAAACACAACAGTTTTTCACGGCCTTGCTATATGAGTACAGTAATGCCTTTAGGGACAGAAGGATATTATGTCCACTTGAAATGGAAAAGGGTAAGGAATATTACTTCCACAACTAATTCTTCATGAGTTAGGCCCCCAGATGTCTGGTAATGCCAGTTTTTCTTTCAGGAGATGACTCCCAAGCCTTCCTTCCCCACACGGGGAAAAAAAGAAAAACTAAGCAGGTTGCTTTGAAATTTTGTCATTATGAAAAGCTGAACAATACTTTAAAGTGTATCTGGATGTGTTCTGATGGGTGAATAAATACTTTAAAGACTTAGCTGACATATCTGTTACAAAGAATTCAATTAGATGTTGTCTGAGCCTTATTTACAATTTCTATGCTCTCCTCTACCCCAAAAAACTCAAGGCTACTACCAGAATCTACTAATGTGCAAAATTCTTCTCACTGGGCTAAATTTAGAGCTGAAGTACAAACCACTGTGAAATATATTCCTGTATATTTAAGTTAGGACTCTCTTAAATAAACTCCTACTGATCTTGTGATACGCTGGTGCTATATGTCACCAAAATACTGAGAAGTTACGGTGTTTTTGCAAAGGTATAAACAGAAGTGGGTAAATATCTCATCTCACCAAGTTTTATGAGACACAAACAAATCATGTCTTTGCATTCAGCATCACACATAGAAATAATACTAACTACATGTATTTTACTGTTGAGTGAAAAAGATTAATTAAATAACATACACAGCTACCAAATGAAATAGAGACACTTCACATCCTCCCTTTAAAACCTGCTTTGTGACAGAAGCTCTGTCACCTTTTAGTAAGGGAACTATTATTCATATTAGCTGACATTGTAGGTCTCAGCTGAACATGTGAGTAATAGTATATTTTGGTGAGAAATAGGCTGAGTAAGGTCTTTGTGCTCTAGGAAGCAGAAATAAATGCCATGTTTCATAACATTTTTGTACATTGCAGTGAGCATTCATACATCAAAGTTCTCTCTCACTGCTGTAGCAAGAAAGCAGGACAAAAAAGAAAGTAACAGCTCCTAAATAATTTGAAATAGCTTCAGAGCAAAAGAGGCCAAAAGATTTTTAAAAATGCCTTCACATGAACACTTTCATTTCCAGAACTAGGGGAGGGGAGGAAAGAGAGAGAAAAAAAACCCCACACCATTTCCTTTTCATTCCTTAAATCCAATAGTAAGTTGGTGTCCTGCCTGTGTTCTGGTTTTTGTACTGCCCTGCTGGTCTGGAGCACCTTTGGTCTGCTAAGCAGCTACATGCATCATGCGAGGAACTTTTTATATCACTTGGTACAGCAGAAGCATACCCTGTTGAGTTGTATTGCCACCAGCCCTTCAAACTTTGAAGAAAAAGAAACGTGAGTATGAAAATCTCTGATTTAAATCAACATACAACCATTTCCCCAGTCAGGAGATGCTAGTGAACAAATGAAGTTGACAAAAAGATGGTATTCCATTATGTCCATGTTTAGTATAAGCCAGAAATTATTTTCAGAGATACATTGTACTTATGAGCACTGGTGTATAAAGTATTTTGTCAAATCTTTTTTTTTAGTAAACACACAAAGAGTGAAAGTAGCACATCTTTAAGGGTCAAAATAGTTAAAGGTAATTTTCTTGAGGATAGCATGTTCAGGCCCAGCGTGAACTAGGACAGATGTGGACATCACAGTATGAGCACACCACAGCTCTTACTTTCACAGACAACTATCAGCCTGATCATTGCATTTCTCTCTGAATTGAAATTTAAGAATTTATTTTACATAATATTTTACAATTTCAACAAGCATAGAGATTTTACAGTTAAATGTCAAATGGCTACTGTTATAATATTGACAAAAAGAAAAGGGCTTTGCTAGTAGCAGAGGAATATGCTTTGGGTGAAAATGTGCCATTTCCTCTATGCTAATGCTCTCAATAGGGGAGACCATTGCACAGTTAACCAGAGGAGCTCTCCAATTTTTTTATTTAATTTTTCTTACTGATATATATCATACTCTTATTCTCTACACTAGTCTATGGACTCACCTTTAATACACTGCATTAGAGGCTGGGCCAGTTTATCACCACACAGAGCTATTCCATGTTTCAGTTAAGTGAGCAAAACAACACATCCTATATATATAAACAACAATGACTATGTCTTGGCATTATAAGATCTCTTTCAATCTTGCCATCAAAAGCACATGTGATAAGACAGGCACTTTTATCAATGAGTGTAATATTAAAACAGTGAAGTCCTGTGAGAGTAAAGCAGTCATGAGACAGGCAACGCTGAATCCTCTCTTATGACAGTGTATAGAAATACTTTTCTAAGTTACTACACAGAAAGGGAAAAGGTGCCTACACAGCCATGTGCTCCAGCAACTGTAGCAGCAGGCTGTCATCAAAATGGCTGTGATCATTTAAGGTCCCAAAGGTCTGTCTGTGCAACTTTTTGCAGAAAGCTCATTCAGAATACACAGCTGGATTCTTATTCAATAAAGGAATAAAGGTCTATAGTAAAAAGAGGTGGGGGGGAAATAATTCTTTCTTACCACTCCTATGCAGACTACCAAATCAAGTAGTGACATCCTGCATTCTCCAGCAATATTTTTCTATCTTTGTATAGATAGAGTTGGTTTTCAAGATGTACAGAGACAAGGCACTTTGGTCTTCAGAGAGCCTGTTCCATGAATGACAGAATTCAAAAGTTCACTCTCAAGCCTCCACTGATCATTAAAACAGAGGTGGGATAAGGGAGGAGAAACAACAGTACAACAGGCAGCCTGCCATGCCCAAGTCATCTTATGTAATATAGTATGTATACATATCCTTCATCACATTTGGCTTGTAAACTCATTGCCAATTTTCTCTCTGTTTTTCATCAGCTCCTCCCACTGGGATCTAGGCAGTACAGTAAGAGTTAACAGATGCAGCTGACTTTCAAGTGTTTATATTCTTCCCATGTCAGAAATGTTGTTTAAAAAAACCCAAAACACAATAATATATTTTTATGAAGGTGGATAAGGTGGAAACAACATTCTTGTCATGTCAGCCTTGAGGGAGGTGCTTAAAAATACAAGGACACGCATACATGCTATTAGAATTACAGGGAGAGGGAGCATGGCTGCTTCTTTCACTCTCCTTTGAATTGTCACTACTCCATGACAGCCTTGACGTTTACCAGATGGAGTCAAATTTGTCTCATGCACATGCATAAGCAGAGGCAGGCTTCAGCTAAGCCAATATTTTTCCTTTCAAAATATTGGCATTAACACCTTAGTTTTCAGTAAATATAAGCATGAATGAAAAAAGATAAAATCTTCTCTGCAGCCATGAAACACTGCTAAAGCTTCCTTATGTGCAAGGGGATGTCAAGTGATCTGTAATTTATTTTTTTTTAAATCATCTAAAAGTCTGTAATAGACATCAAAAAGTTGTTGCAACAAAGATTAAAGAAATGATGGTTTTAGCAGATGAATGACTAGATTTGTAATCATCTGCAAACTATGATCATAATTAGCCACTACTTCTGCTCAAACCTTAAATCAAAATCCAGTGTTCCAAAGAAAAAAGGAAAAAAAGAGAACACCTGAAGACTTACACATTTTGCTGGAATGCCTTTCCCTAATATATATCCAAAATTAATAGGTTCTCTATTAAATGCCTAACTATCATTGTGCATAAAAAAAAATTTTTAAATTCCTTGATGACTTGTGTGAATTTTACTTGCATGTAAACATAATGCGTGCTGCTTGATGCCATGATATTTCTTCCTAGAGTATTTTAAGTAAGACTATTGAAATCTCATGCTGAATTTATTTTATTTTCCACAGTTACCATATGAATCAAGAGAGGCACTTAGTTTTTACTCAGATCAGTACTTATACATATATACGCATATGTGCACATATTGGTACTTGTCCATATTTGTATCAGGAGACAAAAAAACAATAAAAAGGAAATAAGAGATCATCTATGTGGTCAGCGTCTCAATGACCTTTTTTAGCTCTGACTTTAGAAAAGGATGGCTTCCCTACAAATTTTCTTAGGATAACTATTGTTTGTGGAATAAAAAGGTAAGTAATAACCAGTCATCCTACATATTAATGGTGCAAAACCACAAATAAAGTTGTTGCAAAATCTCCTTTTTCATTCAAATCATATTCTGACTCATTGCTATTACCGTAGCTTATTAGAAACAAAAAAGTTCCTTACATAAAGCTAGTAATAAGGCAAATTCTTTGATATTACCTATTTCCATTTTATTTAAAATTTGCTCCTCTGGAATAAAGAGAAAATCAAGAAAAAAAGCAAGGCAGGTATTTACTTGTGTTGCTAAAAGCAGAAAGAAAAAATAGAGAAAAAAAATCTGCTATTTTGAATGGTAGGTCTACCAAGTCAGTCATTCACTAAGGGGGCTTAATTTGTTATTGCTCGGATTTGTTTGAGAATGCTGCAGGGGATCTAAAATATATTTTAATAGAACCATTTAAAAGGGCAGTGGTTGCCTCTGAAAAGTAATGACATTTCAAGGATGCATCAGGAAAGTGAGTATCCATAAAAATCAGAGCAAACATACAAATCTCATCTTGCAGAAATATCACCAAAGATTTCTTTAGAGGCAAGAGTACATAGAAACCTGAAAAAGCTGTAAATGGTGCAAGAGACTTAGGGTCTGAGTTTTTCACTTCATTTTAAATAATTTCTCCCCATATTTAAAAATGCAGGAGAAGGCGTACTTGGTACCTACAATTTACTTTGGGGATGTAAGTATACAATGTATAGGGAACTAGGGAGTAAGAAAGAAACACCAGTAAAAGAGTATTTAAAGTATAAACTTCTTTACTTCTGTCTGTCAATCCCATCTCTGCTTCCCTTTCTCTAGGCTTCTCTGATTTCCATGTGTCTCACCAGTGGGTGGTTTACAGCTCTTTCCTGCCTATACATAACCACTCCAAACTCTACCAATCTATTCTGTGGATTTCCAAACCTACTCATCATATTTTCCTGGCACATGTTTTTTTCTTCCTATTGTCCAATATTCCAGTCCCAGTCTCTTTGTGTTCCCAACCCAAGTCTGCTCTCTAATCTTATTCGCCATCCTCCTTTAGCAGAGGGAGGAAAGGGACCACTGCTGAGAATTCAGGAATTAAGGGTTTCCTGGTCTTGGGTAGTACTTTATCCTTCCTGGCCCTCAAAAAACACTGAAATTACAGGAAAATCATCCTTTACCTGCCTACACAGAAAAATACAGTCACTCTGGCAAACAGTTCATGTGCAGCCTGGATACATGCAATCTTTCAGAGAACAACATGTACCAGCAAAGAAGAATAGGCCTCAGAAGTCTTTACTGAGCATATCTGACAGATAACAATCTTCAAAGGCTTATTCATCTCCCAGACCTGGACAGGTTTTTACAAAAATAAAAATGTCACGTGTTTGACACAGAGGTCATGTCGCTACCATATTTTAAATTACTCAACATAACCGTATTATTTCAACAGTAAAAAGGAACATGATTTTTCCATGTTTCTTCTAAACATATGAGCTATCTTGACTGAAACTTTCAAAACCAGCTTCAGACAGAAAGATCAGCAGGCAAAATTTAATTCAAATGAAGCACAGTTTGGCTAAAATCTATCTCAATAATACTTCAGTGTTCCCTGAGTACTCAGATGTCTGGTGGCTTAAAAACATGTACTGATGCCTCCTTCACCATTCTAATGAAGAATATTTGGCCTTCAGCATCTGTCAATTTTACTCTTTTTACCTGTTCTGCTTGTTAGGAGTTCAAAAGAGAAGCAGGAAACATGTAGAACCAGCTATTATATTCTAAGTAGGAACATAATGTTTTGCTAGTTTCACACACTCATTTATTGATGTCTGTCTAGTAGCAATAGCTTCAAGGGAAGAACACCAATATCACCTGTTTAAAAGCAGAAATCTTGATACTTATAAATAACCTTATCATTCACATAAAAAAAAAATTGGAAATTAAAGCCTTGACTTTTGTTTTATCTAAAATATATAGGGATCTTTTAGCTTATTGGTAACAAAAAGAACATGTGAGATATTGTATTAAAACAAAAAAAACCAACACAGATGAAGGACAATTGAGTATTTCTTGACTCCCAAAGGACTTCACATTTGACCATACTGGTGTACTAAAAGACTCCTAATTCACTAAGTATAAACAGCATTTACAAACAGTTCCATTCTCCCAACCATTTATGTGAAGATCCACCTTGGAATGGATATCCTAGACAGATAAGTAGAAAACAGGGAACATAAAGGTGCTATGATTTAGCACTATGTAATAAATCAAGCTATTCAAAAATTAAAGTGACAAAACATGCTGAGACAGCCATGAGGCGGAGACAGTGCATGAAATTACTGATCTAAGAAATGCATGGATTTTATCCTGCTGGTTATCAAACCTTGTAGAGTTTTCATAATGATGAATCATATTGGTGAATGAAGGGAAATAAAGAGGCAATGGCCTACAGTTGTTCTGAATCACAGTGTCACAGAATGACTGATGTAGGAAGGGGCCTTTGAAGATCACCTAGTCCACACTCCTGCCTGAGACAGAGTCACCTAGAGCAGGTTGCTCAGGGCCACATACAGTCAGGTTTTGAATATCTCCAAGGATGGTGACTCAAAAACCTCTGTGGGCAACTTGCTCCAGCACTTGGCCACCCTCACAGTATAAAATGTTACTTTATATCTATATGCAATTAAAAGATACGTAAATTATGCAAGCTGTAGTGGTTATTGATCTGTATTTTATCATATCTACCATAAAAGAAGATTCTTAAGACAGCAAAATTGCACATAATTGTTGGACAATGTAAAAAACTACAGTAGTCATATCTTAAGATAGAATAGGGTTTGCTTTTCAGTGGCAAAAATCCAACAGTTCCATACGGGCAATATCTCCCTCTCTTTGCTATGAGTAGATTAGCTGTATCAATCCAGTGAACTTCCCAGGCTTCATTCTAGTTTTTATAGAAGTTCAGTTAGTACATGTCATAACAGCAACAAAATCTATGAGCCCATGATTTTTTTTAAAAAAACAATACTTAGTGATTCTAGTGTAGGAACTGATTTTTAACTGAATGCTGCATACAAAGTAAATAAGAGGCTGGCATTTTGTTACCATCCAAGGAATATATTGTGGCTGAAATTCATCCTTCCATATCTGAAGATGAAGTAATTGGTCTATAATTAGCTAAAAGGCCACAGCTTCAGTTCAATCTCTTGCTGGCTGTGGACTGAAATAGTGGCTGTTGCCCCTTAGCAGGCAATCTGGATCAACATGTTCCTGTTAACAATTTGGAGTATCTGTAATCTTCCCCAGTGTGCTGGCTAAATCAGTACCAGCATGGACTCACAGGTTGCCGTACTCCATATGGATGCAGATGTTCCTTTCAGAGTAAACCACACTGTTCTTCAGAAATTTCTGTGTGCAGGGAAAGCTGATGAAAACATTTTCTCTACAAAAGCTTTCAAGGCTAAAAATATGGTTTAATTTAAGGCAGAATTCTAAGGAGAATGTGGTTCTTGCTGCAAACATTTCATTTTACTATGAGAAATGTAGTTTTAGATCAGCTTTTCAGTTAAAAGGCAATATAATTGTATCAAAGGTATATTCAAAATAACTACCTTTACAGAAAATGCGTTAGGATGTGTTTGGAAGAAATAAATCAAAATCCAAATTAATTTGAATGGAAAAAGTCTTTTCAAGTAATTTCTCTTTAGACAGAGAAACTCTCCTCCAAATTAAATATCAAGTGTGTACAAGTTGTAAATACCACTGTGTAACTGAGGTGGGAAGAAAATTTAAACAATCCTTCCAGTCTGATCCATATATTAAAGCAACCTTAAAGTTGCTGCCTAGCAGTGTCCTTTAGAGGGCTGTTTCTTGGCCCGTAACTCAGGCCCAATGTCTCCAAGACCCAGTTCTAAGGTAGCACAGTGCTATCACTATCACACGTGGGATGTGTACCTGTCAGGAAACCCAGAAGAGACAACCCCTCTCCTCTGACAAAAAGATGTCATTGAGGGACCTGAGATTGCTTTTATGTCCAGTTACAGTATCAAAACAGACACCCTGGTCAAGAGTCAGGGCAGGAATTTAATTGTGTGAAATGAAAAGACAATGGGATGGGAAAAGAAGTTGGGGTACCAGAACCACGACCAGGCTGCTCAGAGCTTGATCCCTGCCAGTGCCTGTGGGGCCTCTCCAAAAATGTATCCCACTGATCTGGAACCAATCTGCAAGTCAGGAGAGCAAAGCCTTTTGCTGATTTTGCGGTTAGGCTGCCATGGGGCTCCAGGCATTAATATTCACCTACTGCTTGTCTGCTCTGTTTTGTTGCATTTTTGTGTGCATCTCTTCTTCTTTTTGATTCTGACTCTAGAGACAAGACTGGGATACAATCTTCTCCCCATGGGACTATATGACATCTGGCATGAGGGACACTGATTGGCTAGAGCTTCATGTGTCACTGTAATACCAAAAAAAAAGAGCAAAAATGATGGCTGATGTAGAAAAATTAGAATGTTTTTAGCAAAACCCCTGTATGATAGCTTTGAATCCTAAATCAGGTACTGGAAATATTAATTACTAAGATGAGACAAAAACTTCAGGACAGGTCATTAAATATAGCACATTAATTAGAATTCACAGAGAAGCGTGGCTGAAACCTGCGATATGTGACAAACACTTCTAATTTCAAAGAAATGGGATGATAATCTGCCAGTAATGACAATGTATGTGGCTGAAAACAAGAACAGTTCTGATAGTCCTTTTATTTAAACCATATCCCTATAAAAATAAGTGTGGAAACAGCTTGGATGTTCTTCAAAGAACTCAATAGGCTGCATAATAATATAAATTAAGGCCATTTCAACCAAACTGAAGGAGAATATTTTCATTTTATTCCATTTCTGTAATTCTTGATGTAAGTTGAGCACTGTTGCAGACATAGAGTAAATCTCATTAAGCCTAATCAAAACCTAATGTAATACATCATTAATATGAAGTATATGTAAGATATTTATCTATTTAGTATAATCAGCAAAAAGTTTGTTACATACTGTCATATCAAATTCCTGCATCTCCTCACATAAATTCCATTAATTAGAGGTTTCTAGTTCTTTATAATCCAGTCACATAACAATTGTAGTAACATGAGTAATTATCTAAAATAAAATAGCATTCATATAGGTGAGACCAAGAATTAGTTGCAAAATACTTTTCTATGGAGAGTCCATCTGGTTTGTATCTAAGATTAATGGAAAGTATATCTGCAGGAAAATAGATCTTATTTCTGAGCAATTTGCCCTCCAACTCTTCCCAAACTGTAGTAGCATCACTGAAACTCTCAAGAGCTACACAATGGACAAGTACTATCTTCTTTACAGATTTTTATAACCATTTAAGAAAGAGATACCATTTTGTTAATCACCACACTGTTGGTAAATTTGGCAGAAAAATCACGTGAATTTCTTACCATGTTTCTCAGTGAACCATTTCTGAACACAAGACTGAAGGTCATACCACAAAGACTTCATCCCATCTGACTACAGGTTGTTGACTACCATGCTTTGAAGTCCTCACATAAATAGCAAATTATCACACTTTTCAAACAACATAAACAAAATACGTTTTATGATGTGATATTTAAATGTTTTCAACCAGGTTTTCCCATAGTTCCTAATTTCTTCATCTGTAGTTAACCCATAACTTGGTCTTGCAATCAGTTGTGGAATTGCTGAGATTCAGCAATGCAACAGGCATACACCTTGTGCCTTATCTGTCTTTGAATTTATTGCCTAAGGGAAGACTCATACTTCTTTTTTTAATATTGTCTCTTTTGCAAGTGCTAAATTATTCAGTGTTTGACATTTGATCTGGTCATGATAATACAGGTCGCTTTAAAATCACTTTTATAAACTTCAATATTTTGATGTGACCATGTAAACTGGGACTAAAACCTTCTATTCCTTTCGTAATTATATAAATACTAATATTACCATTGTTTATAGTACAGAGAATTACTTTAGTTCCTGGCAGACATCTTTTTCTTTCTAAACAATTTGGCTTAATTTTCTAAGCAGCAGCTTTCAACAGCAAGTCCATGAAACTCAGGGGAACTCTAATTACTTCTAAAGGGCCTTGAAGGGGCAACAAAGAAAAGTAAGATAAATATATTATGCAGAAGTTTGTAACACCACTGAAAAGAATCAAGTGTTTCAAAATGTAAAGAGATTAAAACCAGCATTCTAAAGCTGTACTATAAAACACTAAAAATTCTTGCTGCACTTATGTCTTGTAAATACACCATTAACTTATTCTCCCTTCCTAAACTCTGCACTATTTTCTTGCTGATACTCTACTTTATAGGGGTTGAAATAGGCCCTGTAAAACAAAAGTTGTTTGGCATAACTGTACACTGTCAGGAAGTAAACAAGCTGAGGCCACCAGGAAGAATGATTGAACTTTATCATAATTCATGTCTTCATTCTCAGCAGAATTGGCACATGGCTTTTAACAAAAATACTTGAAATGAATATAACCATGTCAGCAAATACGAGATATTCAGACCATATGTTCTGAGCTTGGTTAATGATATACTCTGAGGTATATTAACAAAAGTTAATGAAAAAGTTAATGTCATCTCAAAGCTGATCAATAATGGGTACATTAAAAAAAAAAATACTTTTCCTGGCAATAACAAGTTTTATTTCACTTATTAAAATATTCCTATTTTTGCTGCAGTGTAATAATCCTATTCCTACTCTCTAAACAGAGAAGTAGGGATTGTTTCAAGACCTATGATGAGCTGAAACATTCATACATGTCTTGGCACAAGATGGGGGGGAGCTGGTGGTTTGTGGGGTGTTTTTTTTTTAACTTACACCATTTGCCTTCATGCTTGCTGCTGTGACATGCTAATTTTAAAGTAAATCTTTGCCATACTTTTTTTTTAATTCATTGTGCAACATGTGAGTATTTACATCATGGGAAATACTGTAGAAAGGCTGCACCTCTGCTTTAATATCTTTTTGCTCTTTTCCTGACTCATTGTAGATGATTGTGGTAAAAATTACATTGCTAATTATTCTTCTGTGATACCTATTGTTTTTGATTACTACAAAAATGATAGTTGCTGTCTTGTATTTATATCTTCTCTTACTAACACTCATACACAGTAAATATGGAGAGTTCTAAGCAAGTGACAATTCATGAAACATGTGGCCATTCTGCATCCATCCCCGAGTATACTAACCTACAAAAGTATCAGTCAACAGGTTACAGAAAAATCACACAAGCTCTGTTTTAGAATAGAAGAGTACATCTGATTCTATGCCATATTTCCAGCCAAAAGATTATGTTACTTGAGACTTCTAAACTAATACCATGCTTGATGAAGCTTTCAGGGCACATTTCCTTTCATTTTCTGCCAGAATTTTTTCCCATTTTCACAGAATGAGAAACATAAGCAACATGAAGGAGAAAAATATCTGATGAAAATATAAATGTCAATGTACTCACAACCACCTGCAGCACTGAGCATCAAAAAGAATTATGTTTTTATGAAACCAGCATTTTTTAAAAACCAGCACAGTGGTAAAATGAAAACATACAAAATAATTGTATCATAATTGTCACATTTTAACTTTTATTGTTACCCTTCACTGGCACTTATCCCATAGTGCTTTTTAAGAAAGTCATATGGTACCGCAAAATGGCTTTGAGTATTAAAATACAGCATGTTTGGGGCAAAATAGCTTTTTAAAAGTTGTACAAAATATTATAGTAATAGCTATTCATAGGGTTGGTGGGGTTTTTTTTAAGAAGGGTGATTTCATTTTGTGTCAAATCCATATACTCTTAGGAATACAGACCTCATTTCGTTAGATGTTGGCCAGCCTGGATGCTTTCTGCACAGTTATTTACTTAACATTAAAGATACTAATAGTTTTTCCATCTTCAAAGTATGAATATGCTTAAGGCATAAAATAGCTGTATAGCATTAGTTAATAAATTGTGGACAAGGAGAGAGGAAAAAACACATATATGCATTTTTAAAATTTCAGTTAAACTACAAGGCAGTCTCTGACTTTTGTTAGCAGGAAAATCGCCAAAATTAATTTTAGTGGCAGGATATTTCTGTTTACTAGCTATGAGAGTGTAAGGTGACATTATTTCCTAATCTTATCAGAGGTGAGGTAGGGGTGGAAGGAATTAGAGTAACAACTTAGGCCAGTTGTAGGCACAAGAAGTGGAATCTAAGACCTACCTCATGGTTTAGGGACCTAAAACCTACCTAGTCCTACAGTAACCTATGGTTTCCAGGGACTGCTTACTGGAGTGGAAACTCTCCACCCAGTAACCTTACTTCCCTGTGTATGCCTCCTCATTCTCCAGAGTACCTGTCCTGTGAAAGGACAAGAGTTTCCCTCCAGCCTTTCCTTCCTTCCTGTCAAGGTTCACACAGACAAGCACATGAGTTACACTCCAGTCACTCAGAAAGATCCCTTCAAAACAAATAAGGTCATGATTGTAGCTGAAGAACTCATCCCTGAAGTAGGTCTAGGCTCTGCATGTACTTAGTTTGCATAGCAATATAATTAGATCTCCTGTGACACAGAGGACTATTGTAAACTGCTAGGCCAGCAGCAGATGTACCAGCTGACAGCACTCTCTGCTCTTACAGGTCACACATGTTTCTGTGCAGACAAAAACTGTGTGATCAGCTGAAGAGCAGATCAAATAAAACCTGCCCCCATGATAAGGACACTCAACTGTGAGAAGACAGACACAGCTCCCTGGAAACTGCATGCATTTTACATGAGACTTTTATCAGGCAGTAACACCAAAGAAGCCCAGAGAGCAAAGGCCAGCACTCTTATTTCCTGCACCTCTCCTCCAAGTGCCATGTCTGCACAACTTTATTCAGGCTCTTTCTTGTCTACTCCATAGTTTCTTTTATTTTCTGGGATTTGGATGACTGCTAAGATGGAACCGAACTGCTAGTGCTAGCTATTCTCAGCTTGGTCCTTAGATTGTTAAGAAGTAGTAATACTCAGATATTAATAACATACCTAGGTGGGAAGAACACAGACTATTTCTAGGATCTTCAGAGATGGCCTCTTTGGGAATACCAGTGAAATCCAGATACCAGAGCTTATGCTCCAAACCAGAATAAACCCAGGAAGCTGAAGTTGTTGCCATACAAGTTTCTTTAATGCTTAGTTAAAAATGTCCAGAATTCCAATAATTTTACTTTGCTTTATAATGATTATAGTGAATAAAACAATTACTCCCAAAACAAATGAGTCTCCAGAAATGGTAATTATGCTCATTCCAAATGTCATTGTGCAGTACAAAGTAGTTCAGCATTATAAGAGTACTTTACTTTGGTTATTTCATAAGCCATTTGATTTGGAAATCAACTAACCAGTATAATAGTAGAATATTCATGCCAAGACAGAATATCCAAATAAGAATGAAGCCAAGATATTTCAAATAAGATGGAAATAGCTGCCAGAAGAACCCACATCAATACAATGCAAAAATCCACTAAGCTTAGGTTCATCCATTCATTCTGAATTATGCCAGGAAGGGAAATAAAGCAAAGTGGAAGGATGGGACAGTGCATAGACAGGAACAAAGTACAGTGGCATAGAGTAGCACTGGAATGAAATAGTAATGGCTCATAAAAACAAGTAATGAAGGTTTGGGGGCAAAAGAACCAATGAATGACTTTTTATCGGACCCATTTACTCTAACATTTTAAGGGAAAATATCTATTTCAATTATGGCTTGGCCTCATGCCTCAAATATGTATCAGAAGCAACAGGGTGGTCGAAACAGTAAGCCTGCTTGTAGCTTAACTGATGACCTTACATTATGATTCCCCTCTTCCTGCTGCACTTTGCTATGAGTCAGTTGTGTTTAGTCATCTTAGGGCTTACATTGTTACAAACACTCACCATGTGGAAATGTACCCTGTAATACCATAACAATGCATTGATAAAGGAAAGGAAGAGAATAGTATGAAAAAAAAAAATCAAGATTAGACTGAAAAATCAAATGGTGTTAATTTGTATTTCCACAGAACTACATCTTTCTTCTCTGCATTTTATGATGGGGATTTTTCCAGCAGAGGTTTATATGGCTCTATGATGGGGATTTCTCAGCTTCCTAGTACCCATCTCTCTTGCTTTGCTTTGTTCTATCCTGTTATTATCAGTTTTCTCCCAGGGCAAACATGAAGTAATTCCATCCTCTTCTTGATATTTACATCACTCTTCAGTGAGTTCACAATAAGCCAGTTCTTGAGTTATAACAACTGACGTTATGAATACTCAAACAACAGAAATAGAACTTCCAAAAGCAAACAGTATTATGGACACATGTAGGATTACAGAAACAGAAAGCAACTTCACAGTTCTTCAGGAAAGCTGAGAACAGTTCAATATTTCAGGTAGAAGCTTGAAATGTTAAAATTAGAAATATAGAAGCAGCAGGAAAAAAAAATTAAAAAAAGGATTGCATGAGTTGCTATAGAATCCTACTGAAAGAAACGCAAAGAACAGAATTTTTTTTTTTAAGTGTATCTAACTGATTTAGGAGAACCAACATTCTATTTCCTTTTTTCTTAGGATGGTATATTAGACCTAGGTCATGCTATTCAGTCTTCTGCTATCACAGTAAATCACTACGCATCATCCCTTTCATAGATTTCTGCCATACTCCATTTTGAAATAAGCCATATTTTTCCACAAGCACATGAATTTGAAAGCTGTGCCGTAACTTCATTTCTCTGATGTTTTTTATTTCCATCCCTGATGGTTTTCAGGATCATTTTATGTGGCTTTTTTTTTCTTGTGACAGTCATTCAGCTTTTCTTCTTCCCATCTTACACAAATGCATTCATAATGAGAAATTATATCCTCTCTCAACTGCTGATTCACTTGTCTAGATGAGCTCTCATGTAATATGTAAAATAAATCCACTATTTCCTGACCATCCTAGAAACTCTCTATTTGTATTCCAGTATGTCTATATTCATCTATCTGTACTTTGGAAGCCAAAACTGTCATATGGCAGATGACATCTTACCAACACCACAGATAGGGAAGTTTTCATGCCACTATCTCCACTGAACATACTTTGGTCAACAACTCTAGGATCACATTTGGCTTTTCATCCCACTGAGAGCTCATATTCATCTTATGATCAACAGGTATAATTTTCTCTTCTATTATTTTCAGATGAAGCATCCCATACAAAGTCATAAATAGAATGGTAGGGGTTGGGAAGGGACCTCTGGAGATCCTCAAGTCCAACCCCGCTGCCAGAGCAGGAACACCCAGGGCAGACCCACACAGGAACAGATCCAGGCAGGTCTTGAAAGTATCTAGAGAAGAAGACTCCACAGCCTCCCCGGGCAGCCTGTTCCAGTGATCTGTCACTCTCACAGTGAAGAAGTTGTTCCACACGTTGAGGTGGAACTTCCTGTGTTTCACCTTGCTACCATTACCTCTCATCCTATCACAGGGCACCACTGAAAAGAGACTGGCCCCTTCTACTTGACAGCCACCCTTCAGATCTTTGTAAACATAGTAAGATCCCCGTGAAGCCCATACCATAAGGATTCCTCAGTGTAGTGCAAGAGCATCTCAGATCATAAGCTGTGGAAAGACAGGAGCCATTGTAACTTCACAGGCAACCTGAAGTTGCGCACTCTGCTGTGGCCCTCAGCAACATACGGACTGCAAGGATCCCAGAGGTGCTGTGTCCTTATGTCAGCATCAGTTATGCACACTGAAAGCAGAGTGATCTGACTGCTTACTTTTAAGTCTCCCTGGACCAGGAAATTCTGAGCAAAAAAATGTTTCTCAGTATTTTTGGACACAAGAAAAATATGTGGATGCCCTTGAATGCAGTCACCTGTTGCTCAGGCACCCTCAGTCACTCTCACACTTGTTATGCTGTTACTAACTGGTGTTCTTGTGTCTTTGGGCTGCAGGACTCTGACTCTCCGAGACACTCTACTGCATCGAACAGCTCCAACCTCAGCAGCCCTCCCAGCCCGGTTTCTCCTCACAAGACCAAGAGCCTCTCCCTGGAGAGCTCTGACCACGTGAGTTGGGACTCATGAACTGCTTCAGCATTCAGATTTGACATCACAGCAGCTTGCTGTCCCCATGGCTGTCCCCTTCACTTGTTCCAGTTCTCACCTTCATCATCCTAACCCTCCCCATTCCCTGTCTGAAAGTGATCTGGGAGTGGGGGTACAGAGGAAGGTAAAAGCTGGTCGTCTTCAGCACCGTTCGGCACTGCCTCACCCTCCCTTCCCCACATTTGACAGCAGCAAATGAGCAAAGCTAGGGTGTTGGTGAATATCAGATGCTGTAGATTTGCATTAGTATTGGTTTCATTTTTGTGGTTACAGCTACTTCATTTTTAAAGACATATTTATCCTACACCCCCCCCCTTCCACTTCCCAAAAAGTAGCTTAAGTAGACCAGACCAGTATCAACAACGAAAATTCAGAGGGATTTTGTTTTCATACAATAGCTCATTGTACTGTACAAAAGTAGCACAGAGACCCCTTCCCCTGCATGGGGAATGATCAGTTATGTCAGAGGCACATAAAAGCTTTCAGCCACCACGTTTGAATGTCAATCTGATTGTCGCCAGCAAATCCTTATTGATTAAAATGATGCATATTTTACTACAGTACAGAGTTTAAATAAATACGCAGATGTTAGAGTAAAATACGTATGTATATATTCAAAGAAAAAAAGCATTGTGTATGCAGCAGAAGATGGATGCTTATTTAAGAGAGCCTTTAATTTAAGATTTGTGTTGTCCCTGTTTTCATGCTCGGTAATATACAGACTTGGAGGCCTGGCCTAAAACCTCTTGCAGGACAGATGTTCCTTTTGCGTAGCACTCGCCGCGCTGCGGGGAGAGGTCCCTCTCAGCAGCGCTTTCGCAACGTTTCTTTACTTCTGGCGGTAGCATAACTGAAGCTGTAGTTCCTACTTTCACCTTAATCCCCATCTGTTGCAAAAAGATGACAAGGATTGGAAAGCAACCCTGTGCCCCAGCAGCGAAGGGCACCGGTCAGCCGGGTGGTTGTCCTGGTTTCTTGTGCGCTGGCTGTGCAGCTGATTGGCACGCAGGACAGTAAAGGCAGTGAGGGAGTCAATGCAGCAGGATTCCACAGGAAGACGGTTTCCCTGGGTCAGCCTTTGACCAGGTTTAACTCAGAAAGGAGCAGTCTTCCCCATCTTGCCCAGCCCTAACCAAGAAAACTGTTACTGTTGTTACCAAATACTAGTTGCTAATACACATCAGCCAAATGAGTGCCCTTAGCCCGAAGCTAGCTGTGGCTGGCTGTGCTGTCACTGTAGCAACGGAGAACCTTGAAGACTGACCTCACACTGTTCACACTGTGGTAGTCAAAGATGCCTAGTCACCCACAACTGCCATGCTAGCAAGGTTGGTTTTCCTCTCCCTCCCTTACCCGTGCTGTGGGTTTGTGCAATTTGCAGTTGTTTCTGTGTGCTCACCTGCTGTTTGGTTCCAATAGCAGGTCAGCTTGGAGGGCAGAAAGTCTTGTGGTGGAAGACAGAGCCCACTGAAGTTGCAAAAGTAAATAAAAAAGCTGAAGCTGGTCACGCAGTCAACAGAATAAAGTGAGAGACCGATGTAAAAATGGATGGTAAGAGGAAGATGTCTCTTCTCTTTAGTTAGCAAGGCAGATCTGTTTATCATTTGGGAAGGTGTTCAAATGAGTCTCTCTTCTCAATAGCATTGTTGCTGGCTTCATCCTATGACCATACTCAAACATATAAGGGCTTTTTGTATTTAGAATACTGGGTTTTGTGGGTTTCAGAAGCTTGTTATGGCTCTTATTAAACCATTCCATATTCTTGCAGTCAGCAGTATATAGTGTTTCACCCACATAGAGATGTTTGGAGTTTTCCAGTTTCTGTCTTCCCTAATAGAAGTTATAGATAAGTTCGAACTATGTACAGTAATTTCCAGGTATGATCTAAATGTGAAATAGGGAGCGAGACACAGATCATCTAATCCATTTAATCGTGCTGGATCTCCTAGGTAAGATTTCTCTTTCACTCTGAATCAAGAGGCTTGTCCAAGTTTAAGCTCATTCAATGTTATTTTGGGACAGGAATTCAAGAATTTTTTTTAAAAGCCTGTCTTCTCCTGTTTGGGTTTTCAGAGCAGCAAGATGGTTGTGTTCTTTCTTTTCACTTCAAAGCTACTAATTTTGCAAGCCTGGCATTTAATAGTACAAGCTTTAGCGATCAGCTAAGCACTTGAAATTAATTCTTCCCAGAGTTTTCAGTCTTTCTGAGGGACAGATAGGCAGGGCGTTATTGGCATTATGAAAATTCCACATCAGCTCCTTTTTAAAGGCTGCATATTGCTTCAAGTATAGCCACTGCTTTTCCCCCACAATTCCCTCCTTTTGGTGAAGCATGTCCACACACTTTTCAAAGCCTTTGCAGACTAGTTTTCTATGTACTGTATGTTGTATTTAAACATTAATCTTATTTTGGTATTGAGAGAAGGCATTTAAACAATAGTCATTTAAGACAGAGCAGCCTGTGTGACAGTCCCCAGAGGAGGGTCACAGGATCTTTTTTGTGGATTTTTTTTTTTTTTTCCCCAGTCGAGTTAATGCTCTATCTGAAAATGGAATCCAAAGAGCCACAACACAGCAAACAATTAAATCAAGAAAACCCCTCTGTTTACTCCATTAAGGTGCCTGCAATCTATCGGTATCAAAACCTGACATTTTCAGGCAGAGCAAAGCTCAGCTGTGTTGCAAAACAAAGCTCCAGAGGATGAGCGCTTCACAAGCCTCCCTTGTTTCTCCATGATTTCTAAGCCTTGGCAGTCTCCTTTAGGGTTACTGTATTTAATCATTAGTTTGGTACTGTGCATTTTTATACGCATCTGTTCAAAAGAGAAACAGCAACCGTTCTCTCAGTTGAAAAGCAAATGACCACATCACTTATTTCAAAAGAGAAAAATTGTCCTAGGACTTGAGTAGTTTTATATATTTGGGGACCATTTGACTATACACTCGATTTTAAACCACACTCATCTTTTTTTTGTTGGTGTGAATACCAAAAGCATCTGCATACTGTCGCTGAGCTTCTTAAATACTCTTTGGGCTAGGAAAAGTAACTTGGTCATTTGAACTGTAAGACTCTTGACTGGTATCTCAAAGACAGTTGTCTTTTAAGGTTTGGTGTTTGCTACTTTGCACTGTAGTGTTGCTTCAACTTCACAATTAGAGGGCTGCATTTTGTCCAGGGAGCTTAAAACCTCCCATTGAATCTCTGACTGTAGCATATGTTCTCTGTACACAGTACGCATCTAGCAGATTTTTTCCTTTTGGCTGAGACTGAAGGTGTTTGCATTTTTTACACTGTTTAAACATATGGGTAGTTGGGATTTTGCCTTTTTTTTTTTTTTTTTTTCTTTTTTTCCTCTTTGATGGCAACAAAGGATCTGAACAGATTCGGGCAGCTACTAAGGATTCCAGGTTATAGAATGAAAAAAGTTTGGTAAATAGTTTTCCCTTGCATATGTGTGCACACAGATATGTGGCCTCCTTGTACATTTCAGAAACCCAAAGGCAAGACCCTAGTACTCTCTTCTCTATTGCCTGTGAGCTGTAGAAGATAGCTGGTGGTTTCACAAAAACATTCCTGAGGCTGTGGTGAAGTAGTTGCTTCTTTTCCTCTCAGTTAGTTGCTGTGGCTTATTATGAATGTCCATTTTGCCCATTTAAATGCGTTTCAAAACTGAGTCAGGAATGTTCTCTCTTTGATTTGATTCTGATAAAATTAAAAGCCAGGTGTGATATTCTCAGGTAACGGCAGAGGGAAGTTCAGGGTCTTGTCATACCAAAAAAATCCCCAAAGCATAGAGTATTTATAGAAAAATATTTCCAGCAGCACCTAACTGGTTCACAGAGCATGTCAGCCTTTTGAAACAAAACCGAGTATTAACACAGGCACCACATTGTCTTGCACGGCCAGATCCTCAATGACAGGACAAACATTCTCTTAGGTATAAGAAGTTTGGGGTTTGGTTTTTTCTATTTTATTGCACGCTGTTTAATTTTAAATTAATACATTAAGGGTAAAATCTATTGCAGTGCAAGTACCCACACCTCCTGAGCCTTAGTCTGAGAATCAAAGTGGCACATAGTAGCTTCTGCTGTGGTTTTCTTTTGTTAATAGGAATCAGTTCCATGGACGAAATGGGACAACTTTCTGCACTAACACAAACTGCACCCTTCCACGTGCTTTGTGTTCACACTAGTTGATAAACACACCCCCAGAAAGCGCTCTGCTGCAGGCTTTCCAGTCTAAATTCCAGCTCCACTTTGTCTTTCATTCCAGCTGCAGCTCAGTACAACCTATTTTCATTCTGCTTTAAGAAAGTCTCATCCCCAGGGAAGAAATCCACAAACAAACCAGTGCTGGTATTTCAGAGCAATTATACCTGCCTTTTTATGTATGACAGTTTCATATCATTTATTTTTAAAATATGTTTTTTAGGTTTTTCATTGTAATATTATTGTACAGTTTTGCATGGCATAGATGTAATCACTTTTTTTTGTTTTAGAGTATAAAAGCTGACAAGTGTGCGTGTGGGGGAAAGATTCTGCTTTTTGCCTCTTCTCACTATTTTGTTTAATGCCCTCAATGTTGTAGGGGACATTGTAAGAGATTCTCTGCTACAGAACAATGATGTAGATTCTTTTGCACAGAAATATTTAAGGTGGAAAAGTCAACAATGTAAAAATGACTTACCGCCAATATTTTATGTTGGTAACACACTTAATATTAACCTACTTTGATGTACTGCAATAAAACAGGGAACTGTTAGAAATGCAGATGTTCTGTCTTTTTTTCCCACCTCCCCACATTAAGCTTTGAGGAGGAAAAGGAAAGGGGAATAATGGTGTTGTTCAAGTTAAAACCAGCATGTACACATCTGCACAAGTACGCAGTGGCAAGAAAAAGAATGCAAGAAAAATCCATGTAACTTCAACAGTTTTCAGAAAAAAACTACCAGACATTTTTGAAAAGTCAAAGTCATGCTACCTTATACTTTGGTACGTTGAATTTCTCAACTACAGATTTTCTGACCTTTTTCTTAGGTCATCTGTTCTGTGTCAACAGTTGTAGTCATTGTTTCTGCTGCTCCTCCTTCATTTAGTTACACATCAAATGTTTCAGCTGCCCTAGCGCTAGAGGTTGGATTCTTATCTCTGAGCTACCACCACCAAATTGACTTCCATGCATCTTCAAGTGCATCTTAAAGTACTTGTGAAGTTCTGCAGGTGCTCTGACCCTTTCACGTTGTCCACCAGTTCCTTGCACGTTAGCCTGGGATTTTGTCTGTACCAGAGATAGCCTGTTGGGACATTTTCCCTTTCATTCATTACCGTGTTGCTAAAAGTTGTAGCTTTGATTCTGTGCTTCAGTCACCACTCCCTCTGCAGCAGGAATACAGGACTAGGCTGTTATTGACCCTGCCTTTCCAGCCTGAGAGTTGTCCTGTGTCCAAAGACCACCAGCAATCCCCTCCAGGCCCACTCAGCATGCGTCCCACTTCACCTATGGACATAGAAATTTCTGATCCTGTCCCTCTCCTATCAAAATTAGTACTTTCTCAGTCCCCCAACTCTAGTTTATGTGGATTTAAGCCCCTGAGCTCATCCCATCTAGATCACTGCAGGTCTCTGCTAGCTGCAATAGATCTATGAAATACCATCTGTTTCCTGTGCTCTGACTTGTACTATCAGTGCTGCATTTCTGATTTCCCAGGGTTGCAGTTGCACCATTACAGCTGTGAAGGTCTTGGGAAACAGGCCTTTTACTGTCAAGGGATTTGGACGCTAAAAAAGCAGAAAGTGAACGGCAGATGGTAGGCTTCCTGTTCAGCTCCTCAACGTTCATTTTCTATTTTGATGTGGCAGCCAGGTTGACTAAAGAAAGGTAGAAAAATCACTTCTACTGCATGTAGCCTGAATCTTGATTCTTTAGAATGGAAAATCCCTGTCTTCAGAAAAGTAGATTTAACCTCGAGCTTGCCCTCTGCAACAAAGAGCTGTTTTCTGCAAGGGGCTTTTTCTACCACTTGCTGCAGCAGAGAAGTGTTCTTGTACTCAGCCTCCGGTGTAGTTAAGACATGCAGTTTCTCATGTCACAAATGCCCCTGGACAAAACTATAGAAATTAGTAATGCTTTTAGACCGTAACAAAAGGCCAGGAGAATGAGGGACTGAGAGCTCTAATTAGCTCTTCTAATCAAGGAACATCTTCTGATAATTGCTGGCCTTTAGGCAAACACAAAACAACTCCATTGTTCGGCTTGATGTTATTCTTAAACCCCCTGGCTCTTAAGGGAAAGGAAATGTTTGCTGAGCATTAAACACTCAAGCCCCAGCACAGTATACAAAAATCTGTGGTACAGGGCTCAAGCACATACCAATCTCACCTCGTTGCACTTACTGGCAAAGTGAACTGTGATGATCTTAAGAGTTATTATGACTCCTTTGCACGTTCTCCAAACATACTGGCTCTGACTCTTCAGTTTCAGAAATTTTGTTCTGAAGGTCACCTAATCCCATTCCCTTGTCAGCTTTTTATACTTTGCTTTTTTTATCTTTAACATAGCATTTAACAAACAATTCCACTGTTTTTACAGCTGCAGGGTCTAGATCCAGAAGAAAAACCAAAACAATGTCTATCAGAACCCAAACCAAGGAAAGTTGCTCTGCCCGTGTACAAACAGCTTAATGCAAACCTATTACTTCACTGAACAGCAGCAGAGTTCACTCTTTGAAAAGAGTTATGAGCAACCTGAACAGTACTTTTAGCTGAATTAAACAGCACTGGATCTTTCTGAACCCAGTCTTAAATGAAGCAGTTTATATGTTTATCATCTTGGAATAAAGGTAGTATAATAACCTGTTATCCCATTTCTCAGAAGTCCCTCCTGAGAGACACCATTTATTCCCTCACTTGTTCTGTTCTTTACCTCTGGAAGTGGCAGCAGTCATGATTTTTCTTAGGTACTGAAGTTTAAGATTATACATTCCTGGGCTGTGTTAACTAAGTAGGACCAGCTGATCCTGCTGCTAAATATCTGGCACTTGCCAGATCAGGACATCTGCCTTACTAGCACCAGGTAAGCATTAACTCTAACAGCCACTCTTTCTTCACAAATGGAGGAAAGGCAAAAAGACCTGTGTCCAGGAGACTGATAACAGAGGGATGAAGACAAAAACAAAGAAACTAGTCAATTAGCAGGGATTTTCAAGGCCAGACAGGTGTTCAGGCTGATGTCCCTCTGGCTCCTAGTAAACTTGTCACCATCACTGTTACCACTAGTGTGCTGCAATGGAAAGATGAAGAACTAAACAGGCCATAGATAGATAGTCTTACAAGGGCAGTAGTGATTTTTTGAGCAAACAGCAACAAGAGGTGAGTTGGAAGCTTCTCCCGATTATCCCACAGAACAGAACATGGTTCACCTGCCTTTTCATTTCCACACCAGAAGATGAAAAAAACCTGCAGGCAGATAGGCCCACGGCACAAGCACTTTTTTATTGAAACCAGGAAGTTGTACAGGTACAGGCTTTGTACAAAAAAACCCCAACAAATCTAAGAAAGTAAGTTTCCTAGCTTGACTCCAACAGTTTTTAACTGTGCGTCTGGTTTTCAATGTGTGACATCTCAGCAAAAGCTTGAAATGCTCATGAGACACATTAAGTGTTTGTCTGCCTTGCTGTAAGTTCTGCAGTACAGGAAGACAGACAGACAGACTAGGTTCTTGGTTAGAAGTCCAGCAAGCACTTGGTGTCAGAGTTGTAGCTTATCTAACTCACCTTCAGGAAAACCGATACCTACCAGACAGTGAAGAATCCCATTATTTGTGCTTGGATAGAGCTCTGTTGGTTACCTACTTGACTCCCAGCACTGAGATGGGTGGTGTGAGTGTACATGGGTGTTTAAAAGAGACTGGCACTTGATTCTCAGGTTTTTAAAATATTTCCTATGTTTAGCTTGCAAGCCAGAAAGAGGCAGAAAGCATAAAACTTCATTCTGTGTACACGCACACCCCCCCTTGCATTAAATGGTAAAATCCAGGAGGGTTCTTAGATTGCCACCATTTGACTTAGAAAAAGGGGAGGGGGAAGTGCTGAATGTGTCTGTGGTAGGGTACACCTTAGTATTTCATTCTATAATTCACAGTATGAAAACTACTTGAATTCCACCTTAGCATGAAAGAGGGGAGGGTGTTTAAAAAACAATTTTTTTGGAGAATTACAAACAGGTTTCAATATTAAATTTTGCTTTTGTCCTCCTTCCCCTACCCGTTATAAACCCCAATCAATACACAGCCACCATCACAATGTTAAAAATGCATTCAAGGTAGTTGGCTGGTGCCTTGAAACAGTACAGAAGCACTCAAGAAGATAGTTTCCTGCAAGCTGCAGCCTGTACTGGCAGTCAGTGTAGATAGGACACACAGAGCATGAAAGAACAGCTTTGTCCTCGTGAAACGCACACTTGGCTTCCAGGGCACGGGCTGCTGCATCTCAAGAGGATGGAGAGCTGGGGTGCAACGCGTGGGAGGCTACAGCGCTCTCTGCAAGGCTCAGATGAACTGTGCCCTCAGAAGATGACGTGTTAGTTCATTCTTACTACTCCTCTGGCTTCTTGCCCCTACTGCTCCAGTATTTGCTGTATGCCTCTTGGAACATGTTTTTGCAGGGAATTTTGGCCTTCAGTTTGGTGCAGATAAGGAAAGAACCGCCCATCTTCCGATGAAGAGAGTAGGTCTCCTCTGGAGGAGGGATAAGCCGATGCTTCAGCATGATTGGGATTAAACCATGTATCTTCTCAGTGGTGCTTTGGTTGCCGAAATCAAAAGGTTCATCAGATGCAAAAGCCTCTCCCAGGATAAGGACCGCATTTAAGTGGGCATCTTCCATTTCCTGCCCAAAAGGAAAGAGGCATAAATAACATCACTAGCCCTTTTAACCACCAGGGAGGAAAAGGGAGAAGTGGTGCCACTGCTAAGAGCAGCAGCAGCTCAGGAGAAATACCTAGCTACACCCCCAGCAAAGGTAACCTCCAGTCCCCAGCAAGACTGATGAACATTTAGTTAATGCAATTTTAAGCAACTAAACCTCCCAGAGAACCATATGCCCAGTCATGGAATTTCAGCAGTCATCAGAACCTGCAGGGTCTTGCTGGGGGAGAGAAAGAAGCACAGTGGTTTTGGGGCTACCTGTATCAATACTGCTGCAAAGGAAGTGAGAGAACAAAAGCCAAAACCTTTTCTGGTCTCCTCCGTCATCCAACGGGGCTTTCAGACTGACCACTGGCTTTTACCACATCAAGAACTCTGGCAAAGTCCACAGACACGCAAACTTATCAGTGGCCATCACTAAAAGTAGACCCTTCTCCATACCTTGACTTCATAGCCAGTGAGGAATTTCATTTCAATGGACTTCTTCAGTACTCTCTCTCTGTCCATGTCAGCAGCTGCCTTGATTACCTGAATAGGAGGAACATTTTCAGGAGAGCTACAGGATGACTGAACAATGTTTTGAGCACAGGACTACTACTGACTCCTACTACAGGTACACGTGGTGCCCACGTGCTTCCTTGCCTCTGCCCTTGTCTTCATGGCTCTGCCTGTTGGCCAGCTGAAGAGCTACTGGCCAAAAGATAGAGCTGCTGTCCCTCCCAAGTTCTTTTCACTAAAGCTTCACATAGCCCAGAGGACATAAGGGATGTCAAAAAAGCTTCACAAATCAATCAGTAGATACTGCAGTTCTCCACATTTGTCATGCAATTTAAACATCCAAACCCAGAGAGCCAGAGGCTTACAGCAGATGTGCAGAAGGCTATGTAAGGGATGATACAGGAACTGAGATCTCTCTCATGGCTCCAGCCCTGCTTCCCTCCACACCTAAAGTGAATTCAAGTACCAAGTGATACAGCTAAAAGATAAGAATAATTTTGCAAATACCCCTAATAACCCCAGTGCAGCACTCTAGGGCTCAGTGCAAGTCCTCACCTCTATGTAGACATCTGTGAACTTCTCATCAAACCCTCGTGTTGCTCCAAAGTCCAGCAGGGCCACCTGGAAACAGACAACCCTATCTGTATTACAGTGTCACCCGCTCAAGTAGAGTCTGACATGAAGAAGACTCCTGATGTCTTTGGGAAGCTCATCTGGCTGGAGAGCCTTTCCAGTGCAGCTCATCTTCTCCCTAACTCCTCAATTCCCCGACAGCAGCACAAATGCTCACAGTAGGTGTGGCCTGAGCTCACATCACCACACCTGCACAGCTGGTAACTCTGCTCAGGCTTTTTGTGTGGGGACAGAGCAGCACACAACCTTTTTCCCAGCACTTTCCAACATAGACCTCAGGGATGAACAAGCAATTCCATCCCCCCTGCAGGGCACAAGCAAGCAGCCAAATCAACAAATACAACATCTGCAATTGCTACCCTTAATCTTCAGCACAGCACAAGACAAGAGCATTCAGCTACAGAGTCCTTGCCTCACGTGTGCTCTGGTGGAGCACTGCCAGCTGCAACTTCCCACTGATCAGCTTCAAAAGAGCCCCTGAGGATAAGGAAGAAGCTGTAACTGGATCTAAGGCCGAAGACAAGCAGCAAGCCAGCATTAGAGGAACTCTCTCTCCTACCCCGACCAAGTGAGGACAAGTGGCAAAGGGACCGGTTTCACTGTCCTACCTGCCCAAGGCTCAAGGACAGGAGTCAGAGACAATCTCAGTAAGGGCTTGTGGGAGTCTGGAATAATCAAAGGCTGATTGTACAGTCAGAACAGCAGCTGTTTGGGCTTACCTTGTGCAGCTGTGGGTCATAGAAGAAGTTTGACCAGTTTGGATCAGTCTGCATGTACCTGAATTCAAACAGCTCCCGCAGACACAGGACCAAGATGTTGTGACAGATCTTGAAAAGCAAGGAGAAAAAGAAGCAAGTCAGGAGAGCAGCAAGCCCTGCACACACATGTAATTTACAGCTGGCAGGAACTATCTGCTCCATGCTACAAAACCCCTGAAGAGGTGAGGGAGTCCCTCTCAGCAACTCCCAGCCCACAGCCATGCAAGTTTTACATCAGCCTGAGCTGGAGTTCATATCAGCCCCTGGATGTGCCTCCAGAGAGGCTACTACCCTCTCTTTATCTGGCAGCTGAGAGCAGCAGGCCCCCAGGGGTCACCCAGCTGCATACGTTACTTGTGTCCTGGGCCTGCTTTTTACCTTCCCAGCTTTGACTACACACTTGGTTGTTGCTTTGAGAGCACAGGAACATCTTTACAGTGCAAACTGGGATCCAGACGCAGAGGTGGGGAAGGCCAGGAAAGCATTACAGCCTACCCCGATGGAAGGTCCTGCAGGACCCTGGCCAAATACAGGCCAGGGGAACTGAGATGCAGTTCCAGGGAATTTTAAGTTAAGGCCCAAAGAAGCTAGAAAGTCTCTTCCTGTAAAGCTGCTGAACAGCATACAGCGCTAGGACCAAACCATTACTGAAAAGGGTCTTCACTAGATACACACACCCGCTCTGCACTCCTCAGCCAAGTCTTCTACTGGACTCAGCACAGATCTGGCTTGAGGGAGGAGCAGCAGACCCACACCTTGGGACTGACAGGCATGGGGGAAGCAAGAGTAGAGGTCCCTGAAGAGCCCATTGCTGAATTACATGCTACAACAGAGCTTTTCTATGAGGCTAGCTAAGCTGGAACCTATTCAGCAGAAGAACTGACACCATCCTCGCTTCTGCAAAGCTGAGTGAAACATCATCTCCTAGAAGGAGGCAAGAGAACACCAAATGCAAGTCAGAGCCTGCTACAGGACACTGCCATTTGGATCAGAAGGCTGTGGGTCAGCCAGGCCAGTCACTGGTAAGAAAGAAAGGCTACTCCTCCAGCAACACCCCACCTCACAGCCTTGCAGCAGCAGTTCTGATGATACAGCAGCTCATTGGAGGGGACAAGCCCTAAGAACAGACAGCTTTGGGGGGGCGGTCACAGGCAGCCAGCTCTGGCATATCTTTAAGTCCAATGTGACGTTGAGATCTGTTTATGGAGAGTAAGACTCTGCCCTCTTCCCCAGTGACCTGCTAACAGCTGACAGCTCACACCAAGACGAAAAAAAAAAATAAAAAATTCCAAATACCCGGGCAGTTATTTCTGCTACTAGAGCAGCTGTTTGTCCCACCACCGCACTCCAATCCCTTGCTATATTCAGCACCAACACCCACCCATCCCCACATCCACCCTCCTGTTTACTAAGAGGTACTTTTCCAGCAGCCCTGTGCAGCACAGGTCAGTCCCCACAGGAGGAGATGACACCCGACCACTTGCACTGAATGATTCTGCACTCCTGCCCAAAAGAGCAGCTGCAAACCCAGACCCCTCTTCCCTAGCTGACAATCCCTCCATAACTTAGGGTCATCAGAAACAGGGCATCTAGGAGTTATAGAGATAAGCTACCTGCCCTTCAGACACCCTTGCCATTCACCCCCTCCGACCCCTCCCTGCTGAATGGTGGCACCTGCAAGGCCTAGACCAGCCCAGGGAGACTCCGACATCATTGCCAAATTCCCTACTCTGAAGTCTTCCAAGAGGCTTCAGGCAGTCCCCTGACTCCAGCCCTGCTCGGTCCTGCTCAGGATTTACCCTTTCACAAAAGCATCCCCTGGTCTACCAGTCACAAGGCAGGCCAAGCACACTGCTCCAAATGAGGGGACAATCAAGACCACCCCACAGTACCTCATTTCGAATCTCCTGGCTCAGCCCCACAGCTTGATCCAAAGGGAAGCCAGACACCAGCTCTGTGGTCAGAACATGCTTGCTGCATAGCTCATCCACTACTCCTGGGACATAAAAGAAGGGGTGGTCTTTCAGCAGCTCCCTAAGGAATGGAGAAAGGAGAGGACAAGATTAGGAGCCCTGAGAGCAGCCAGACCCCTCTGCAGCACCTCGCGCGCACAGCCCCTTTGCACCCTGGCTGCGGCTGCCAGGAGTCATTTTCCTCAGCAGTTACAGTAGGGATTGAGTCACCATAAACCACGTCAGTGACTTAGAGCTGCTGCCAGCCCCCGAGGTCACATCTCCTGCCAGACCAGTAACATAAGGAGGGCTCCAGGCTGGTACACCAAGGGACACTGGGCTCCTCTGCTCACGCCACTTTGCTTCAGGGCCAGACTACGCACATGGAAGAAACAGGCCTTTGCCAAGGGGAGCAGTGCCACAGGGGCAGTTCTACGGGAGGACTGGAGCAGCATCCAGCCTCCAGCAGCTCTCCCTCATCCAGCTGTCAGTAAAAAGGGTCTGGTCCGCACTGCTAAGGTAAGACAAGGGAGCAGGCAGTGCTGGTGGTGTTTATTGCTGAAAGAGGGCCAAACTGAAAAACCTCCCAGACCAAAGGATGGGAGAAGTGTACAACAGGCTGATGCAAGAGTTCACAGAAGAGCACTGCAACCTGGCCTCAAACAGTTACAGCAGTACCTTCACATGTGGTTAAACAGACTCACACTGAAGAGGAAGGACAGTGGCCACCTGCCTCACCCCCGTGCTTCAACATAAGCTTCACAGCTCAGCTGAGTCAAAACACGCCTGGCTGAGCCGAGTTGGTAATTGTAGCAGACAGCTCAGGTCATGAACACACCCTCCCCTATCCTGCATCCCAGGGCATGACATTTATCTCTGCATTGTCCCTGAAGTTAATAACCCCTCCTGTGTGTGTGTGTGAGAAACACACACAGAGATGGGAGGGGTCAAAGGCAATGGTGTGAACATACTGGAATTTCCTTGCACAGGCAGCTTCTCTCTGGTAGTCACACTCGAGGGCCAGCTCTCTGCTCACAACTTCAATCACATGCTCAGGGAACAAGCCTGAAAGTCAAACAACAGAGATGAGAAGTAGGCTTTGAAAAAAGGAGCCCCTCAGGCTAAGTTTTCCAGAGCTGTGGCTGAGGAGCAGCCTGCTATCCAGCCAACTCTGAGCTGAGGAGTGCAGGAGGCCCCAGAGAGCCAGAGCATATTTCCAACTAGATGCAGGTTCTGTGGTACCCGCAAAATTCTGGTACAGCAGGGCTCCATGCTCCCCCAGCTCCCACCCCAGAACCCAAGCTGTCATTTCCTGGAATTGACATGGCCGTGCAGAGACACGCACGAAGGAGCAGAAGTACCCAAACACCATCCTGGGCAAAAACAGCACAAGAGGCTCCAAACGGTATCTGTCTACAACTGGGAACAGGCACTGCCAGACAGAAACAGTCAGCATGACTGAAACAGTGAACTGCAGCAGCACGTAGGCAGGGTCTGAGCTGCCATGTCTGGTCTTCTCAGTCTTGGAGCAGGAAAAACAATCTGCTCGAAAGGGGTTGTCAGAACTTGACTTGCACCATCAAGAACACAAGGTCTGCCAAGGGTCTCTGTCTTTTTACCTTCAGGGAGAATATTGCTCATGCTCAGGACAGTCATCAGGTTGTTAACGTCACTGTTGATGCTCTGGGCGACTCCAGGGTACTGCAGGACACAATAGAGAGAGCAGTGTTGAGACTAGATTAGCCAGCTGTATAGTGCAAGATAAAAATGCTTTCCAGCTCAACATCCACTGACCCCACAACACAGCCATCTACAGCCTGGCCATGAACCATGGCATACCTGAACCACACACCTCTCCTCTAAAAGCTTATTTAAAGCCCAGCATCTACGCCAGGGAATAGAGACACAAACTAAGATGCAGCTCCTTGCAACCAAAAGGGCTTGTTCAGGTCCTCTCACAGGGACTCTTCCAACACACGAAAGGTTCTCAGCCACACAAATCCTACAACAGCTATGGTAATCAGTCATTTCCCCAGCACAGCTGAAAGCACACGCCACGGACAGCCCCAGAGCATTTCATACACAGCAACAGGGCAAGCAGCGAGGCGCCAGCCCAGTCCTGGCAAAGGTGCCTCCTCCTGTTCCTTCTCACTTTGTCAAGAAGGGAACCAGCCTGTACTGCTGTGGAATAGAATGTGCTGATGCTACAGGGGTAACCTTCCATTGCTTTTACCTTGGCCTAACTTCAGAGAGTACTTTGTGCCCAAAGGGCTTGAGAAAAAGACATGGGCACCCATCCCTGCGGGTTCTAAAGGCTCCCCACTTCACAACAATACACCAACCAGATGACCAACTTTGCCTGGGACCCTACTCAGTCAGCAAGATACCTTGCTCCTTTGGATTAAAAACCATACTGTACGAGGAGTTTCAGCTCTAGAACTTAATTCCGTTGGAAATAACTGCTTGACTCTGCTGGCAGCTTCAGTGTGAGTTGGTGAATACCCCCCTGCACAGTCACTGCCCCCGCTCAACAGCCAGTGCCTGCTTGTCACTTAAAACTTCTTTAACCTTTGCGCTGTGGCCAGAAAGAGTCATGTGTCACGTGCATATCCCAGAGAGGAGAGCAGGTAGGACCCTTGCACACAGCCCTAAAAACACACGCAGCCTCTCACCATCATCATCCCCACGCTGCGGTGATACGCTTGTGAGACATCTCCCACTCATCGGGAGTCAGAGACTGGCTCAAGCTGCAGAACCTCTTCTGCCTTTCCCCTCTGCCTGCACTAGGTAAGATATTTCTGCACTCAAATTTTCACTTGCATTAAAATGTTTCTCATCTGTCCAGCACTGAACATACTTATACAGCTCCCCTGTGCTTCCATGGGGCACAGACAAGAGACGAGGCTGGTCTGTAAAGCCCACCTGGATTTTCATGGCAACTTCTTTCCCATTTTTCAAGCGCGCCAGGTGAACCTGACCAATCGAAGCAGCGGCAAAGGGACGTTCTTCAAAGGACTCCAGTTTATCCCTCCAGTTGGGGCCAAGATCATTGTTCAGAGTTTTCTACAAATAAAAAAAGAAAGCATCAGGGTATGGGAAGCAAAAGATTTAAGAATTTTCGCTATTGAAATTACATTTCTCTAAGGTGATTCACACAGCCTACAGTAGTTCCGAGTACCTATGCCCTGCTTTCTAGACTGTCCTCCTTTCCTCATCATTGCACACCACTGTGAGGAGTGCTCCAGCCAGCAGTGTTCCCCCACCACTAAAGAGGTGCTGATCAGATCTGTGTGAGGCTCTGTTGCCCTGGCCTGAAGGACAGAGATCTTGAGCACAAACACTGCTGCCTTAGCAATACAGAAGTCCCCTTTTTTGGTGCCACTTGTTATCTTTCAGAAAATGAGCAAGGAGTTAATATATTTCTCCTCTTTCATTTTGCTGCCAAGCTGAACAGAAGCAATCCGGGCATGCAAGAATGACTCTGTTGAAGGCAATATTGACAATTAAAACATCACAGCCTGCTTTAACAGCTTTTTTGCTACGTTGCCAGACTGCCATATTTAAGTTCTGGCTCTGCTCAGTGTCTTTCAGAAGTTAACTGGTGCTGGCAATTCCTTTTGCATCACCTTTCACATCTTAATTTACAGAGGGAAGAGAAAGAGAGAGCATGCACATTGCAGAAAGCAAATTCAGTTTGCTTCACTGTGGCTCTCCTTAGTGGGTTAGATTTAACCAAAAAAGTAAGGAAAAAGTTGCTAGGTTTTTTTTTTAATCAGACTAAGACTTGTAAGGCTGTTTCTGAAATGGGATGTAGGCACTTCTAGACACTTGCTTAACATGCATGAGAAAGAGAGAAGAAACAGAATAGGAGACTACACTCAACGAGACCCTGTAATCATATTTGTATGCTACATCCATCAGCAAAGTCTCAGGACATAATACACCCCACATTTCTCCCTCTATCCATAGCTAAGCTTCAGTGTCTTGGAGAGAAAAGGCAGCACATAATTGAAATAAGGAATCAGATGTTACCCACAATTGAAAATATACACTACTTATTGAAAGAATATTCTTTAAAAATCCCCATCCATGTCCCTACTGGGGCGTGTCACAGGTGACATTTGTTCTGTTACTGTCCCTCCTCCCCAATAAGCAGAAAGGAATATTCCTCACCATCATCTGCTTTATTGGCATGAAGTCTGCACTCTGACGTACACGCTCAAAAATCCTCTGGAGATGGGGGTTGATGAAGGCATCATCTGCCAAGGGAAAAGCACACAGCATTGCATTCTCCAGTTCTTCAGCACACAAAGAAACATCTACCTGCATTCAGACACGCCAGGCTGTCCTGCCCCCACGCTACATCCTCCTGCTGCAGCAGAAGGAAAGTACGAATACACAAGAAGACACAATGAGAAAGTTTTTCTATTTGGAATCAAGCGCCAGTTGTCATAGTGCTCCCTGATTTTGTCCTGCAGTACCCCTTAAAGGACTGCGCACCTCCAAACAGCACAGAGGCTTTTGATGGTTGCACAGACCCCAGAGTACTCTGCACAAGCCTCTGTCACCCACGAGCCTGTCTTCTTGCTGACAGCAGTACAGCATTCAGGTCAGGAAAGAACACTGTGTCACAGAAGGAACCCTCTGAGAGTCATCTCAACACTGCCAGGTTCATAGCGTGGTTTAATCCAGTTCATTCTAAAGGGCAGCATCTTCTCTAGAAAGCTGTGCAATGCTAAAACACCACTTAGGCAAGTATTGAACTCAGAGAAATCAAGATTCAGCATCTGCTGCTGTAAACAACTACCCAAATGCAAAGCAACTACAACTGGGCAGAAGAAAACATACTGAAGTGAAAAGTAAGTCAGTGGGATTTTGCAAGTAAATATTTACACATGTAAGAAAGAGGAGGGGTAGGGGCATCTTGAAAGGTTAGTCCTCTCCTTTGAGCAAAGGCTTCTACAACAGCTCAGAGAAAAGCCACCCATTCTGGAAAACCTTTCATTTCATAAAGGATTATGGAAAAATTAGATTAGTCTGTGGCTCTACCAGCACTGGAAGAGTCCAGGGTACCAGCCATAATCCTGAGAACTCAATCTGCACATGCACTTACAACATTCAAATAAAATTCACAGAATCACAGAATCATTTAGGGTGGAGAAGACCTTTAACATCCAAATGCAGTCATTAACCCAGCATTCCCTCAGCTGCTCTTCGGAAGACTCATTCTCTAGACCCTTCACCAGCTTTGTTGCTCTTCTCTGGACCTGCTCCAGCACCTCAATGTCCTTCTCGTAGTGAGGGGCCCAAAACTGAACACAGTACTCAAGGTGAGGCGTCACCAGTGCTGAGTGCAGGGGTACAATCATTGCCCTAGCCCTGCTGGCCACACTACGTCTGATCCAGGCCAGGATGCCATTGGCCTTGGCCACCTGGGCACACTGGCTCATACTCAGCTGGCCGTCAACCAGCACCCCCAGGTCTTTTCCGAAGGGCAGCTTTCCAGCCACTTTTCTCCAAGCATGTAGCATTGCAGGGGGTTGTTATGGCTCTAGTGCAGGACCCAGAACTTGGCCTTGTTGAATCCTGTATCACTAGCCTCAGCCCATCCAGCCAGCCTGTCCAAGTCCCTCTGTAGAGCCTCCCTACCCCCATGCAGATCAACACACCTGCCTAACTTGGTGTTGTCTGCAAACTCACCAAAACAAACTTACAAAATCTATCACTGCTCTGCATTTACAGATGCACGTACAACTATAAGTCCATCCCAGAAAACAAGAAACAAACAGCTACCTTAAGAGCACCATCTTGGGAAGAAGGGTGGAAGAGAATGGCAAGAAAAAGATACCCAATGCAGAGACGTGACATTGACACTCAACTTTGTTTAGAAATTCCCACCACAGCCATGAGAAGCATTTAGAAGTACTAACCAAGTGAAGAGGGGCTCCCAGTTCTGTCACTACAAGTCAGAGATTAACAGGCTTTGAAGGAACAGCGACTAAAACTCCTGTTGTGATGTTCTAACCCTTCAGGAAGGCTAGAGGTTGCATTTGCGTGCGCATTCCAAACACCGAAAGAAACTTCTGCTCTGTCATCAATGGTGCATCACTGCCAAGCTGCTGAACATTACAAAAACCTATCTGCTGGGATATGTGAAAGTATTGGCCACTGTGATGGAACAGGATGATCTGCACCTCCAAGGATGACTGTGCAGAAAGAGAATGGACCTCACTAAAAGTGACTGTGACTCCTGCTCCTGAGAAGCCATTTGTGTTAACATTCCAGGGTCTGCCACAGGCACTTAAGATCAACTTCGGTTATTTTGTGCATTGCCAACATCCAAAAAAACTCACAAGCTATTTCAGCTTTAACTCTGAGCAGGCATTCTTAACTGGGGCTGTTTGGCCACCATGGCTTGGTTCGAAGTGCAACGCCAAATAGCCAAGAAACCTGCAAGTCCAGACTGACTGTACAGAAACTCAGCAGCAATGTTAAAAATCAGTCATGCTGCAGAGGCAACTCTGACAGCACAAGGCTTACAACATGCTGATGAATAAGGTTATATACATCTTTGTTGTAAACCGATGAGGCCTTACTGGAATGAAACACAAAGCAAGAGTCAAGGCAGCGCCTTCTCAACTGGCAAATGCTGTCTTTCCGACATTTTCCAGAGCATATGCACCAGAACACAAGATGATTTGGGGCCCCTGACATCCTTTATGTGCATGACCTTCAAGGATGCGTGTCCCTACCAAATCCACTGACTCCCAAAATCAGACATCAGGGTTTTAAAGTTCACTGCTTTGTAAACTTCTGGGTTGTTTAGCTCACAGGTGCTCTCACCTGCATCTGGACAAGGCAACACAGAGCAGCTACACTGAATTAGCACACATCCCACACATCCAAACTCGCCAGGCCACCAAGAAGCCCATGAAGTGGCAATAACTTCATGAAACTCTCATCCAAACAGCCAGCCCAAGAACCAGATACTCCGCCCTGTTGGAAGCATCTAACTTATTTCACCACAACTGTTCCTCAGCAAGGTTACGAGCAGCCTATGTTCCCACCAGGCACTGCAGCACTCCATGCACTTGTCACAAGAGTCAAATGAGGGCTGGGCAGCACCACTGACGTTGCTAAAGGCCTGTATGTTCTTGACACCAAAGTGAAGTCAATCAGCAAGTGTTTGATGCTCCTGCCAACGCTCAGTAACATTAGGAGACAGCAAGCAAGTGACAAAAATCCAGAGCATTTCTGCTCCTCAGAACTGGCTTTTCACAGCTATTCTCTCTTCACTCACATCCAAGCCTAGGGCAGCTGTGACCAGGCTCTGGGCACGCATCAGATGCACCTCCATAGTGTCTTAAGGATTTTAAATTAATCCCCACCTATGCTAGACAAGTTAACTTCAGAGCTAATTTCCAGACATGGCTCACTCACCCAACAGTGCCACAGAGGCACTGGCCACAGAAAGCAAGGAGCAGGAAAGCTCCTCCTGGATCTGCACTGTGAACCATTGGTCTTTGGCACCTGGCAGTTTCTAGAGGATGAGAAAACAGCATATGGGTGGCAGTCTCCAATGCAGCAGCTGCTGCCTCCCACACCTAGCTTTGTTAGAAACATTGCCATCAGCCTGGCACGCACCTAAAATAAGTGATTAGCAAACGAAGAATGATGAAACGCCACAGCCAGGGCTCTCTGGAACACGGGAGCTGGTCCTGCTTTATTGGCTAGCTCAGGTTATTTAATACAACACTAGTTTCAGCTTCACCAGTCAACACCTAAAAAAATTCAAGTGGAAGCACAAGCCAAGCAAGCCGAGTACTTCAAACACTCAGACACTGACTCAGTTACAATGACATCTCGAAATCTATTTTGAGACAAGTGTAACAGATATTTTTGGCTGGTTCTTTCCCTTCCTATCAAGTTGGGCAGGAAGGCAACGTGGATAGGTCCACATAAGGTTTGAATTCAGCACACCTGCTATCTTCCAGGAGTAACCTCACTGTTCAGTGCAGACACTGATGTCACTCATGCCTCCCCCTGTGATCACTGACTTCAAAGCCTGATGGAGCACCACCAGTTTGAGTTCTCCTCAAGATGAAAACAAGTGTTCTATACCGGGTAAGATTATCAACTGTACTGGCCTTTTCAGCAAAGCTTCCATGCCCCTAAAGCATGTAAACCACAAACAGGCTACTACAATGGGAGCGGGCTGTGGATATAACCTTGAATACTTCTGGTGAACAAAGAACAGGATCATGTTCTTGTTGTCCTCCTCCTCTTCCTCCTCCTCTCTAGCAGGACACCTGTGTGCAGAGTGTGATATAGCTCCACTGATCAACAAGTGCTTTTAACACAAGCATTAAAACTCACAGACAGTGTTACCTTCTTTTCAACCAATTTCAGTTGTCTGCCCAACACAAAAGGGATGTTGGGGAAGTGATGGTATATAGTGCACCCACCTAGTTGTTTCATACTGGGATTATACTGAACCAAACATATCTCCACCACTGCTCACACATGAGAAAGCCACTTGTCTAGTCCCACCTTCACTTGACACTGACTGAATTCCAGACAGGTGGCCATGTATCACAAGAAATCAACTGCCCCACCTGGCAGCACTAAGAAGGACAGCTGAGGACCTTTGTTACCACTTACCTTGAATGCTTAACATCTGTCCCAGTTTCAGTGCTGCTCCCCGGACCTTGCACAAGGTTCTCACAATTCTTTCTGCATTGGCCTCTGACAGGAACGGGCTAGAATCCATCACCGCTTTCTTTCCTGAGAGCAAGAAGAGAAAGAGTATGGATGAAGAACACCCTTATCTCAGCAAGCTCACTTCATCATGTTAGCCCACACTCAACAGAAGATTTGCCCTTCCCCAGAGAAATCAAACTAGGAGCACTCTCAGTGCCTTCACTGCAACCCGGGGGCAGGGACTGAAGTTGTACGTGTGTCTTGTGATGACAACTTCGACACTGCTGGCTTAAGGGCCAACAGCAGCAAGTCACAGCCTCCATGAAGACCTGCGCTGCGATGCAAACCGTCCAGGATCCTGGGCAGATGTTGGTGCTTGAACTCACTGTATCAGCTAACTCAAGCCTAAAACACTAGGTAAAGGTCTCCCCAGACCCATGCCATAGGCTCCAGCATAGCTGCAGCCTCCGAAGAGCAGCAGGGATGCTGGCACTACCTAGAGTGGAAGCAGGGCACTGGCACCAAACCCATCTTCTTGTACCAAATAATTCTTGCCCAAAACATGTATGTTGACACACAGACACGTATTGCTGTGCAATTGCACATCCAGAGTGTTCACTAGAAATCTGTAGCAAGCAGACACAGCTTTCACATCTCCAAGTTCAAAATCAACTTTCTTTTCTCATCAAACTGAAATTTACCATCTCCTGACACACGAGTAAAACAAACTTTCCCAGCACTGTAACTCTAAAATACCGCAGCAGCAGACAGCATTTTGGAAAAGCAGCAGATTACAAATACATGATGAGGTTAATCAAGCTAGTCAAATCCAGGGAGGATGGAGATAGTCCTCCTAGGAGAAGCCCAGCAGGAGCTCTCATCTGTGACACCACACTCTTCTTGGACAATTGTGCTGGAGGGGAAATGAATTCTCGGTGTCAAGATTACCAGTCTTTTTCCCCTCTTACATCCTCACACAAGCATGGTGTTCCTCACCATGTTCTTATGGGCAGCTTGCTACTGAGAAAGATGGTGCCTTTAGACAGAAGAACATCTCAGTGTAGCTAGTTACCTCTTCTGACTGCATGTAGAGGCTGTGCAGTGAGGAAGTCAAGCCCTTCTGTCCTTACTCCCATCAGCAGTCATGCAAGCTTCAGCTTGCACAGAACAAGGCCCAAAATATACATAATCACACATCACACATTCCTGTCCCCAAGAAGGGGTAAAGCCTGATGTCTGACAGGCTCACGAAGTGGTCACTGCAACCATCTACACGCCAGTGCCACAGTTCCAAGCATGCAACGTGGTTTTTATGCAACCTAAGAAGCACTTCCCCTCCCCACACCCCCCCCCACCCCAAACCACACCCCCCCCCTTTTTTCTTTTTTTTTTCTCTAGAGGGAGAAGGAGCGCGCCGAC